>CM053590.1:18076870-18096170 GCA_028646515.1 Pseudochirops corinnae | reverse complement strand
AAAACCAAGAATCATCTACCCAGCAAAACTGAGTATAATGTTTCAGGGGGAAATATGGTCATTCAATGAGATGGAGGACTTGCAAGCATTCTTGAGGAAAAAACCAGAACTGAATAGAAAATTTGACATTCAAACACAAGAAGTATGAGAAGGTAAACATGGAAAAGAAATCATAAGGAACTTATTAAAGTTGAACTATTTACATGCCAACTTGGAAAAATAGGAATTGTAACTTATGAAACTTTTCTCAGTATGAGGATAGGTGAAGGGAATATATATGTATATATGTATATATAGAAGGGTATATATGCATATGAATACATATTAGAGTGTGTATATATATGTGGGCATAGACAGAGGGCACAGGATCAATTGAATAGGAAGGGACGTTATTTTAAAAGGTGAAATTGAGAGCTGGGAGAGGAATAGAATGAGAGGAGACAGAGAGAGACAGAATGGGGTTAATCATCTCACATAGAAGAAGCAAGAGATAACTGTTACAATGGAGGGGAAGAACAGGAAGGCTAAAGGGAATGGGGTCAACCTTACTCTCATTGAATTTGGCTTAGGGAAGGAATGGCATACACTCTAAATTGGGTATCTTGCCCTACAGAAGAGTAGGGGGAAAGGGGATGAGAGGGGGGAAGATGGAGGGGAGGCAGGTTGGAGGGGAGGGTTGTTAGAAGCACACACTTCTGTAAAGGGACAGGGACAAAGTAGAGAATAGAACAAGTGGGGGGCATGATAGAAAGGAGGGAAATATCATCAGTGTTGTACAATATGTCCATTGTGGAGATGTTCTGTGTAACTACACATGTACAGCCTGTATTGAATTGCTTATCTTTCCAGTGGGGGTTGGTGGCAAGGGAGGAAGGGAAAGAACCTAGAATTTAAAGTTCTATAATCAAATGTTAAAAAATCTATATATGTGTGTGTATATATATATATATTTACACATATATATATATATATATACACACATATATTATTATTATTATTATTTACATGCAGCTGGGTAATAAGATATACAGGCACTGGGGTAAGGAGATCCATCTTGCTCTACTGCAAAGTCAGAGGGGTGATGGGGGAGGATATAGGAAAGAGCAGGTTGGGGGAGGGGGTATACAGTGGGATCGCTGTTTTGGGGGGGTGGGCAAGGGAAAGATGGAGAGAAAATTTGTAACTCAAAATCTTGTGGAAATGAATGATGTAAACTAAAAATAAACAAAAGGTAATTTAAAAAAAGAATCTTAGGGATAGGATGGGGAAAGGCATAAGCATCCAGATACCACTGACTCTGTGCTAACACAGTGCCAAGGGCTATATCTGCAATTATTTCATTTGATCCTTTTGACAACCCTGTGAGATACATGCTGTTATCCCTACTTTACAGTTAGGGAAACTGAGGCAGACAGCGGTTTGGTGATTTGCCCAAGGTCATACATCTAGTAAGTTTCTGAGGGTGGTTGTGAATTAAGGTTTTCTTGATGCCAGGCCTAGCTCTTTACCCACCAGTTACCTCTAATAGGATTGGGACTAGACTAAAAAGATCCAAAGGGCAAACAGATAAGTCAGTCCTAGGTGATTTGGGGGTAAAGAGACCACTAACAATAAGAGGGAGCATCCCATTGAAGGTAGTCATCAACTGAAGAAAACTAGAGAAGATGAGAGGGGGGTCCATTCTGAGCACGAGAAACACCTGAGGCAAAAGCATGAAGGCAGAAGATGAGGCACCAACTTTGAAAAACAACACACAGGCCAGCTGACTAAAACATGGAGTGCTTGAACAAGAATGATGTGAAAGTCTAGAAATCTAAGCAGGAGACAGATTTTAGAGGGCTTACCAATCATAAAAATATATATTCTTTTGTGAGAGCAACTGGGAACCAGTTAAGATTTTTAAGTGGGGAAGAGACACAGTTATACCGGTGTCTTTGAACACAGTTAACATTGATACAGCACTTGAAGGTTTGCAAGGTGCTTCACAGATATCTCATTTTATGCTCTCAACACCCCTTGGAAGGAGGTACTACTAATATCCCCATTTTTTAAAGATGGAGAAATTGATGCAGGGTTTAGTTACATGACTTGCCCAAGGTCATTGGAATGAAATGAGCAAGATTTGAACTCAGGACTCCCTATTTTAAATCTAACACTCTATTCACTGCACTGCCTGTAACTGATTAGATTGCAAAAGGGAAGAGAATGGAAGATGGGAAACCAATTAGGAGGTTTTTAGATTAATCATAAGAACTAAACCTGTCCAGATATGAAAGATGTTGTGGAGGCAGAATTGATAAGATTTGTCCATTGATTAGATTGTGGTATGTGTGTGGAGGGGTGGGGAAGAGGTCATCTAGACAAAGAAACCAATCAAGCATGGTTCTCAGTTGGCACATCTGGGTGACTGGAAGGATGGAATTGCCTTCAACTGAAATGGATGAGTTTGGAGTAGAGAGGATGTCAAGGAAATACCATGGGCTCTCTTCTTGGATGCATTGAATTTGAGGTGTCTATGAGACATCCAGGTGGAGCTGTCCAGAGTGGAAGGATTAGGGCTGTATGGGGGGAGTTATCTGGATAAAAGTGACCATTGAATGAATGAGATGACATGTGGATGATAGGAAAATGAACTTGGCCTTCATCTTAGGATTTTTGTGAAGAACAAAAACAAGTCCTTCCTGTTTAGCCACCCAAATATATAACTTTGGTAACACTACTCCATGTTACCCTGTGCTTTTCAAAGTTGAAGTCCCTTTAATCTGACTCTCAAAGCCCTTTCAATCTATGATTTTGTTCTCATTCACTCCATTTTATTCATTATGAGTCCAGCAAAACTGGACTATTAAATGATCTTTTGACATACCATGTGCTTTTCCATCATCGTGCCTTTGCTCGTCCATTCACCTACCTCCTTTCCCTACATCTCCACCTGCTGAAATTCTACTCTACCTAGAAGAGGTTTCTTCCTTCAAATGTCATTTCCTCTGGATGCCTTTCTTGAATCTTTCCTTTCTCTGAATTTCAGTAGGACATAGCTTGTACTTATACCTTATGATATGTCCAATTAATTGATGGAAAATAGAAAAATATTTAGAAATAAGAATAGTAGTTATAGGATGCCTCATCTAGTAGATAGAATAGAGTAAATCAAGCCAAAAGCTTAGCAAAACAAACTGGATTGGAACATGGAAAGAACTAAATAAGAAAAAGAGGATACACACATTTTACTCAAATACTTACAGAAATTATCTCCAAAATTAATCATAATCTAGGGAATAACGAAATTAGAAATTCAGAAAAGCAATTATAAATGCTACTTTTAAAGACAATAATTAAAAACCTTGGCAATAAATGATAGAAATATTATCAAAATATGCAGGTCTATATGGACACTGAAAATAAATCATTAAATAGTGGTCAGGTCAAAGAAAAAGTTTTAGAAATAAATAAAATCATGTTAAAGATAAAGACAACATCAAAACAATATATCAAAACTGACAACAGGAAGCTAAAGCAGTTGTTGGAAGCAGATTTTATTTCCCAACATTAATATTAGTAAGAGAGAAAAGAGGAGATTAATGAGTTGAGTCTTCAGCTAAAAAAAATTAGAAGAACAAATTAATACCCCTAAACCAAGTGTAAATGACAAATCACAAGACATAAAGAGGAAATTAACAGTGAAGAGCAAAAGAAGAGTTGAATTAATGAAAAATGAAAAACTTTTTTTTAAAAAGACAACAAAATAGATAAACTATTGGCAAATTTAATCAAAAAGAATAAAAAGGAAAAGGAAATCACCAAAATCAACTAGCAGAAGATCATAATGAATGCACAAGAAATAAAGAAAATCATCGGAGACTCTCAAATAAGCCATATCCCAACAAGCTGAAAATATAAAAGAAATGACGAATACTCATAAGAATATAAAAATACCCAAATCAACAGAACAGGAGATAGGTAACCTGAATAAATTCACACCAGAGAGGGGAAACGAAAGGGGAATTTATGAGTTGACAAGCAAAAAGACACCAAGACCAAATGGATTTGTAAACAAGAATTACAAAAATCTCAGTTGCCATGTTGTCCAACTCATGGCTGAGAACAAATCTTTCCTACAACATAACCAACAAGTAGTCATCCATTCTTTATTTGAAAAAGTGTAGAGAGGAGAGATCAAGCACCTCCCAAGGCAGCCCATTCCACTTTGGGGGCAGCTCTAGTTCTTAGGAACTTTTTCCTCAACTCCATCTTAAATTTCCCTCTCTGCTGCTCCCACCCTTTGCTTCTGGTTCTGGGCTGTGGAGTCAGGTATAACAAGACTAATATTTCTTCTACATGACAGCCCTGAAAATACTTGAAGGCATTTTCCAAACTCTCTTTTGACTTTTTTTTTTCCTCCAAGATAAACATCCCTCAGTCTTTTAATTGGTCTTCATGTGGTAAAATCTCAAGGCCTTTCATCAATTAGTTGCACTCTCTAGATGCTTTCCAGCTCATCCTAGTCCTTCCCAAATGGTGGTATCCAGACCTGAACACAATACTCCATATGTAATCTGATGCAGACAACCATTATTAAATGAAAAGCATGAAGGATGATTCAGCAAATGGGATGGATAAGGAGTATAGATGGACAGGTGGCTGAAAAACCAAGAGATAGCAGTATCAACAAAGCTGAAGTAAAAGAGAGTAGTCAAGAGCACAAGTTCCCAAAGTGGGCAATGCCACCCCCTGGGCAAGGGGGAAGACTGGAATGATCCAGGGGGCAGTAATAGCCTTGGATGCAAATGGAGTGTGTTGAATAAAAATAAGGGAGCTATAAAAGCATAAGGAAAAAAGAGAAGGAAAAAATCTTGAAAAATCATTTGTACATGTTTCATCTGTGGTGTAATAGAATTAAGGTCATAGTGATTACATTATTTTCCAAATAAATACACAAAATGCAAGTTATAACGAGCCACAGACAGCTCTTAACAGGCATGTGTTGGCAGGTGAGTCTGCTATTCATTGTTGGAATGTCCAGCACACAATAGCAGGAATATGTGCATGTAATGATTTGTTTACAATATGATGCTGTATGGTTACATGATGCGATATTGCATCATCAAAATTTCAATGTAAGAAAAAAAGCAAATTTACAATAAATTATTAAATTTAAGATGTATCTTTTTTTAATAAGATATTTCATTTTTTGAAATAACGCAAATTTTTTTTAAAAATTTAAAGAAAGTAGATTTCTGTAGGAGGGGTGAGTGATTTTTTTTTTAAGGGGGCAGTAGGCCAAATAAGTTTGGGAACCACTGGTCAAGAGGAAGGAGTGACAGAAACTGCATGGAAAACAAAGAAGGATGAGGATGGATTCAAAACTACTGCATTCGGCAGTGAAGAGATCCTCTGTGACCTAGGAGAGAGCAATTTAAGTTGCATCATGGTCATATGGCAAAGAGTTAAGAAATAAAAATAGCTTCTTATTTTTTTCTAGTTAATCTTTCTAAGGATATCTAGAATGCTGGGGGAAACTGCTCTTCCACATACTATGGCTCATAGACAGTCATCTGCCTCATTGAAGCAGCTAGGTCATATAGCTGGTCCTGGAGCTGGGAAAACCTGAGTTCAAATTCAGCATCAGATGCATCCTAGCTATGGGATACCAGGCAAGTTACTTAACCTCTGTCTGACCTAGTTTCTTCATTGTAAAAGTAGGATAACAGCAACACCCAACTTCAGGTTTTTGGTGAGGATTAAAGTAGGTGACATTTGCAAAGTGCTTGTAAAACACAGTGCCCAGCACATAGTAGGCACATCAAAAATGCTTATTCCTTCTCTTCCCCTTCTTCACTATACCTCATGTCCAATATTTATGTATAACTGTGCTAAGTCTACTAAAACAGAGGCTGAGTCCTCACCACCATGAGGCAATCCTTCTACTCACCTCAGTTGATTTTCTTTCAACCTTCCCCCATCCTTCCAAGCATTTACCATGATTTCCCTTCTCTCCTTAAGGGTCCTACACCATTCCCCACCACTACCACCCTATCAATAGATCTTATTTCATTCAGGAGTGAATAAATAGAAGCCATTTGTTCTGAATTTTTTCTTCCTTTCTACACATCTCAAAACCCATTGACATTCTTCATTCTTAATTTCTTTGTTCCAGTCTCTGAGTAAGAGATGAGCCTTCTCTTTATCAAGGCCCACTCTGACTCCATTCTCTGGCAGTTTGCCTAATCTATAATTCTCTCTCTCTCTCTCTCTCTCTCTCGCACTCTCTCTCTCTCTCTCTCTCTCTCTCTCTCTCTCTCTCTCATATGTCTATATGTATGTATATGTATACAGGCAACTAGGTGGCACAGTGGATAGAGTGCCAGACCTGGAATCAGGAAGACTCATCTTCCTAATTTCAAATTTGGCCTCAGATATTTACTAGCTATGTGACCCCGGGCAAGTAACTTAACCTTCTTTTTCTCAGTTTTCTCATCTGTAAAATGAGTTGGAGAAGGAAATGGCAAACCACTCCAACATCTTTGCCAAGAAGACCCCAAATGGGGTCACAAAGAGACGGACACGATTGAAAAATGCCTGAAGAACTCTACCAACACATATATTCATAGAAATGCCTCATTGTACAGTATTTTATAATTGACAAAGCATTTTCCATACATCATCTCATTTGATCCTCAGAACAAATCTGTGAGTGAGGTTGAGTAAGGCAATTTTATTCCTATTCTAATGATGAAAAAACTCCAAAGCTCAGCAGGAGTTTTGAGATCACTCTGCTAGAGTAGCAGAAGTAGGATACAATATCAATTATACATGTGAAATCATACAAAATGCATCTCCATTCTAATACACTTTTAACAGGGCCCTCGGATGCCAGTTTCTATGGGTAGAAGGCAGATTTCCAGAGCCTATCTGTACCAGTCTCTGGAAATAGCAAGGATTCCACTGCCCTGGGAAAAGACAGTCATTTGTGTCTTCCTGAAAGAAAGCTAGAGAGAAAACTTCAGAGAAGGAATTAAAAATGAGCAAGCACACAGGTTTGAATTGAGCCCAACAGGACGGGCAGTATGTTTCCCCCTATCCCATTAGGGCTAGTGTTCCTGCATGATTTGGGACAGATGGGAGAAGAGGAGAGAAGCAGGGAGTTTCATGGAGGCAGCTGGTTGGTGAGGCCCATGCTTCACTAGCTGCACCCATGCCACCACTGTCACCGCGGCCATCTGTCAGGACTCTGAAGAAGCATCTGACTAGAAGCTGACTAATGCCTGGAAAACTATTCTCTCCATGAGAACTAATAAAGGACAGTGATGTATTTCCTTTTCTTCCCTTTCCCCCTCACTCTCCAAGAGGGCAGGTGTTAAATGCAAAATTTTCCTGTTCTTTAAAAGTTACATTTATAATTTCCATTTTAATTAACGCTAATGGCGGTTTGCTCTTCACAAAGACTTTATCACTTGGAATTGTTCCTGATCTGTGCTTCATGATTGTGAAGAGGAAGCCAGAAACGGGGATAAGAAAGGGAGGAGAGAAGTGAAGACCAAAGATAAAGGTGAAAGTAAAGGGGCACAAAAGTAAGCATTCTTGGTTTGATTCTCATGGTCATGATTCTATCTATATTTACATATAAGATACAATTTATATTGATACCTTCTATGTCTGTATCTCATCTGTATATTTATATATCTATATTATCTACATATTTGCCTATACAGTATCTCTGTGTCTATCTTTGTATGTATCTTGATATCTAAATCATCTCCACATTTGTATATATCTATATCTGATCTGTCTGTCTGTATCTATATTTGTATTGACGGCTGTGTAATTATGTCTAACTATCTTATTGATCCCAATTTCCTATTGTATAAACCTCTCAATGACGCAAATAGCAATTGGCTGTAGGCTGTCAGATCATTCAACATCCTCCTCTGTTCCTCTATTACCTGCTGTCTTGACTTTTGTTCTGCCACTGGACTTTGATGACTCAAGGGGAGAGAGTGAGGCTGAAGACTTACGCAGCTCTGCCTCACTTGAATCCAAATCACGTATAAGTCAAGACATTATCTTCATGACATCATTGGTCCTCTTCAAGAAAGAAGAACAAACAACAACAGCTCTACAATGTATACAAAGAGAACTCTTTCTGCAAGGTGGAGCCGAGAGTGCTATTGAGAGGGTAGATCATACTGGTGGGAGGGAGAAAGCTGCTAACCAGAAGTGCCAATGCCCACATTCTGAAGGGGGATGTCAGAGCAAGGCACAAACACCCTACTTTCCTATAGTTGTCCAGCAGGTATTTTACACCTCATACAAACAACCTTCACAGAATATTCAAGAGACTATTAGCATTAGAATTCACTAATGAGCATACATCTAATGAGCATAACCTACATTATTACAGAAAAGTTTATTTCCTGAGTGGTTGGCAATGATTTCCTCCAAACACTCACCCTTCTCTTCCTCCCCCCAAAAAAAACTGTCACTGAACTAAGCTAGAGATAATCTTAGAAGAAAAATGCAGTTTTGTTCAAACACTGCAGACTGCCTTTGAGAATAGCAACCGTCCACTTTAAAAATGAGTTAATGACATATCTTCCTGAGCCGTGTCCCCCCTCTAGTCATTAAGCAACAAAATGTTTACTCCTGGAAAATGCCTGTTTCCCCGGGATTATTAATCATAGTTTATTGGGAAGTAATCAGTTACATGGTCTGCTTTCCCACCCCTTTTAGAAAATTTCAATGCTGAGATATTCATTTTTTTTTTTGCAATGAAAACCTACCCAGTAATTACCATATTTACTTTTCATTTATGGGGGAATAATCTGTTTTAATTAAGCCTAACTGAAGAACTTTTATCAGATGTAATTATCCCTTTCGATAAATATGTCTCCACTAATTACATTTAACCATGGGATTTATCGCTCTTAAGTCATTTAGTAGGAAACATAATAAATCTTTAGTAATACATGTGGAATTACTATAAATTAATTCAGATCATTAACATAATAAACAAATTAGGATAATTTTGCTTAATTAGTTTGGGTGGTTAACTTGAAATCCCATGTAAGCTTCATGGTAATCAAGAATTTCACCATTATTTTTCAGAAAGATACATTTTTTAACAAATCTATCTGAATATTTAAAAGGAAAGCACATTGCTACTATGGTATGAGGAAATGTATATTCCCTTAAGCCTCTTACAAAGCATAGATATAATTTAATTCCCTTCATTTCAAAGAATCAGCAGAATGTAAAGATTTTAAAAATCTAAATACTACTAGGGAAAAAAAATTTCTAGATGCTTCTTAGATGAATATTTTTTTTCTATTCTAGTCTAAAACCACATACCACAAATGACTAAAACCCCTTTATATACCTGGAGAATTCTCCTGGACTATAAGCCATGGAGAAAAGTGGCTCTGGGTTTGACCTGTGCTAGGCAAGAAAAGGGACTCAACCACAGGAAGGCAACCTCCCAAAAAATGACCTCACTTAATGAGAGCAATTTAGGACAAAGAGAAGGAAGTAAAAATATTGCAGCGCATTTAAATGAACATTGTATTTGAAACTGAAGAAACTACATTCAAAGTCCAGCTTAGTCCCTGGGCGAAATGGGCAAGTCAGAGAGCCTCTCTGTTGTCTATTTCTTCATTTGGAAAATGAAAGGTTGGGCAATATGACCTCTAAGGTCCCTTCTGGTCTACTCTAAGTTTTATTTCTATTATGAGCTGTTGTAAGTTCAATAGGACTTTGTAATGAAAAGACAAAATGGACTATGGTCCAGTCCAATATGGCAACTCTAATGTTAGAGGAGAGAAGAATTAATTAAGTCTCCTCTGCTGGAGTGGCCAAGGCATGGAGAAGGGTACCTTGCTTCTCCCCTATTAACTTACAATCACATCATAGCAATCAATTAACTGATGTTTAATGAATCCCTTTGCAATCAGCACTACCAAATGTTGCATTTGATATAAAGAGATTTAAGGGGTTCTTAACTTGGAGTTCATAGATCAATTTCAAGATTGCCTATGAATTTGAATGGGAAGGAAATTCTATCTTTTTTCATTAATCTCTAATTGAAATTCAGCACTTCTTTTAATTATTTTAAAACACTATTCTGAGAAGGGTTCCAAAGGCTTCACCAGGCTACTAAAGGGGTCAATAACACAAAAACAGTTAAGAATCCTCGTAGTAAGACACAATCTGGTCTCTGAGATCAGACTGTTGAACAAGTGAGGCTAAACATGGATAAATACTTGTTAAGTACCTACTATGTTCCAGGCACTTTGCTAATCACTGGGGCCATAAATAAGAAAAGGAGTTCCTGTCCTTGAGGAGCTCACAGTCTAGAGGGAGAAGATAATTACACAAAAGGAAGTAAGTGTGCAAGGTATTATCTTGAGCACTGCAGGAGAAAAAATTAGATATGTAGCAATCCTTACCTTTATGGTACTTACAACAAAGTAGGGATAAAAGATGCTCACAAATGACTGTGTAATAGGGTCCTGGGTTAGGAGAACTGTGCTATTTGTTTTCTTGTGGAATGTTTGCTTTTACATATGTTCTCTCAAGAGAATTAAGTTCCCTGATTTCAGGGACTGGTTTTTGTCTCTGCATTTCCAGACACTAGCCCAGTGCCTGGCACACAGAAGGCACTTAATAGATGCTTGCTGATTGATTGACTGATTGGCCTTGTTCTCTACTCCAGAGATTTCAGGATCTTGAGGAGTCCCATCAAATTCTGTGTGCCTTTCCTCCTGAGACTTTGGGGTCAAGGAGTGAGATCAGAGGAGATTTCAAGAGGAAAAGGTAGCAAAATGGTACAGTTGAAAGAGTACTAGATTTAGCAATTGTTTTCTGTTCTGGCCAGAAACTCTTGAGGCTCTTCCCCTCCCAGACTGATATCTTTGTGACAGTCAATTGAGCCATCTTTTGTCTCAATTCTTCTCTAGCCTTTAGTCATCAAGTAGCCGTGGCCTCAGACAAACTGAGACTTGGGAAAGACCTTATTTAGAAAGGCCAATGTCCCCCGAGGCATCCTGGCCCATCCCTAGTCATCCTGACCTTCGCCTTGATACTGGCACTTCAATGACTCTGAGGTTGACAGTGAGGCAGATGACTTTGCCAGGCTCTGCCTCACTTAAATCCAATCAGTGTCAAAGTCAAGACATGACCCTAGTGGTGTCATTGGTCCTCTTAAAAAATGAAGGAATAGCAATAGTGAGAGAGTGCCTGTTCTAATCCCAGTTCTGCCACTTATGACCTGTGGTGACTCCAGATGAGACACTTAACCTCTTTGAGCCTCAGTTTTCTCCTATGTAAAATTAGAGAGTTTAACTACTTCATTTAGAATTGGTTTAGGAAACAGAAGACCTGAAATCAAAGCTGACTTCTGATACCTCTTTCCTACATGACTTTGGGCAAGTCAGCTTCTCTAGCCCTCCGTTTCCTTTCTGGAAATGAGGATATTGGAATAGATGGCCTATAAGGAACCTTTCAGTTCCAAAACTAAATTCTATGATTCTAGTTGACCAATGAAATCTCTTCCACCTCTCAATCTATGAGACTATGAAGGGGTCACTGAGCTGAGTGAGCTGAATAGTAAACTAAGCTACAAGAAGGAGGTGGATATGGTGTTCCTGAAAGTTTAGCCACATACAAGGGCATTCTCTCACAGATAGAAGAAATTCAGTCTGATGTGCACCCTAAATTGGAAGGAAGCAGACTTCACTGCGTTCAGAAGCAGAATTGAGAGGGTTCATTGGGATAAATTCCTACAGAAGAAATTGGGCTATGATAGATAGAAAGTTTTCAAGATGCTGTTGCCCTGTCCACATAGTCCTCTCTAATATCTCTCCTAGACCCCAGAGCACAAGAGAGAAGATGGATATGTAAAGTAAACTGTCCCTCTAAGACCATTTTGAGATGAAGTCATTTAGTACAGAAAAGATTATTAAAAAGTAGCTTAAATTACCTAAACAAGAATGCAATAAAGAGAAATCAGTCCAAAAAGGAAGAAAACCAGGAGCTCATAGGATTATAGATTTAAGTAGATGGGACTAAAAAGGTTATCAAATCCAATGGCCTTGTTTTATGGGTGAGGAATCTAAGGTCCACTTGGCTGCAGGGACCATTTTGTATGCACAGAGATCCCCTAAACTAGCTTACTTTTTTAAAGAAATGTCCAGAACATAGAAGTAAAGGCATGGAGAAGAGGATGATTCAAACATAAGACATAATTCTATAAGAATAATATTGAGTGCAGAAATGTGGAAAGAGTTGAAGCAGCTGAAGAAAGAAGTTTTTTCACTAATTGAAGAAAAATGGAGCTCAAAGAAAGAACAGAACCCCTATTGGAGATACTGGCTATACCAAGCAGAGCCACCCTTTTCTCTGCCAAGGAAAATTCCATTCATACTAGAAGGGATGAAACAAAAGAGTACTGGGAATGGGACTTGTGGTTTCATTGGTACAGGGTACTCAGAGGTGAGAAAACCACCTCTACCAATTGAAGTAATAATCATTTTCTCTGCAAGTTGGAAGATTTAGAGATTCTACCTGAGCATTAAGCAAGTAAACGATTAACTTGCCTGAGATCACCCAGCCAGCATGTGTCAGAAACAGGATTTGAACTCTGTTCCTCCTGACTTCAAGGCCAGCTTTCTATCCACAATACTGCATTGCCTCAGTAGGCCACTGATGCCCGATACTAAAAAGGGCAGAGTAAGAGAACATCAAGGTGTTGATGAATTCAAGTCACTTGGCCCAGATTAATTATATCAAAGAATACTGAAGAACTGTCAAATAAGCTTGCTTGCTGAAGCACCATCAGTGAAACTTGCAAGATCCCAGAGAACAGAAGGCATCGTGACTGGAAAGGGGCCACTTCTGTTCTGGTTTTCACAAAAGTGGGAAGGGAGCCGGGAGCACATCACGGCAACCCCAAAGCTAAGGCAATGTGGGGCTACATCCAATTAGCCTACAGGCGCTTGTTAAGCATGCACTAAGTCCCAGACATTCTACTAGGTTTGGGGGATAAAACACAAAAGTGAAATAGGTCCAGAGCTCAAAGAGCTTATATTCTACAGGCTGTCCCACAAGTCTGGACACTTAGGAAATCTCATTAACTATGCATATTTCCAAGAAATGGAATGAATGAAATTTTCAACATTTTATTTAATTAACATAAATGAGATTTCATAGGAAGACATAGGAGGCACATAGGAAATCTCATTAATTAATTAAATTAAATCAATCTCATTAATATGGAAATTAGTCCCCAATAGCTTATAAAAGGTTTTATTCCATATGAAATTGTCATGGTTAAAATTTATGCTAATTAAATAAAATGTTATTGAAAATTTCATTCATTTCATTTCTTGAAAATATGCATAGTTGGGGTGGCTAGATGGCTCAGTGAATAGAGCACCAGCCCTGGAGTCAGAAGGAACTGAGTTCAAATCTGACCTCAGACACTTAACACTTACTAGCCATGTGACCTTGGGCAAGTCACTTAACCTCAATTGCCCTGCCTTCTCCCCTGTAAATATATGTGTGTACACACACAGACACACACACACACACACACACACATCTATATACACATATATATGCATAGTTAATGAAATTTCCTATGTGTCCAGACTTTAGGGACATCCTGTAATGGGTGTTGGGAGGGGTGAGAGAGAGAACACATATAATATAAATGTATACAAACTACAAAAATGTAAATACTGTGTAGCTTTGGGAGGGAGGGTACAAGGAGTTGGAAGAGAATGTTCATGTCTAAGGTAGAACTGAGAGAAGAAAAAGGCTAAGAGATAGAAGTCTTCCAACAGAAGCTGGGCAGACATGTACAGGGCACGCCACAATGGGAACTCTTTCTGTGTATGGATTGTGTAATTAGATGGCAGTTTGGAGTGCCTGCCAGATCTCACATTCTGTGATTCTGTGATGTGAGAAAAGGGCACATTTCAGGGCTAGGAGACAGCCCCTAAAAAGACACTGATGGGAAATGGGGTATCATTTGTGAGGATGAATTCAAAGACTAATTTGGATGGACCATGGAGTAGGGGAAGTAGAGTAATGTATACTGAGATTAGAAAGGTTAGTTAGAGCCAAGATGTGAAAATACAGACACACAAATGTGTAGCTCTATAATGTACATGCATGTATACTTATGTATGCATATGTGCAGGGGTATATGCATGTATATCATATTACATATAATTATTTTTTAAAAGGCATAAGTAACTCAAGTTCTGATTTCCCCAGTTGTTGGTATGGCCAGAGAGGTTCAGTGAAAGGGCTGTTTCTACAGACCAGGTCAGAAGTAATGAAAGTCTTCACCAGCTAGGCAGGGCGGTATGGTAGAAAGAAGGGGATTTGAGAGATGTAGTAAAACAGCAAAGATAAGATCTGGCAGCTGAATAAGTGTGTGACACGAGTGATCACTAGGAGTTGAGGATGACACTAAGCCTGCAAAAGTGGATGACTGGAAGGAAAGGAAAATTTAGAAGGAGGCGAGAGTTGGAGTGGAGTGACAGAGAGCTCTGCTTTAGACACACCGAGTCTGAAATGTCTGTGGGCTTTCCAATGTGCTGCTCGTTATGTGGGAGTGTAATTCAGTCAGTCTGAGAGACTGGAGCTAGATACACAGATCTGGGAGAAAACCAAGAGCTCCTCAAGGCGGAGGGGGCAAGATTGATTCTCCCCACCTGATATACCCTCTGGGGCTGTGAGGAGGGGGGGAGAGGTGAGAGGATTGGGCTCATGGTTTAGTTCATTAATGATTATAATCATAATCTTAACTAAGATTTATATGGGCCCCTATAATGGGAGAGGTATGTGCTAAGCACTTTACAAATGTTATCTCATTCAATTCTCACCACAATTCTGGGAGGCAGGCCATCATTATCCCTGTTTCACAAAGAAGGAAACTGAGGCTGAGTGACTTGCCTAGGGTCACATAGTGAGGAAATATCTGAGGTCAAATTTCAGCTCAGGTCTCCCTGACTCCAGGGCTACCTACCTGCCTTAGCTGACTTTAGTCCCCAAAAGTTCAAGTCTAAAACCCTGCTGGGCTAGTATCCCCACCCTTGCTCCCTAAGACTTTACTCCTGGACTGGCTGTAACACAAAGCCCCGATCCTTGGACTGGCAGATCTCCATGACTTGAGTGCCCAAGTTATAGACTCTACTCCCTGCACCTACAACAGAAAACAGAGAAAAAGAAACACCAAAACTCCAGGTCCATATCTCAGTGCCACATGACCTACGGGGGAGAGGGGAAGGAGGAGGAATCCCTTGGGTCATCCTCCATCTCCCTTACCACATTGTGTCACCAACTCACTCTCAGACATGAATGCAGAAAAAGCACTGATTGATCATTCAGGGAGTTTTAAAGATGAAGACAGTTCTAGCTAGAAAGCCAATTAAATGGCTGCTCCCAACCTCAGGGTAGGCCAAGACCAATTGTGTACAGGTCTTCTGGAGGCAGGTCCCCTAGAGTCTTCCAAACGAGTGACATCATCTTGGGTGGTCTACCCAAACCCCCACTATACAAAGAAAGGCAAGAACAATCCCTGCCTTCAAGGATCTCACAACCTAGTAGGAGGGTGAGGGAGAGACATGCAGATAGCTATGCACAAATAAGATAAAGATTGGATGAATTGCTTATAATTTCAGATGGATAGAAATAGTATTGCGGGAGTCTGGGGGAGCCTTCTTACAAAAGGTGGGATTTTATCTGAGATTTGAAGGAACAGAAGGAAGCTAGGTGCTGAAGACAAGAAGGGGTATAATTTGAGGCATAGGGGGGCAGCCAGGGAAAAATCAGGTGGAATGTGAGGAGTTGGAGAAGGAAATGGCAAACCACTCCAGTATCTTTGCCAAGAAAAGAGTAGGTCAATGTCACTGGACTGCAGAATATATGGAGGGAACTAAGGAGTAAGAAGACTGGAAAAGTAGAAAGGGACCAAATTATGCAGGGCTTTAACAGCTAAACAGATTTTATATGTGTTCCTGGAGGTAAAAAAAAAAAAAGTGATTACAGAATACTGAATAGGAGGGTAACAAGGTCATTGTTCAGTTATTTTTCAGTCACATATCATTCTTTATGACTCAGTTTGCAATTTTCTTGGCAAAGATACTGGAGTGGTTTGCCATTTCCTTCTCCAACTCCTCATCTTTAAATGAGGAAACTGAGGCAAATGGTTAAGATTTAATTTTAAGGAAGATCAATTGATAGCTGGGGGGAAGGTAGACTGGATTGAAGAGAAATCTGGGGAAAAATATCAAACAGCAGGCTACTGCAATAGTCCAGCTATGAAGGCATGAGGGATAGTGGCAGAGGAGAGAAGGAAGAAAATGGGAGAGATGTTATGAAGGTAGAAATGAAAGGGCGTAAGAGAGAGTGAGGTTGAGAACCAGAACAGAGAAGTTAGAAAGAGGGAAGAGTTTAGGGGCAAAGATAATGAGAGTCCAGTTTGAGATATACTGAGTTTAAGATGTCTATGAAACATCCAGTTTGAAATGTCCAAGAGGCAATTAGAGATGTGAGACTAGGGGTCAGGAGAGAGGTTACCTATAATCCCCAATCCTCTGTAATGCTAGCCATTGTTATTAACTCTTACACACAATAAGTAATAAAAAAGCATAAATAGTATTCTATCAGACTAGCTTTCATGTACTCTACTTGGCTCTGTTCCATCTGAGAAGAGGCTGAGATTAATCATGGTCCCATTCTTGGCAGTGACATGCGATACAATACATCACGTCAAGGACATCCCACTAATAATTAATGATAATTTCCATAATGGGCGATGACATATCAGATTGTGCCCAAGTTCAAGACAATCGGGGCTGTCAGACAGTCTTCTCTTGACCTATGGGACAAGCACAGCAGGTGGTTAGTCTAATGCTGAATATGAGTTTCCTGTTCAATTTTGCCAGCCATGGAAATAATAGGAATTATCGTTTCAATTCAAAAAACAACTACTAAGTACATGCTTTGTACTTATCCTAAGTATTTAGGATACAAATACTAAGAAAAAAAGTAACTCCCAGAATCTCAGGGCATAATTCTCCCCATAGCACCTCTGTCTGTGGGGAAGGAGGAAGAGGGCAGTTAGGCTCACAGTTAAGCTCAGTTTCTATGTGACGTTGGTTCCACTAAGTTCATGCCCAAAGCTAGCATCATTGCCAGCATCCAGTTGGCTGGAGCCTTGGCATCCTTGCTCCTCAAGGAGTCATTATTAGGTTGGCTATAACAACCCACCTATATTCCTGGACCACCCAGTTCACAGGACTTGAGTTCCTGGGCTAGATCATAAACTGAAGGGAATAGAACAAATTAAAAGGCTGAAGTTGCAGGTCTGTCTCTTGGGGTCACATGGCCTCAGAGGGAAAGAGGATCTAAAGCCTTTACCTGTCCTATACCACATGGTCTCCTTGGCTGTGAGAGAAGGACACAAATGTCACAGATGCCAAAACTGTGAGTCTCAGATCTCAGCCCAGATATTTTCAAGATGCTAACCATTCTAGTTATAAAGCCTATGGGGAAAGGATCCTCCCAACCATCTAGCAGGTCAACCCAGAATGCTCCTATATACTCCAATCTTCTGGTCTTCTAGAAGTAGCTCCCCAGTGTCTTCCTTGGGGTTGACACCATCTTTGCAAAACAATGGTGTCCACACATGTAACCCATTCCATTTGCATTTGTATCTCTGAGCAAGGCAGCACTGAAGAGTGGATGGACAGCTGGCCTCTAGGGTTTAATTCCCATTTCTGAGACATCCTGCTGGGTCACCCTGGTAAATCAATTAACCTCTCCACAGATGATACCTGTATAGATGTTGTTGTTGTCTTGACTTCTATATGTTTCAGACAACTTTCCAAAACTCTAAGAGGCAGAGAAGGTGCCTACCTGTATTGGGAAAGAGAGTTTCACCCTACCAATGAAATTGAAGACCCAGATGCTACCCCTCACTCTATCACCAGCACAGGTGACAAAATGCTTTAAAGTTTGCAAAGCGTGTTACTTACATTATCTCATTAGAGTTTCAGAAGAAGCATGGGAGGTTGATACTACAAATATTAACACTCCCATTTTATAGATGAAGAAATTGAGGCTCAGATAAATAAAATGAATTGACTTTAGAACAAACATCCAGAGGGGAGCACAGGTCTCTTGACATCCCTTTCAGAGTTCTTTATTTTCTTTTCATTTTTATTGACATCTACTTTTGTACATCATCCAATGTCCTTTCCATTACCTAACCCTACAGGTCTTCCACAGATGGTTCTGACATAGCAGTGGCTGCAGTCCCCCATCCACCATCTTGACAGTGTACTACATTTCAGGAGACCCACCAGAATTTACAACACCATTTACTAATCAGTAAAAAAAAAAAATCTAAGCTCAGGAGGACCTCAGACTAATTCTTATCATTTTTAGGTTAAGGATAAATGCTACCAATCTGACGCATCATCATGGGCTGATGTGTCCCCCAACCTCCCTGATTGCAACTCAGTGACTGAATTACCTCTCTTAATTATGGCTTTCTTTTCCTTATCTCATTTTCCCTAGTCATATTAATGGTCACATAATAATATTAGACAATGTTCACTAACCATTAATTCCAAAAATAATGGCTGTGTTAAATCAGAGTTAATTAGCATGTCAAGGAGCCCAGGTAATTATACAGCCACATGATATGGGGGAAGGAGGTATGATGGTAAGGATGCCCCATTAAACTACCAAGCATGGCACCTGTTATTTTCAAATATATCTTCAGTATTTTTCATTATTTGTCACTAAAAACATAAAGTCATTACTCAAAGATCATTTCTCATACATAGCTGATGAGTCAACATACATCAATTTCACATCGGGCAGTAGGTGCCAGGAGCAAGTGAATCCCTGGGTCTTTTTTCTTTGAGCACCACATGGTTAGTTACTTAAGTTTGATTCAATAAATATTTATTAAATGGCAACTACAGACATTGATCCAGGTGTTGTGATGCAAAAGTAAAAATGAAAAAGTACCTGACCTCAAGGAGTTTATACTCTATTGGGCTGAGGCAGGGGTAACATGTTCTTAGATAAGTCATTATGAAATACATAGATAAAAAAATAGAAATAGCTAGATAGACATACAGACAGACAGACATAGATGATTATATAGCCATCAATACAAATATAGACATATACAAAAACAGATCAGATATAGATATAGACATATGGATGACACAGACATAGATACAGAAATGATTTAGATTTCAAAATAGATACAGAGATA
>CM053590.1:18051694-18076370 GCA_028646515.1 Pseudochirops corinnae | reverse complement strand
TATATACATATATATATATATATATATACATATATACATATATATACATATAGAAGGGTATATATGCATATGAATACATATGTGAGTGTGTATATATATGTTCACATAGACAGAGGGCACAGGATCAATTGAATAGGAAGGGATGATATTTTAAAAGGTGAAATTAAGAAGTGGGAGAGGAATAGAAAGAGAGGAGACAGCAAGAGACAGAATGGGGTCAATCATTTCATATAGAAGAGGCAAGAAATAACTGTTACAATGGAGGGGAAGAACAGGAAGGCAAAAAGGGAATGGGTTAACCTTACTCCCATTGAATTTGGCTTAGGGAGGGAATGATATACGCTCTAAAATGGGTGTCTTGCTTTGCAGGAGAGTAGGAGGGAAGGGGATGAGATGAAGGGATGATGGAGGGGAGAGCAGGTTGGGGGGAAGGGTAGTTAGAAACACACAGTTCTGTAAAGGGACAAGGACCAAGTAGAGAATAGAACAAGGGGAGGGTGGGATAGAAAGGAGGAAAATATTGTCAGTGTTACACAGTATGTCCATTGTGGAGAAGTTCTGCGTAACTACACATGTACAGCCTGTATTGAATTGTTTGTCTTTCCAGTGGGGGTAGGTGGCAAGGGAGGAAGGGAAAGAATCTAGAATTTCAAGTTCTGAAATCATATGTTAAATATATATGTGTATATATATATATATATATATATATATATATATATATACACACACACACACACACACACACACACACACACACACAAACACATACATATATATATAATTTACATGCAACTGGGAAAAAGATATATAGGCACTGGGATAGGGAGATTCATCTTGCTCTACCAGAAAGTCAGAGAGATGATGGGGAGGATATAGGAGAGAGCAGATTGGGGGAGGGGTTATACAGTGGGATTGCTGTTTTGGGGTTATGGGTAGGGGAAAGATGGGGAGAAAATTTATAACTCAAAATTTTGTGGAAATCAATGATATAAGCTAAAAATAAACAAAAATTAATTAACAATAAAAAGAAAATTTTCAAAAAAAAAAAAGAGGAGCAGCCTTAAATGTTCTTATACATGCGTCCTTTCTCACTAACCTTGATCTACTTGAAATATATACTTAATGGTAGTATTTCTGGGTATAGTTTAGTGACTTTTGGATTACAATTCAAAATTATTTTCTAGAATGGTTGAATCAAATCATAGTTCCACCAACAATGTATTAGTGCATCTATTCTCCTATAAGCCCTCTAACAATTTGGTGTGAGGTAAATGCTCAGAATTATTTTAGTTCTCATGTATCTAATTATTGTGGATGTGGAGTATTTTTGTTACACAAGACAAAGTGTTGTTTGTCTTGGAATCATAAAACAACATTATCAGAGATGGAATTTCAATCAAAGTCTTTCTGACTCTAAGATCAGCTCTCTATCCACTGTGACATGCTATTGCCTCACTGACAAAATTTAGTAGGGTAAATGTAAAGTCTTGAACTCACATTCAAAAATTCAACTTCCCAAGTACAAAAAATAAAAGCCAAGAGAAAAAGTCAATTCATTAATAAAAAGCCCAGGAGTTTTAGTGGACCACAACCTCAATTTGGATCAACAGTGTAATATGGTATTCAAGAAGAACAATTTGATCTAGGACTCTTTTTAGATTTTGGGCATCATATCCATAACTAGGGAGTGATATATTAGTTGTACTCTGCCCTAGTCAGACTACTTCTGGAGAATTTTGTTCAATTCTAGAAGGACATTGTTAAATTGGGGAGAATCCAGAAGAAGGGAGCCAGGACAAGGAAGATCATTGAGATTATACCATATGAAGATATTTGAAGGAACTGAGATTGTTTATGATGGAGAAAATTTGGCTTGGCTTTGGGAGGGAGGTGATGTGTGTGGGTATAGTAGCTATCTTCAAGTATTTGAAGGGTTGGAATGTAGAAAAGGTATTATATTTATTCTACTTGGCCCTAGAGGACAAAACAAGAGGCTATGGGTAGGAATTACAAAAATGTGAATTTCTGTTTTATGTCAGGAAAATCTTACACAAGATTAGAGTAGATATGTAGATTAGGTTACTGCAAGAAGCAACTAGCTTTGTCTAACTAGAGGTCTTTAAGCAAGAGCCAGATGACAAATAGATGGAAATTTTATAAAGGGAATTGTTTTTCAAGTATCAGTTGGACTAGATGATCTCTGAGGTCTCCCAAATTTTCTGAGTCTGTATTTCTCATTCCCAATCCACAAAATTCTGTGAGTTGGTAATTATGTATCATTGTGGAAGGGAGAATATTTGGGGTTAGTCAACGGCAGACACAGGTATGGGTAGTCGTATGTTAAGGATTAATATCTTCCCTTTGTGGTCTGGTGTTGGGGTATGGAAGAACCCTGTGAGGTGAGCCCCTGATGGATTTTTCCTCAGGACATCCCTACACAGTAGTTTTATAATGGTTCATTCTTCCAGAGGAGATAAAATTGGATTTACTCATCAGCATCAATGACAATTGATGAGCAATAACTATCTTCATGTCACAAATGAGATCCTTGTACCTACAGAAAGAAAACCACCAAACACCCCCCCCCCAAAAAATGACCTCATCTATGTTTTTAGCCATCCTCCCAACTGAATCAAGTTTGGCTGCCCCCACTAATCTGATTGATTGTATATAAATGGATAATTAAGCCTTCTGGAGAAAAATGACTTAACTGAAAAATGGTTTGATTCTCTGGCCACTTACAAACATAATGTGAGATGAAAAGAGGTTAAGTGATTCCCTCAAGGTCACCCAGCAAGTATGCTCATGACAATAGTAGCATTTGAATCCATTGAACCTCCCAGCAAGGCTTTAGCTACCACCTTTGGTTGGGAAAGTTTTCATCATAAAATAAGTGAGAACGTGGAATAATTGTTCTTTCCTAAAGAAGCTTCAAAAGGACACACCAGACATGATACTAACGGTAGCAAGCTATGAAGGATACCTGACATATTTAGTAAAATAGGATCAGGGAAATGGGTGGTAGTTTATATTGTATGTGCTTACACTAACTACTTTAAGTTCATCAAGGTATTAGTGTTTAATAAATGGAAATGTATTAAAGTGGCTTGACACTTGTGGATAGACAAAAACAAGAGCAAAGCAGTCCACGCCTTCAAGGAGCTTATTTTCTACTCTGGAGACACAATATGTAAATAGATAAACAGATACAAAGTATGACAAAGTAATTGCAAGAGAAAGAAACCATTAAAAACTAGGGAGATAAGGAAATGCCTAGGGCAGGAGGTGGCCACCAACCTACTCTTTAAAGTAAGATAGGGATTACAAGAGGTTGAGGGGAGAAAGCAGAGAAGTGAAAGTCTAAATGTAATGAAAAGATCAACATTCACCTATTTGAGGGACCTCTCTGGTGCTCCCAGAAGAAGTTTCATTGTCCCTGAACTCTTGGGTCGTAATTGACTATATGTATGTCCTCAAGCTCATTATCAATGGTACTCACCCAAGTCTATCATTCTAGTACTGATCTATCCTGGTGCCTGTCCTGGACTTGTGTTCAATTTGGGCCAAATTCTTGAGACAGTCTCCCAGTT
This sequence comes from Pseudochirops corinnae, assembly GCA_028646515.1. Classification (NCBI taxonomy): domain Eukaryota; kingdom Metazoa; phylum Chordata; class Mammalia; order Diprotodontia; family Pseudocheiridae; genus Pseudochirops; species Pseudochirops corinnae. Next base: position 18,072,780 of record CM053590.1, on the reverse strand, counting down.
CTGATGTTGCATTAATATACCATGTATATATTCAACACAAATAGAAAATAATGCCATTTCTCAGAAGCATGAGAGCTACCCAATATTCACTGATACACATGCTCCCATTTAATGCAGCCTTTTTAGATTCAAATGGTTTGATCCAATGCCTTTGAAAGCAGAGCATTACATCACTAAAATGAAGATCTACAAAACTACAGGGATCTCTTCCTCCACTTCTGGCCCCTAGTAATTTTAGGGTCTATGAAAGCACCCCAAACTCACCAAGTGCTTTATACAAGCATTAATTGGATCCTTATCATTCTCATCTTTTCCATGCACATAGTTTATGACATTTTACCTTTCCACAAATTATTTTCTTTCCTTAACGATTGTTTGGGTTTTTGATTTATAGTTTGATGTCCCTTTTCTGATCTGCTCAAACCTCCTAACAATCTATTCCATTTAGCCCACTCTCCCTCCAAGGAGCTTAACCAGATTGGCAAATTAGAGTCACTTTTTCAACAGACAGATAAATATTTCATTCTACCCAAGTATAGAGGGCACATTCCAGTGGTGAAATAAATCAGAGCTTCCCTATAGATTTTCTTTACTTAGAATATAGGATGGGAAAGAATTTGAAATCAAGAAAAATATTACACAAGTAATTGTCTAATTACTTTCTTTAATAATTTGAGCAGTCTTTATGTTCATGGAAGTGAATATTCCTTTCATTTTTGAAGCTCACAGGCCATCCATGCTTTCTTATGCTGCGTGACTCTTGTCCATGCCCTCTTGAAAATCTGGCACAGTAGATACCACTAAACACACTGGAGGGCATCATCTAATTCTCTCGACATTATGTGGACACCAATGAAGCACATTACTCTCACTTGCCAGATGGCTGTCCATCTTCTTTTCCCATCATACATCTCTCTGGTGGTATTGCTTATCCCATTTTCTTCACACTTCATGACTGGTCATATGCTGTAGCCTGTTCATGCCCAGAACGCAACTTGCCATTGTCCTATGAGTGACCTTCAATTTTAATCCTTCAGAGATCATGGTTTTCTATGACTCAAAATCATACACTATGATCAAAAGAATGTTGTCCAAAAGAAGGGCTTTTGTGCAAATTGAAGACTTGGATTATTAAAAGGACTGTGCCATTGTCCAAAAGCAATTTAGCCAATTTTCCCGTTCAATCCTGCTTCAGCTGATCATACATGTGTCATATTGGTCCATGATTTATATAGGGGTAAATGAGCTCTGTATAGTCTTCATTCAATTGTATTGCATATTTGTAATAACATGCAGTCTAGTTTTCATTCACTTGGTTTTTCCTCTTATATGAATAGTGAGAACAACCTCAATTAAGTGATTATGGTGAATACTTAGGAGACTTTGCAAAGGTCATGGACTCATAGTATCAGTTCAATATTATCTAGAGGTTCTCAATATCCATAGGAAATCCCTCTTTCTTTTAACTGTTAATTAACGATAATAAATAGATGCATGAGAACAATATGGAATAGGGGATAGAAAGCTAGTCTCAGAGCCAGGAAAATTAGTTCAATGCCTGCCTCTGACATATACTGACTGTGAGACCCTGTGCAAAATACTTAACCCCTCAATGCTTCCCAGGCAAGGCTTTGAGATTATAAATTGCATTGCAATTGTCACCTTGCACTGAAAGAGGGGTTTCCACACTTGCAGTTCCCTTCACCAATAAAGTCAGAGGTATGATTTTAAAACCAATTAGATGCTTACATACTTATTCCATAATTATATCTCTGTTTACTATGACCCAAAGACCCAGGTTCTCTCGTGGCATTTCTCAACATCTGGGGGGATTTAAACTTTAAATCTTAAAATTTTTAAACTTTAAATTTTAAAAGATTGTGGTGAGGCGATGGTTTGGGGAAAACACATATACATTCACCCTAGAATCATTTATAAAGTATCTACCATGTCAGGTATTGTAAGTAGGTACAGGAGAGAAAAATGAAAATACAACAGTCTTTGACTGCAAGGATGTTGTATTTATTTCCAACATGTACACAGACAAATAAGTACAAAATAAATACAAGTAATTGAAAGAGAATTAACTAACACCATTTTCTATCATTTAACCAATTCACACTGGCATGGACTGCCCATTATGCTACTCTTCTGTCTATCTTTCATGCTACACTTGGGAGAATAGCTGGAGGGAGCATGGCTGACTTTCATGTATACACTTTTTTCAATTCTTAGGCTTCTTGGACGCTAAATCAGAGTCCAGGAGACAAATTTCAGGTTCTCATTCCAAAGAGGATTTTTATCTAAGACAGACAACCCGCCAGTCTCTGAGGGGAATGGTTATGTGGCCATGGTAATAGCATTCTAACCTCACAATACACCATTCTATGACTTTCTAAACTTCATGTGTTTACACTAAGTAGCAACAAAAGCATGGATTCTGCTGACTCTTTACTTCTATCATGCCTTTGGGGTTGATCTATTTAAAGATATATTCAATCAATCCCTTCCTTTTCATATTTCCCATATGGTTCTGTCATTTCATCTAATGACTATTCAAATGAGTTGAATAACATTTGTGCTTAGGAAAGTGAATTCAAACCTACACAAACAATTCAAGGAGCATCAATTAAGCACCTACCCTTAGGAGGCACTATGCTGGTGCTGGAGAAACAAAGTTAAAAAATTCAACAGTCCTGGCCCACAAGAAGCTTTGATCCTACCGTATTTGTTTGTTATTTAATTCCTGGCTCTTCTGTGTGTTGATTTGGAATGAATTGTCTTCCTGAAGAAGAAGCAATAATAAAGTTGACTTTCAATGTCATGGAAATTGATAACTGTACAGGTGATCATTCTGCCATCAGTCTGCAATATGCTTTCATCAGAAATAACTCTGAGGCACTATTTTCATTTCATTTTATCTAAAGGATTCAATGTATAATTTAAAAATCAGTCATATGTAAATTAACAAAATTATGTCCTGATCATTAATGATTTGGGCAACTTGTATAACACTGGTTTTCTTACCCTAAATTCTCTTGGGCAGAAATTCAGCTACTTTGAGTATGAGCCAGGAAGGCTGATGGTGTTGAAATGGTTCATGTACATAAAGAGACTGGTCAACTGACTGGTCAACACAAGTTGATGTCATGGGGCAGAATGCTCTTATTTTTAATAAGCATCTTGTAGTCACTGGATTTATAAAATCCATCTTTCAAGGTAATAAGTAACAACTAAAAAGTAGAACTCCTAATCAGACTACATCTCTCCTATTGTGTTCAGCTCTAGAAGCCACATTTTGGAAGGAAAATTGATAAGAACCAGAAAGCATCTACAGGGGGCCAACCAGGATGGTGAAAAGTCTTGAGTGAAAGTTGTTTCAAAGAATTTGAGGTGTTTATCTTGGAGAAGAGAAGAATCAGGGAGACTTTCATGGTTGTCATCAACCATGTCATCATTAATTTGAAACGAATTAAAAATCTATTGCATGGAAAGATTATATTTTTTCCTCCTTAGTCCCAGGGAGCAGAATTAGGGTCAATAGATGAAATTTGTAAAAAGATGGATTTAGCATGGCGTCAAGAAAAAGCTTCTTAACTACTATGGTTATCTCAAGGCAGAATGATCTGCCTTTGGAAAATATGAATTGCCCTTTATTAGAGGTCTGCAAACAGAGGCTGGATGAACAGTTGTTGGGGATGTTGCCATTTTTATTTAAATTTATTGTTTATTTTAAACATTCTTCTCTTAAAATTTTGATTTCCAAATTCTCTCTCCTTCCCTCTCACCCCATCCACTCATCCTTCAACCACTGAGAAGGCAAGCAATGTGATAGCAGTTATACATGTGAAATCATGTAAAACATATTTCCATATTAATCATATTTTTTTTTAAAATCAAAAAAAGTAAAATTAGAAAATTACACTACAATTTGCACTTAGAATTCAATAGCTCTCTGGAAGTAGATAGCACTTTTTCACCATGAGTCCTTTGGAATTGTATTGGATCATTGCTTGATCAGAGTAACCAAGTCTTTCACAGTTGTTGATCATTACACCACTGCTGTTACTGTGAACAATGATCTCCTAGCTCTTCTCACTTCCCTTTACCTCAGTTCATTTAGGTCTTGCCATGGCTTTTTTCCCCCTCATCATTTCCCACAGCATGATAGCACTCCATCATAATCATATGTCACAATTTCTTCAGTCATTCCCAATTAATAATGATTCTCTCAATTTCTGGTTCTTTGCTACCACAAAAAGAGCTGCTATAAATGTTTTTGTACATATAGACCCTTTTCCTTTTTCTTTGATCTCTTTGGGATATAGATCTGGTAGTAGCATTGCTGGGTCAAAGGGTGTTTAAAGTTTTATAGCCCGTTGACCATAGTTCCAAATTGTTCCCCAGGATGATTGGACCAGTTCACCATTCCAAAAGTTCATGAGTGAATCTATTTTTCCTTCATCCCATCCAGCATTTGTTATTTCTGGTAGATGTAAGATGGTACCTCAGAGGTGCTTTAATTTGTCTTCCTCTAATCAATAGTGATTTAGGGCATTTTTATATGACTTTAGATACCTTTGATTTTTTTCTTCTGAAAACTGCCTATTTATAACCTTTGACCATTTATCACATGTGAAATGGCTCCTATTTTTATAAATTACACTCAGTTCTGTACTCAGTATATATTTGAGAAATAAGGCCTTTACCAGAGAAACTTTCAGTAAAAAAAATAAATTGATATTATTTCATTCTCTATGGTACCTTATAGCAAAATGTATTTTCCTTGATTATCCCTTTTAATTAAGTCTATTTTTACTTTTGCTTTGTCTGAGATCATGATTATTATCCCTGCCTTTTTTCAGTTTATCTGAAATATATTAGATTCTACTCCGGTCCTTTATTTTAACTCTCTCTGTGTCTTTCTGTTTTGAGTCTACCTCTAGTAAAGAACATATTGTTGGATTCTGGTTTGTAATCCATTCTGCTATTCACTTCCATTTTATGGGTGAGTTCATTCCATTTGTATTCACAATAATGATACTGTGTATTTTTCTCCATCCCATTTTCTTATGCTTATTCCTCTCTCTTCTTTTATCCTGTACCTCCTCAAACTTCTATTCTGCTTCTAATAACTGCCTTCCTTTGATTATTCCCCACCCCCTTTCTCTTATCCCCTTCCACTTCTCTTTCTCTATTGGGTGAAATGAATTTTTATGCTCAACTTTTTTGTTATATATACATACATACATACAAATGTATGTATGTGTGTATGTGTGTAGATGTATTTGTGTGTTGTATGTATGTATTCACTTCCCTCTGAACCAATTCTGGTGAGAATGAGGTTCAAGCATTGCTCATCCTGTTCCATTTTTCCCTCCACTGTAAAGGCTCATCCATGCTCACCTCTTTTATGTGAGATAATTTTCTCCATTCTGCCTCTCCCTTTCCTCCCTTTCCCAATGTATCCCTCTTTGTTACCTGCTTATTTTTAGGGAGGCAATCATCTTAACCTAATCAACTTTCACCTATGCCTTCTGTCTATGTATACTCCTTCTAACTGCCCTAAAAGAAGTTACATGTATTATCTTCCCATATAGGAATCTAAACAATTTAACTTTATTGAATTCTTTATGATTACTCTTTCAGGTTTACCACTTTAAGCTTCTCTTGACTCTTGTGTTTGAATGTCAAATTTTCTATTCAGGTCTTATCTTTTCATAAGGAATATTTGGAAGTTCTCCATTTCATTAACTATTCTTTTTTTTTTTTTACCCTGAAGAATTATACTCAGTTTTTCTGGGCAAGTTATTCTTGGTTGTAATCTTAACTCCTTCACTTCCTGGAATATCACATTCCATGTCTTCTACTCCTTTAACATGGAATCTGCTAAATCTTGTGTGATCCTGACTATAGCTCCATGATATTTGCACTGTTTCTTTCTGGATGCTTGCAATCTTTTCCCTTAACCTAGGAGCTCTGAAATATGGCTATAATATTCCTGGGAATTTTCATTTTGGAATCACTTTTAGGAGGTGATCAGTGAATTCTTTCCATTTCTATTTTACCTTGTGGTTCTGGAATATCAAGGCAGTTTTCCTTGATAATTTCTTGAAAGATGAAATCTAGGCACTTTTTTTGATCATGGCTTTCAGGTAGACCAATATTCTTAAATTATCTCTCTCCAATCTATTTTCTATGTCAGTTGTATTTACAATATGATAATTCACATTTTCTTTGATTTTTTATTTCTATTCTTTTGATTTTGCTCTATTATTTCTTGATGTTTCATGGAGTCACTAGCATCCAGATGTTCAATTCAAAATTTAAGGCATCATTTTCTTTTTTTGAGTTTTTGTAACTTTTTCCACATTTGGTCAATTTTGCTTTTTAAGGAGTTCTTTTCTTCAGTGAATTTTGGTGCTTCTTTTACCATTAGGCCAATTTTGTTTTTTAAGGTGTTATTTTCTTCAGTAATTTTTTGTGCCTCTTTTACCAAGCTGTTAATTCTCTTTTCATAATTTTCTTGCATCACTCTTATTCATTTTCCAATTTTTTCTCTACCACTCTTTAACTCTTCCAGAAATTCTTGTTGTGCTTGTATCCAATTAGCATTTTTCTTTGAGGTTTTGCTTACAGCAGCTGTCACATTATTATAGAATTCAGAATTTGTGTTCTGGTCTTCCCTGCCACTGATGTAGCTTTTTATGGTCAAATTCTTTTGTCGTTGTTATTTGCTCACTTTTTCCAGCATATTTCTTAACTTTGAACTTCATGTTAAATTTGGACTCTGCTCACCTGGGTGTGTGAAGGTCCTGTCCCAAGCTTCAGGCTTTTTTGTATTGTTGTTTTCAAAGCTAGTTCTGGGAGTCTGCATGTTTTTGGTGTTTCCAAGGGAATATGATACGGGGAGAGGTATGGTTATTATTCTTTTGGTCTGCACTCTGCTCTTTATCCAAGAAGAGTTTCCAGTTCCCTGCAGCCACAAACGCAAACACTCCTCTTGGCCTAGAACTGTGACCAGGTTCCCTCTTCTCCTGTAGCCACAAATGCTAGTGCTCCTCTTTGCCTTGGAACTGAGACTAGGGCCCCTGCTGCCTTGTGACTGACCACATCTTCTCCACCCTGGAACTGTAAACCACAACTACTTATGGGCAGTAGAGTTACCAATCAGCACAAGCTGCACGCAGTGCCAGCAAAGCATCCCCTGTAGTCTTTTTCTGACCCCCTTACCATCTGAGCCCCTTACCATCTCAGGCTGAGAGTTTCCAAAACTGCTGCTGCTGCTGTTGTTGTTGCAGTTGCTTCCAAGGACGGCTGCTGGTGCTGGCACTGCATGCACTGAGCTAGAGGCAGGCCTCCATTCCAGTGTCACAGACCTTTCTGGCCAACATCCTAAGTGTTCTTTGGCAGGAAAAATGTCACACCCTGACCTTTTGTTGTCTCTGCCTCTCCAAAATTTGATTTGAGACATCTTTTAAAGTTCTTTGAAGTGGAATATTGAGAGAGGTCTAGTGAGTTGCTACCTCTAATCTACCACCTTGGCTTTGCCCAGGTTTTCCTGACTCCTAACTCAGCTTCCATCTACTATGCAACATTGCCTAATCATAACTCACACACAGGATCACAGTTTTAGAGTTCAAAGATCATCTCTTCCAACCTCCTTATTTTATGATAGAGGATACCAAGGTCCAGAGTGATAAAAGAAATCTGCACAAGGTCATCAAACTAGTAAGTTAAAAAGCTAAAATTTAGACCTAGGTCCTCTGAGTTGAGAGCTAATGTTCTTTCCCTTGTGCTATGGGATCTTAGCCACAATCACAGTACCACTGCTATGATGACACACTAGCAGTTAGAGTTGAAATAGATGGGAAAATATTTGAAATGAGAAGCTTAGAAAAGCTATCATAGAGAAAAGGAAAGAGATTATTCTGCTTGATCCAAGAAGGTAGAACTATGTAGGCCCAAGGTGTGGAAGTTAAATGGAGAAATTTCAATTTTATATAAGAAAAGATTCTTAACAAGTAAAGCTGTCCAAAAATGGAATCTTCTCTCTTGCTGAATTCCCATTAACTAGAAGTGATCCATCTGATGTTAAAAGAATACCTGCCAGGGCTCATATGATCATAGGATATATGACTAGAAATGACTTTAGAAACTATCCAGTGCTTTCATAACGAGGAACCTTCGGTCTAGAGAAGTTAATAACTTGACCAAAGTGATACAAATAGTTACTTCTAGGAGCTCAGAGAATTCATAATTGGATCTGGTGACCCCTCCCCCTTCCATCATAATGTACAAGACTGCTTTGCTTTGGTCTTTCTATGCCAATTGCCTAGTACTGTGTCCAGTGTACATTATAAATGCATGCTGATAGAATAATATCAAAAGACTCAGGTTCCAGTTTCAATTCTACCCTTTACTAGCTATGTGACCTTGGGCAAGTAATTTAACCCCTCAGGGCCTGAGCTTCTTCATGATTAAAATAAGTGGATTGCAAAGGACTAATGATGAAGCACACTATCTGCCTCCAGAGAAAGGACTGATATTGACTGAATACAGATTGAAGCATACTATTTGTCAATTTCTTTGTTTCTTTTTTAAAAATTTTATTCAAGTCTTCCTGTTCAAGATGTATAATATGGAAATGTTTTATATAATTGCACGTATATAACCTATATCTGCTTACTGTCTCAGGGAATAGGGATGGGAGGGAGCGAAGGATAGAATTTGGAATTTAAAACTTTAAATAAAAATGTTAAAAATTGAAAATAATAAAATGAGGGGACTGAGCTTGTTAGCCATTAGGGTCCTTCTAGCTCTAAATCTATTACCTTTGAATCTGAGCAAAATCCCTCCCCTTTATAACGTAAGCTATTTGAGCATAGGCATACTCTTTGATTTTTACTTTTGTTGCCAGAAAACCTAGCATTGTGCCTGTCACACAGTAGATGATTAGTAAATGCTTGTTGATTTGAATTATACTGAATTGCTTACAACATATTGATCAATAGGGCTCATATTAGTCTCATGAACCAACATAAGTTTTCTAATGGGTTCTTATTTCTAATTAACTTCTGAAGGTCATTTAAATGCTATATTCTGTTTGACTCTCTAGTCAGTTTCCATCAAATGTCTGCAAGTTCCAGATTTTATTTTATTCTGAAAACCAAAAGTTACTGAAACTATAACTAGGGGACAAAAACAATGAGGAATGGCTTAGCCCAACAAGGAAATGGGTTTCTGCCCTAGCAATCATAAGCTATCCATGCTTCATTCATTGTAGGGATTTAGACTCTTCTGTGTGTTTCTTCTTATCCTGGAAAATCTCTCTCTGAAGAAACTAGTGTTTTTTCAAGTGCTATACAGATTCTTCCTCATGTCCCAAGAGAAGGAAACAAGATGCTAGTCTTTCTCGATGAAACAATGGTGATTTAACTGTAAGGCCCACGATGTTATGACTTCATAATTGGACCATGTCATGAGAATCCAAAGCAGCATGTCTCTCCATGGTAACCTTACTAGTGAGAAAGAAAGAGATAGGCTATACAAGAAAATGGATTTGACAGCCACATAGCACTGTGCATTTAAAGATGACATCAGGGAATTATGAGCCTGAGTATCCTGGTCATAGGGAAGTCAAGGCATGACCAAGGGCAGAAGCCTGCTCAGAGGCAGAACTAGGCAAAGAAAGGGAGCCTCTTCTTGGTTAATCTTTGCTTCTCTAGCCTGAAATTTTCCCAAGGCAACTAAAACTTGAAATGACTTCATATCACCCTGACCTCTATAAAGAGAGAAGCTTCTTTCTATTGACAAAGAATAAAAATCAAACACTTTGCATTTTAGGTTGTTATATGGATTTTTGCTTTTTGCTTCTATGGGGAAAAAACAACTATCCATTGAATATATGTGCATGTGTACATACACACAATCATATACACACATATATGTGTATATGAATGTGTACATATATATGCATATATAGATACACATACATATACATGTATGTGTATGTATTATTTGAATTTATATGAATATATAAATATGCTACCCACATTTTTAGCCAGGTGTTCTGATGCCATATAGACACTACCTGAGCAAAGAACCTCATGGTATTAGGAGCGACCAAGACCAAACAGCTGAAAATGAATAGACATCTCTCCATTTCCATATTTACCAAATTAAACCATTAAGAACAAGTTTTTGTACAAATAGAGATAAATATTAAAATAGCTTAAAGGATAATTCACAAGCTTTGTGCTTCAAACATCTGTCCCCATGTTGATAATTGCATCCATACATTTTAGGAATGCTTTCTATGAGCTGCAGCATTTATAGAGTCAAAGAAGCATAGAGTGGAGCTGAGAGGTAGGTTAGAGGCCATCATTCTAACTCCCTAATGTCATATAAGAGGACACGGGAGACCAAGTGACTCAACTGTGGTCCTCCAGGCAACTAGCCAGCATCCCAGGGAAGACCTGCTCCCAGGTCCTCTAATCCCATAGTCAGTGCTTCCATTCCTACACTAGAAAGGTTCAATTAAGACAAACTGGATGGCGACTGCCTCAGGGTGGTCCTCATCTACTCAATCCTGCACCAAGCACATCTGAAGAATTGTTCTTGGTTTTGATCCACACAGTTTAGAAAGGACATTGGAAAGCTGAAGGGCATCTACAGAAGGGGAATCAGCTTGGTGAAGGGGTCTGCAACCACACTGTACAAGAGAAGACATGGGGAGGATACCATCGGGATCACTAAATGCCTTTACAGCAGACACGTGGCTGAAGGGAGAGATTTGTTTTCCTTGGCCACTGAAAAATAACTGTGAATAATGAGCAGAATTTGCAAAGAAGCCTTTTTCATCAGGATGTAAGAAAAGCTTTCTGAGAATCCAACCCTTAGTAAAGTGGAATTGGTTGCTTCTTGAGGTTGTAGGTGACCTCTGATTGGAGGTCTTCGAGGAAAAGCCAGATAAACACATCCCTAGTATGTTTCAGAGGCTCATATTTAGTATCCAGGGTTCATCTAAATGGCTGCTGAAGACCTTCTAACTCAGAGATTTGAGGATTCTCTGTCTCTAAGAATATGCCTTATTACATTTCCCACAAGATGCCTCTTTTCTTCATTTTCCTCCTCCAGGAATTGAGCTGCCATATTCAGTAATAGGCAATTTGGCTCCAAACTGATTTCTGAATAACTGAGCCCTTTGCCAGATCTCCACAGTGTTCACGTTTTTAGCCTGAGATGGACTGTCTTATTGTTTGCACAGGCATTTGCTAGGGGAGTTTTCTCAGTGGGCCATGGATCTTTCCAGGCATCTCTTCTCTCCATCTTTCCCCAAGCTGCCATTACTTTTCCCATTTGACTACTTGACAAAGATGACACACAGTGGGCCAGACCTTATAGGATAGAGAAAACTTAGATCAGCAGAGAAGAGAATTAAGGGTCAGAGGACCAGGAAGAGAAAAGGTTTAGAAGTGGGAATTAATGTGGCTACCGGCAATGGGACAAACCTGACAAGAAAAGAGGACGGATCCCATTGGGAAATGGTAGGAGATAAGGTTGAATAGTAGGGTATGGCTAAATTTTCTCAGGATTTGAAAAATAGGAAGTCTAATCCCTCCCAAAGCTCCCTCACTGAATTCTTGAGAGATAAACAAGTTTGTCCAGAGTTACAAAGGTCATTAGTGGTAGAACTGGCACAGAAAGTTTTAAAAAAAAATCCAAATGTTGAATCATTGAATCATGGAACCCATGGATTTGTCAAATCTGTAGACATTTTCATATTCCTCTCTTTAGCAATTAATTTTGAGCAGCTGTCCACCGTCTAGAATTAACACCAATTGAAAAATGGCATAAAGAGCTACTGGCCATTTTCAGGTCAATTCTCAACTGAATTCTAGGTTATGATGTCAAGCAATTAGGAGTTAACATTCAGTTTATGTAAATGACTATGATGGGGTGAGACAACTTGTTGGCATTTTTCCTTTTAATTCTGCTTAGATAATTCACACTAGTCAAATGGAATAAGGATTCTTCAGCCAGAATTAACTAAGTCAGCAGGAGCAAGAGAGCTCTTTAAATATTGATAAGGAGAGGAAACATGGGCAACTCACAAATTTTCCCAAAAGTTCACAGGATCACACATACTCCAAATTTGTATTTATGTCTTCAGGTAAGAATAGGAATAGGGACTGGTCCTTTTCTATTATATAGGGGACTCTCAAGTGAAGTGGGGCAGTTAGGTGGCCCAGTGGACAGAAAGCCTGACCTGAAATCAGGGAGACTCATCTTCCTGAGTTCAAATCTGGCTTCAGATACTTTACTGAGTGACCCTGGGCAAATTGCTTAACCCTATTTGCCTCGGTTTCCTTATCTATAAGATGAACTGGAGATGGAATTGGCTAACTACCTCAGTATCTTTGCCAAGAAAATGCCAGATGGGGTCACAAAGAGTTGGACACAATTGAAATGACTGAACTACAATCCAAGGAAAGAAATCACTACTACCAAGGTAGGTTAGCACCTTCTCTGCAACTTAGTCTTCTAGAGTTGTGTAGGACACTGAGAGATTAAATAACTTGCCTGAGGCCACACAGCCAGTTTGTGCCAGAGATTAGACCAGAAGCTGTGTCTTCTTAGCAGAGGTGGACCCTCTATCAGTTATACAACACTGCATCTCATGTCATCAGAATGAATCAAAATAATCAATACTGACATTGGAGAACACATTTAAAAATCTATCCTTCCAATTAGCGAATGTGTAATCATCTGTGCATTGGGATTCTCACAATTAAATGGCATAATATAAAAAAATTAATAGGCTCAATACGACTGTCTTCTTGAGCAGAGCTATCATAAACAAACATGACATGACAGTAAGTGGAATTTCATTCAGTATTTCTGCCCAGTTGTTGATGTCAGATTACTCAGACAGGACAATGTTGATGCTAACGCCACCATCATTTCAGTCTCTTAGTCAATTCCTCTGAGCAGCCAAGCCATTGATTAATTGACTGGGTCTGAGTCAGATGATTCCAATTAATACTATAAGGTTGAGTCAAGCTTTCTTGTCATTACGTACACCTGGGAATTTGTAAGTGACTAGATCACTTGATCATGCAAATGCTTATGACTACTATTCAGTAACAGCAAGTCCATATGACTTCTATGCTGCTTTTCCAAACCAGAGACTGATTGAGAGCTCAGTTGGAGCAAAGATGTTGATAAGCTAGAGCTTCTCAAGAGGAGGGCCAGGATGATGAGACGATTTGAGGCTGGACCATACAGGGGTCACTTGAAGGAACTGGAGTGTTGAACCTAAAGAAGAAGTATGGGGAACTGAAATAGGATATAGTAGGATTACATATTTGGAGCTTAATTGGACTTCAGAGGCAATTAAACATAATGCTCTCTTTTTACAGTGAGAGCAACTGAGGCCAATGTAGGTTAAATGAGTCAGCCAAGGTCACAAGAGTCGTCAGAGGCAGAATTTCAGGACCCATCAGGTCCTCTGACTCTGACCCTGAACCAGCATCCTTTCCACTGTACCATGTTGTCTTCCCTTAGTGAGAACTTTCAGCATTTGAAGGGTTACCTTGTACAAGAGGGATTGGATTTGTTCGTCTTAGCCCCACAGGATAATCAGAAGCCATAGTGGACCTTTGAAGAGAAAGGGAGTAAGGGAAAACTTCCTTATGATTAGTTCTATTCAAATCCAAAACAGTCTGCCATGGAGCTACTTCATGGAAAGTCTTCAATCAGAGGGCTAGATAATGCTGTCAAGAGTACTCAATAATAGGAACTTAATACATGCTCACTCATCACTGATGGATGCTCTCCTAGACTCCCCCCAACTTTGAGATTCTGAGATTTTGACAGATGAAGAAGAAACAAAATATCCAAGAGAGGGCAGGAAATAGTCCCTAAAGGCTACCATGTGGTAACTGCCCCAAAGCTGATTTGATCAGTGCCTCACACAGTGATTGGTACTTAGCAGAAGCTTAATAAAGGCTTGTTGGTTGATTGGTTGTTCTAGTGTTAAGTTCATTAACTTAACACTAGTAAGTGGTTAAAATATATAGACTTTCTTATTTGTTTTGTTTCCTGACTGATTTGGCCAGAGAAGTCAAAGAATTACACTAAATAACATATGTCATTGTTGTTCACTTGTTTCAGTCATATCTGACCCTTCATGACCCCATTTGGGGATTTCTTGGCAAAGATGCTGGAGTGGTTTGCCATTTCCTTCTCCAGTTCATTTTACAGATACGGAAACTAAGGCAAACAGGGCTAAGTGACTTGCCCAGGTTCACACATTTAGTAAGTGTCTGAGGCCAGATTTGAACTCAGGAAAATGAGTCTTCCTGACTCCAGGCCCAGCGCTCTATCTACTGCAGCGCCACCTAGCTGCCTGAAATATGCACAACATACCTACTATATACATACACACATATGTGTGTGTTTATGTATATATTTATATGTGTAGTATTTGAGTATAATAATATAGAATATTTTGTTTATATTTAGTATGTGTGTATATATGTATATAGTTATATGTGTACAATATATGTACAGCAAAAATATGTAGCTTAGAGTGTGTGTGTGTGTGTGTGTGTGTGTGTGTGTGTGTTGCATATAGACCCAACCTTAAGTTCATTAAGCTGCTAGGAAAAAAACATTAAAATTCCAAACTGAGATGGGACTAAAAAAAGGTCAAATTAGACATGGGGCCTAACCTTTCAAGAGCTGGTATATTTTGTCCATGTGTCCTACATGAGCATTCCTTCCCAGAGAAAGTGAAGTGGTCTGAGGGTGCTGATGCCATCTTCACCCAGGAGAGCTGTGCTGAAATTGTTTCCTCAGCATTCTTCAGGCTTTGCTTATGTGACTCATTTCCCTAGACAGTCCCTTCTACACAGAGAACAGAAAGCACAAAGCTCCAGTCATGAAGATGGGACAGTGCTCTGCCTGCCCACGAGGCAGCTGGATGGAGGGAACACAGCTGGCTATTCCTCACCTGCCTTCTTCATATCCCTGGTGCCTAGCACAGTACCTGACATAGTAGGTGCTGTGATTGAATTCAAATTATAAAACATTTATTAAGCATCTTCTTTCCACAAAGCACTGTACTAGATCAGGGGTGAGGAACTTGTGGCCTCAAGGCCTTCTAGGTCCTTGGGTGAGGCCTCTTGACTAAGTCCAAGTTTTACAGAACAAATTATTTTATTTAAGGGATTTGTTCTGTGAAGTTTGGAATAAGTCAAAGGGCTGCACTTGAAGACCTAGAGGGCCACATCAGGCCTTGAGGCTGCAGGTTCCCCACCCCTGTTAGATGCTAGGGATAAAAAGATAACTATAAGATGTCCCCTGCCTCCAGGGGGCTTACATTCTCCTATCACTTGCTAGAAGTTCTGGGTCACCCATGGCACTTTTTGTTCAGTTGCATTGGTGTTGCCTTGGGTCTAGACAAAAATTACTACCAGACAGATGGTTTATTTGTCATATGCATGCTGCATGGCAAGGACCTGAAGCTCTATAGGTGTGGGAAACTCCCTCCACCTATGAAGGCTGAAAAACATCTATAATTTATAAGTGTTAGGTATCTGAGGCTCAGAAGGGTCAAGAAAATTGTCCACGCTCACCTAGCTAATGAGTCAAGGGCACTATTTGAACTTAAGGCTTCCTGATTCAAAGTCCAATATTCTATTCATTATACCTGCTGCCTCTCAGTTTCTCATATAAATGATGGGGGGCAGCAAGAAATTTGGAAGCAAGGTCTTCCTAAGGCTACCAGATCAACCTTCCAGATGAACTACGTAATCAATTCAGTTACTGTTGTCATCGATTGACAAGCTATTTGACTGCCCTTAATGAAGCAGCCTTGCTTGGGCCCTGCCTCAGTGAAGCCCAGCCCTCTGGACCAGACTTCAGGGAGCTGCTCTGTTTGTGGGCTAGTCAGCCACCAAATGACCTTCATTAAACACCACAATGCCAGATTCAGATTAGGGGTTATCATGAAGAAGTATAAATACTACTGTAGTAATTACTGCAGTGGGAAGGCTGACAGATTTATGTCTGAAAGAAATCATTTTGCCACCATCCTGCTCAGGGCAAAAACAATTCATGGACTAAGGTCACAAATTCTAAATAAAGCAAGTCCCTGTGCTTCATGAAGGTTAAACATGAAAGTACAAATAAGCAGGTGCCCCAGGTAAGTGGGCCATTTCTGGGAATAGTGTCAAGGAAAGGCTGTGAGCCCACATCTCAGGTCTCTGCTGTGATGTCGAGCACTGTCCCCCCCCAGACATGAGCATTAATCAAATAAGTTATATATAGAACATCTTGCAAACAGAGATGCCCTTCCTGTTTCATTCCTGTTCTCTCCTGGGCCAATGATACATGACATGTTTGTCATGAAGTGTGTTAAGAAAATGGTCTATGGATTTTGAGCCTCATGGCAGAGACAGATCAGCCTCAGACGTTGCCTTTTCTCCTGTAACCTTCTGGATTATGTAACTTATTTGGCCATTTCGATAACTGGATGTTTTGGTGAATGTGTAGAAGGAAGTGGTAAGGATCAGATTGGAGTGCACTGCTGGGATGAAGTAACCCTTTCATTGTCTCGATTTAACCCAGAATCATCTACTAGGCTGTACTCCATGTCAAAGTGCACTGAGGAGTAACAGCTATTCAGGCATGATCTTTAACTGTTTTCACAACTTGTCTGTCCTCTCTTTATCTCTGTAATCTACCATCATCTAACTTGCAGTCAGAAACTCATCTCAGTTCTGAAGTCTCATCATTCATTCCTCACCCCAACCTGGGCAGCTTGACCACAAGGGAGAGTCGTGGCCACTGTCTCAGAGAGATAACTGAAAAATCAACAAACAAAAAACTTCAAGGCCATTGACCATGATGGTCAACTAAATAAATCTGTATCTTTTTATGTGTAGAAGAGGTTTACTTATTTCAGTTCTTACACTACATAGAGCACAGCATAGTGGATGGTTCTGGAGAATGCATCGCAGCAGTGGACTAGATCCCCTCTGTAATGAAGATGTTTATCAACCACGTCATTCCTCAGTGTATGTAAAAAGTGGTTATAAAAACTGATTGACGGAGGTGCATTCACTCTTCAGGGAAAAGGCTTACTAACCACACTAAACATAATATAGTGAATAATAGAGATATAGCCACTCTTGGGCAGGTAGGTGGTATAGTGGATAGAGTGCCAAGTTTGAGTCAAGAAGACTTATCTTCTTGATTTAAAATCTGGCCTCAGACACTAGTTGTGTGACCCTGAGCAAGTCACTTCACCCTGTTTGCCTCAATTTCCTCATCTGTAAAATGAGTTGGAGAAGGAAATGGCAAACTACTCCAGTATCTTTGCCAAGAAAACACCAAGTGGGGTCATAAAGAGTCAGACATAACTGAAAAATAACACAACAATAAAAGCAACTCTTCAGGAGAGAGGCTTAGTAACCATAGTGTCACCAAAGCATCCATAACTTGGCTGCAGAGATATGAGTTTCCTCCTTATTTGAGTAGGTCTTGGACATGAATAATCCCTGCATACGTACCACTTCATTCAGGCATCCTGTCCATATACTTTCTTAACTTACGGATGACCCATACATTATTCCTCTTCAGACGCACCATTCTCACTGAATATGTGTGCATTGTGGGAGACTGAGCTCAAGGTTTATGAGAGGGAAGAATCTGTTATTGCCATTATTAAATTTTTATTTAATAAAAATTTTTTCTTAAGAATTATGTGTTTTCTGAATAGTGAAAGTAAATATATATGTGAGAGAGTTTCTGAGCTAAGTACCTAGAAACAAGGGCCCATAACTAAAGGGACACTAAAGGGAATGCTTAATATTCAGAAAGCTAGATTTGGAGTCAGAGGACCTGCATTCAAATCCTGTCCCTTTTACTTAATATCTATAAAACTTTCACATTAATGTCCAAGGATGTTATCTGACCAGGAATATTTCTTCTATGTTGGCCTGTAATGGATTTGTCCTCATCCACAGGCTTTGTTGAATTATATAAACTTCCCAAGACCTCAGTTCTGTTCCTTCTCCATGGGGCTTCCTCCAAAGGTCTGTAGCCTTTTTCACCTCAGGGTTTCCAGCTATTCATACAAATGTAGAACCATAGGTGTATAGCTAGAAATGACTTCAGATGTTATCTAGTCCGTGTGTGTGTATGTATGCGTATATGTATATGTGTGTATATATGTACCTAAATGGTATGTATGCGTGTATATATGTGTATATGTATATGTATTTTTATAAGTGTATGTATGTGTGTATATATATATATAAACAAAAATCCCCTCTACAATATAATTGACCCTTTTCTTTGTCCTGAAGACTCCCAATAAGTCCTCATTCCTTTTTTTTAAAAATAGTTCTCATTGCTTTTCCTTACCTTAAGTCTAAATTTGTCTTTTTATGATTCTTTATAACCCATTAATCTTAATTCTTCCCTCTGCATCCAAGAAGAATAAACATAGTCTGTCAGTTTCTTGAAGCAGAAATCAACCTCTTATTTCCTGTCCAGTCTTTTCTTCTCCATGGTAAACATCACTAACCCCCATCTAAACTCTCCTCTGAGAGGTTGGAATCTCACAGAAGACATACATAAAGGGGAATGTGTCTCTCTCTTCCCAATTTCAAAGGCTTACTAGGATCTAATTGTTTTCCCAAAACAATCAGAGACAAAAAGATTCCACTATGCAACCCAAATTCAGACTATTGGTAGAGAAACTAATATTCTTACCCCTCAAAATGGTGGTTCAGCTGCTAGTTAATACTAAGTTGCTCACTGTAGAGACAAAGTGTTCTTCTGCTGCCTTTTTCTTGAGCAATAACTGTGAGTAGCACATCTGGCTTTCAAACCAATTTTCTTTTCTTCCCAACCCAGTGCTCTTTCCATTACACATTAGTATCTTTCATAGGACTGATATAATTCCACCTGAATGGAGATTATAACAAAATAATCACTCTGTCTAAAAACCAATCTTGTAAGCAAGTGCCCAAGTCTCTAATATGATCGGCTACTTTATCAGAATTCTTTCTCTTACTTATCTTTGACTAATAAAATGTGCTTACCCACCATCTTGAAAATTAGTGTTCTATTTATTAGAACCCTCATCTAAATTGCTGTATACACATAGCTGAAGAAAGGACTGACCCTCTGCTCAAGAAAAGCCAGCATTTTTGGTGCATTGAAGGCCAATAGCAAAAGTCACTCATAAAATTCAGTGGGAAAAGCCAGACTATAAAAATCCCTCATCTATCTAGCAAAGAACAAAGGAAGCAAGAAAGTAAAGTAGCGAAGTAAATAGTAGTAGAAGTAAAGAAAACTCTTGCATAAATAATATAATCCTCTTTATGAAAGCATAAATTTTAATTATAAATATGATTTTAATTTAGTTTTATATATGAGTTTAAAACATACACTAAAATAAAAATAAAATAAAGTCTATTCATTCTTGAAGCTATGAAATAATGTAGTGGGGGTTTTTCACTGTCAAGAAATGTTTTGTTCAGGGGGCACAGTCAAGATGGCACCATAAAAGCAGGAGAACTCCATGGCTCCCCCCATAACCACCTCAAATACCTATAAAATATGTCTCTAAACAAATTTTAGAGCTCCAGAACCCACAAAATGACAAAGTAACAAAGCTCCCACTGAAGGCAATCCAGCAGGCAGACAGGAAGGATTCATCACAGCATGCTGGGAGCAGAGCCCAGCCCCAAGCAGTTTTAGCCTGAGGGCATCCAGGACAAGCCTCAGCTGCAGAATTCAGGAGAGCAGATCACTGGCAGCTGTGGTGGTCTCCAGAATTATCAACCCATAAGAGCCAAGGACAAAGGGAAAGGTTAGTGGAACTCTGCTAAATTTGGGGGAGAGGGTCAGGCCCCTTCCTCCAGAGCTAGAAGCGGTCTCAAATGGCAGCCCTAAAGCTACCTCTGCATGGTTGCTTCAGAGCTCCTGGCCTGCAGATTGCAGGGGGACCAAGAGATCATTCAGAGGCTAAGTGTTCTTACCTTGACCTGCCTGGATCAGGATCGTGGTCTTGGGTGGTGGTCCTGAGGTGTGTGACCAGTGAGCCAAAGTTGGTGGGAGTTGCAGAGTGCCGGTAGCTGCAAAAACCCCAGCGATTTGGGACAAAGCTCTCCCCTCTGAAAGCAGAGTACTACTGAGCCCAAAAGTCAAGTAACTGACTGGCAATACAAGTAAGCAAAGGAAGCAAAACTAGCTCAGCAGTCCAACTTTAGACTCCTTTTTTGAGGACAAAAAGGATCAAAGCATGGAACGGGAGGAAGACAACACAGGCCATAGAGGAGCTTAAGAAGGATTTTGAAAACCAAATAAGAGAAGTGGAGGAAAAATTGGGACGAGAAATGAGAATGATGCAAGAAAATCATGAAAAGAGAGTCAATAACCTGACTGAAGAAAGTAACACCTTAAAAAATAGATTAACTCAAATGGCAAAAGAAGCCCAGAAAGCCAATGAGGAGAAGAATGCCTTAAAAAGTCAAATTTGCCAGATGGAAAAAGAATCTCAAAAGCTTACTGAAGAGAATAATTCCTTCAGAATTAGAGTGCAGCAAATGAAAGCAAATGACTTTATGGAAATCAAGGTACCATTAAACAAATCCAAACAAATGAAAAAATATATTTTACCTTCTAAGGCAATGTGAAATATTTCATTGAAAAAACCACTGACAAGATTAAGAGGGAAGTGGGAAATTGGGAAAGAATATTTACAACCAGTGTCTCTGATGAAGGCCTCATTTTTAAAATATACAGGGAATTAAGTAAAATTTATAAGAATACAAGTCATTCCCCAATTGATAAATGGTCAAAGGATATGAACAGGCAATTTTCAGAGGCAGAAATTAAAGATATCTTTAAGCATATGGAAAAATGCTCTAAATCACTATTGATTCAAGAAATGCAAATGAAAACAACTTTGAAGTTCCACAAATCACCAGTCAGATTGGCTAAGATGACAAAACAGGAAAATGACAAATGCTGGAAAGGAAATGGAAAAATTGGAACACTAA
>CM053590.1:18016553-18051194 GCA_028646515.1 Pseudochirops corinnae | reverse complement strand
GGGGGGGGGGGGAGAAGGGAGGGGAGAAAATCTGAAACTCAAGGGATTGTGGAACTGAATCTTGTAAACTAAAAGTAAATTTAAAAAAAGAAAAGAAAAGAAAAAGAAAAAACCACTGACCTTGAGAACACATCTAGGAGAGACAATTTAAAAATTATTGGACTACCTGAAAGCCATGATCAAAAAAAGAACCTAGAAATCAACATTCAAGAAATTCTCAAGGAAAATTGCCCTGATATTTTAGAACCAGAGGGCAAAATAGAACTAGGAAGAATTCACTGATCACCTCTTGTAAAAAGATCCCAATTCCTAGGAATGTTATAGCCAGGTTCCGGAGTTTCCAGATCAAGGAGCAAATATTATAAGCTGCCAAGAAGAAACAATTTGAATCCTGTAGAAACACAATCAGAATAACACAGGATCTAGCAGCTTCTACATTAAGGGACTGAAGGGCCTGGAATACAGTATTCCAAAGATCAAGGAAGCTGAGATTAAAACCAAGAATCATCTACCCAGCAAAACTGACTATAATGTTTAAGGGGGAAAATGTGGTCATTTCATGAGGTGGAGGACTTTCAAGCATTCTTGAGGAAAAAACCAGAACTGAATAGAAAATATGACATTCAAACACAAGAAGCATGAGAAGGTAAACTTAGAAAAAAATCATAAGGAACTTATCAAAGTTGAACTATTTACATGCCAACATGGAAAAATGATCATTGTAACTTATGAAACTTTTCTCAGTATGACGATAGGTGAAGGGAATATAAATGTGTGCATGTATATGTATATACGCACATATATAAATATATGTATACATACACATATGTCTACATAGGAGGGTATATATGCTTATGAATACATATGTGAGTGTGTGTATATATGTATACATGTATACATAGACAGAGGGCACAGGATTAATTGAATAGGAAGGGATGTTATTTATTTTTTTTTCATTGACTTGTTTTTTTACTTCTAGTTTACAAGATTCTGTTCCACAATCCCTTGAGTTTCAAATTTCCTCCCCTTCCTCCCCCCCATCATGGTGGCGTGCAATCACGTATAGGATCTACAAATACTTTCACATTGTACAATAGTCTGGTTGTATAGAACAGTTGTTACCAATGGAGTGAACAATGAGAAAAAAGAAAGAAAATCAAACATGAAAAAGAACTATAGCATGTAAATTGCTTCAGTCTCCATTTAAACTCTGGTCTTTCTAGATCTTTCTCTGAATATAGATATCTCAGAAGGGATGTTATTTAAAAGGTAAAATTGAGAGGTAGGAGAGGAATAGAATGAGAGGAGACAGGGAGAGACAGAATGGGGTTAATCATCTCATGTAAAAGAAGCAAGAGATAACTGTTACAATGGAGTGGAAGAACAGGAAGGCAAAAGGGAATGGGTCGACCTTATTCTCATTGAATTTGGCTCAGGGAAGGAATGACATACACTCTAAATTGGGTATCTTGCCCTACAGAAGAGTAGGGGGGAAGGGGATGAGAGACAGGATGATGGAGGGGAGGGCAGGTTGGAGGGAAGGTTTGTTAGAAGCACACACATCTGTAAAGGGACAGGGACAAAGCAGAGAATAGAACAAATAGAGCTCAGGATAGGAAGGAGAGAAATATAGTCAGTGTTTCACAATATGTCCACTGTAGAAATGTTCTGTGTAACTACACATATACGGCCTATATTGAATTGTTTGTCTTTCCAGTGTGGGTGGGTGACAAGGGAGGAAGGGAAAGAATCTAGAATTTAAAGTTCTAAAATCAAAGGTTAAAAAAATATGTTATTATCATTATTATTATTTGCATGCAACTGGGAAATAAGATATACAGGCACTGGGATAGGGAGATCCATCTTGCCCTACCAGAAAGTCAGAGGGGTAATGGGGGAGGATATAGGACAGATCAGATTGGGGGAGGAGGTATACAATGGGATCATTGTTTTGGGGTGGTGGGTAGGTGAAAGACGGGAAGAAAATTTGTAACTCAAAATCCCGTGGAAATGAATGATGTAAACTAAAAATAAACAAAAAAATAATTTAAAAAAAAGATATGTTCTGTTCACCAACTAAATTTGCCATTTCTTAGAATAAGGTCACTCAAGAACATAACAGTAAGGTTGTCATGGTTCCAACAGTGATGGCTTAAACATACATAAGACCTGTGGAGTGAGCATGGTGCTAAATAGGGATAATGTTAAAGAAATATGTAGAGAATGATGCTATAGGCAATTATGGCAATGATCCAGGCTGCCATTAATTAAGAAGGGAAACATCATTCTGTTTTCACGTAATGCATATGTCTGCATCCAATGTAGCAGGAGATAAAATATACAACTAGGAAATTTTAATTCCCATAAAGAGGTCTTTTCCAAATACAATTCACTGTCAGAATCAAAACCTAGTGAATGGCATCTACTCATGATGAACCCTATATGGTGATAAAAAAAAAAAAACCACATACTCAGCAAACGTGTCCAATAGTGATGTAATTTAATATTTATCCAAAGCTTATCAATTTTTACTTTGTGGAGTGTTTGGTCAGTAGGGTCAAATTTACTTGTGGAGTATTTGGTCAGTAGAGTCAAACTCAAATGGAAACCCAGACCATTATACCATATATAAGGATCTGTTGGGCTGCAGATTGACTTAGAAAACCACATATTAACATTATCTGTATTTTATTTTATTTTTATTTTTTAATATTTCCAAATTATAATTTACTCTGGTTCTGCTGGCAGCCTGTGTGACACCTCTGGTATAGATGAAATAGCCTATAAGAACCTCTTATTCCTTTGGCAGGTATATGCAAAGGAAGAATGCAGAACAGAAAGTCTTGCTAAGAGAAATTCAAAGTGGTGGTGATTTGCATTGGCCATGAGTGATACCTTGGGAATGGAAAGGAGTTGAAATGAGTTTTTTTTTCTTCTAAGTGAAATGGTGAACTGAACTCAGAGGGTGACAGTTCAGGTGAGATCACAGGAGTTCAAAAGGCAAATTACTGGCAGTTTGGGCTCCTCTAGATTTCAGGTTGTGATCTGCATCACAAAAGAGCTGAAAATATTCCTTGTCTATATGCTAAAGGACTAATTGATCCCTCCTCCACAAGAGAAGCTGCATCACAGCTGAAGACCAGAAGATGGCAGCATATATCAGCATCATCTCAGCATACACAGCTAGCATAGAACAGAGGACAATTCAGTGGAATTACCTAGTAGAGGGCAGAAGAATTTGTGATAATCTATGCAGTTTACTGCATAGAACAGACATGTTTCATGGCCATTAGAGATGTTCTTCCCATGTGTGATCTTTAATCACATATGTAACCTGTGTCTTCTCCCAGTCGCAAAGTAACCTATTGGAAACTGCACAACTTTGTGTATAGAGTATTTCTTGTTACTTCTTTAGCTATCTTGTTTAATTAAATGTCTTGTTTTAAACTGTTTCCCCTGAATTGGCCTAGTAAAAGAAACACTTCAACAAGAGCTTTTGCGCTCTGGTTTTAAACATGTGATAACCCATGAAATGCTTGAAACATGGGCCAATTTCCTGGGGAACCACATGGGTGGAGTACAGAAAAGGCAAAGTACTAAGAAGGGGAATTTCCTCAAAGACTTCCTTTACTTTATTCTTCTAGTTCTTGTAGAAGGAAATATGTTTCCCACTATAATTGTTCTTCCTCTCTATTTTGATTCAACAGATGGCAAAACGATTCAAATATAGTCATGTAATTTGTGGTCCATTACCAAAGGTCTGTGCTCATGCCAATGTGTTCAATCTGATTAAAAAAAAAAAGTAGTGAATCATACTGATTTGACTCAAAAGCCCTCTGAGTCTTATTTATTTTTCCTTAAAAAGGTGTTAAGCAAAGATATCTAATATAGTGATTATGACAAACAGAACATATAAATTTAGTGGAATTACAGATTTAGAGCAAGAATGAAACTTGCATATCATCTAGTCAAACTCTTCATTTTCTTGATGACAAAAGAGAGTCCCAGTGAGAATAAGTATTTTGTGTTTGACCATTTGTAAACATAAAATAAGGAAATGACTTTTAACTTTAACAATTTGAAATCAACATTTTCCATAATATTTCTTGTCTTTCATTGTTGACTACATTTATATTGTAGTTGAACACACAATGTAGTCTGTGTATAGGTTATTTTGGGTTCTGTTATTTTTATTCAGATCACTTTTTATTCAGTTTCTCTTAGCCCCTGAATTCTTCATATTTTTCATTTCTTACAGTGTCATAATATCCTATTATATGCACAAACTTCAAATGAACAATACCTCAGTATTTGGGCTCTCACTTTGTTTCTAGTTTTTCACTATCAGAAAAATTGCTGTTATGGATATTGTATCCAAAGGTCCCAAATGTGACCCTTCTTTCTGGCACTGACATCATTAAGATAGAAACCCATTAGTGAAATTGATGTATTAAAGACTATGAGCAATTTAGCAAATTTTCCTGCATAATTTCTAATTATTTCCAAAATAATTGAACTAATTCACAGCTCAACTAGCACTGAATTATTGTGCTTATCTTTCTCTTTTTGAATACTTTACTACCCTGTTCTAATTTAATGGGTGTGAAACTATATCTCAGAGCTATTTTAATTTACATTTATCTTATTATCAGTGATTTAGAACATTTTTAAAATATACATAACATTTTTTCCTGGGAAAAAATTTGTGGAGCCTTTGATCAGTTATGTATTGGGAAATACCTCTGAGTTTTATATATTTAGTTTAATTACCTATATATTTTGGACATCAACTTTTATCAGACATGCTTGATATCTGTTTTTTAATTAAACTATATCTTTTTTCTTATCCTGGTTACAGTTCTTATCCTGGTTTAGTACCCATAAAAATCATTCTGTGTTTTCATAGGTTAACTCTAAGTAGTTTGTGCCTTTCTATTGTGATGCATTTTAGGATTTTTTTACATAAATGAATGCTATAATTTTTTTTTCTGTATCTATTTTTTCTGTATCTATTAATCACAGGTTTTGTTGCTTTACTAGTTTAATGATTAATTATTATGATGGTTTTCTTTCCTCTTCTTTTTATTTATTTCTTTTTTTTGCTTTTTGGAGGGGGGAAGGCAGGGAAATTGGGGTTAAGTGACTTGCTCAAGTACGTGTTAAGTGTCTAAGGTCAGATATGAACTCAGGTCCTCCTGATTCCAGGGTGGGTGCTTTATTCACTGTGCCACCTAGCCACTCCTGATTGTTTTCTTAATATTGAACTGTCCTGATGTTCCTGATATACTTACAACTTAGTTATAATGAAATATTTTAAAAATTAAATATTTTAACAAATAAGTAATATTTTTAACTTGTTGCCATAGTCTCTTTACTAAAATTAACTGCATCCAGATATTTTGGTTTGCTGCCTCAATGTTATCATTATCTGTAGTATATAATTTTTTAAATTGTGGTAAGTAGCATATGCATTTATATTGTACATTTCTACATTTATGTGTGAGCTATTTATGACAAAGCATATGAAATATTTTTGTAAAGATACCAGGTGATATTAATGTATATGTGTGTGAATAAAATCATTCCCCTTTAATTATTGCATAGTCTATCAAATCAAATTTTTCCACCATTATAGTTAGATCTAAATGGACTACTTTTTGTTTGATTTTTCAAGTTCTAAAAGAAGAATATTAAGGTCAACTTTGATTATTGTCTTACATTCAAGATCTTTTTCTATTTCAGTTAACTTTTCCATTACATACCTAGATACTTGCCCTTCAGTAAATCTTTAATATTAATACTGTTTCATTATTTCTGTTGCCTTTAAACATAATGTAGTTTTCAGATTATTTCTCTAAACAGTATCTATTTTCTTATAATTACATTTTTCAAAGCTATGATTGTGAGTCCTGATTCTTTGAATTCACTTGAAACAATAGTCGTTAAATGAGCTCCTCATTTTAACTGTATATATTATTACTTTTTGTGTGTTCTTATATGCAACAAGAGTTTGGATTCTCTTTTCTAATCCATTCTTCCATTCTCTTTCACTTAGCGACAGATTTAGACCATTAACATTCAAGGTTATAATATTTAAAGGTTTCTTCCCCTACATCAAATTTTGTTAAATGTATTTTTAACCAGTTAGACTTTTGTAGTTTGTTTTGCTTGCAGAACTCTGATCATAGTATTCTTCCATAGACACCAGCAAAGTGTAGTGACAATATCACTATAGCAAGAGGATTGATCTTGGCTCAGTTTCTGGCTCTGTTACTTACTGTGTGACCCTAAGAAAATAATTTAATCTCTCTGGCCTCAGACTTTTCATATGTAAAATAAGGAAATTGACTAGATAACCATAAAAGTTTCTTCCACCTCTAAATCTGTATTGCTATGATATAGAATATACCTTTGCTGCCCAGCCTACCCCACATTACTTGGTGCTGTATTTATTGTCATACTTTCTCTTGTTTGTTCTTGGCATTTCCCTTGTCCAGCCCAGGTAAGGTTATGGTTCGAGATTTCCTTTATGCCCCCATCCACCACTATCACCCTATAACTTTATTCAAATGATTTTCATTTGTGTCAATCCATGCCAACAAATATTAATTCAGTCTTCCCCTTCCCTACTCCTTAATATATCTAGGATCTTACTATTTATTCTCTAATTGATGCTTCTTTAAGTTGAGACTTCTAAATTACAAGAACCTTATAGGTTTCTTTGGCCAGTTCAAATATGACTACGGAACCAGATTCACCCTACCTCTACTCCCTCCATATTTATTTGAAAGATCTCTGTCTATAGTACTTCATTTCCAAAAATATTGGTTCATGAAAGAGATACTGTCTTGCAATAGTTGTATTCAGTCTGGAGTCATAGGACATAGGCAGTATCTAGACACTGTCACTTGCCACTTGCATTCTGGGAGCAAGTTATTCCCAAATGAAGGGCTTGGACTAGAATACTTCCATAGTCTCATCACTGTACAGGCCTATGATGCCACTAACTTCTTCCTCTTCATGCCTATTTTCTTCTTGCATACTTTTTCCCCCTTTCTGGTAGACTTTGCCCATAAACATTCTTTGTTCTCTTATCAACCTTTAAGAAAGTGTAACTTCAGAAAAGCACTAGCCTCATCCCCTAATAGCATGTAGATATTATTTCTTCTGTTTCATCTTGTCATGTTGTTGAATAAAGTGCTAGACTTAGAGAGACAGGAAGACCTGAGTTCAAATCCAGTCTCAGACACTTACTAGTGCTATAAGCTTGGGTAAGTCACTTAACTTCTACTTCATTATCCTCATCAGCAAAATGTAGGTATTAATATCTTCTATCTCCCAGAGTTATTAAGGGGGAAATTAGATAGCACATATGAAGTGCATTGTAAACCTTAAAGCTTTACAAAATGTTATTTGTTTATATACATTAATGGCCTACTCATCTGTTATATTCCCAATAGGAATGATACAAGTGCCTTTATCCCACAGAAAATGCATTTGTTTCATTGATGATTAAACTCACATTCTTAGGATATGTTATTTTGTGGTTCAAGCAGTTTTTCTTTTCAAAATATCATATTCTAGCTTTTCCTTTTGTTTCTTGGGGTCACCACATTTAGACCTACATAACTGAGATCATTACTTTGATAAATGAAGACATCCTCTTGAACGATTAAGATAATGACTCCATTTGTTGAAAAGTTGAACTTGGGTTTCTTTTCTGCCAGCATCCTGTGTATTCTGTCAATCAGTATTTTACTCTCTATTTCTGAAACTCCTAGTGATTTTTGATTTCTTGAAGTATGATACTAACACTTTTTGTTTCATCAACCTGTTCTGGGAGATCAATGATTTTCAGATTGTTTCACTGTGTGCTGTCTTCAGTGACAACTACTTTGACTTTGGGAGATCTAAAAAGTTCTTTCAAATCTGTTTGGTTTTTCATTTCATAATAATTTCCTCCCATTTCCACATCTCTGAATTTCAAACTGGTCAATTTATTTTTAGGGTGTCCTTTGCTTTAGTAAGATTTGCCATCATTTGTTCTTTAGAATTTTCCTGTTTGTTTTTTGGATCCTTATTTGAGAATTCTAATTCCCACACATTTCCATAATTATTTCCCCTTTTAATTCTTTTTGGGGTTCCAAAACAGACATTCTTGTGATTATTCTTTTATCACTGTGGGATGCATAATTATTATTAATCCAATGATATCTGTCTCCCTTTCAAGGTTTCCCTTGCTGTCTTTTACCCTAAAATATTGATTCATAATATTAGGGCCTCATTACCGCTATTGTTTACTATTTATTTTTCAATTTTTCTGACTGACTCTGCTTCTCAGATTTACCTGACATCAAGTTAGAGGGAGAAAATGGCCAGATTATCTCAGATAATATCTGGATTCTTTTACCATGAATCTTCAGTCACTTGCCTATTTGAATGACATTTATAGAATAGAAGGGAAATGTAGATTTATTCCATTCATGTAAATAATAAATTATCCTCACTTCTAACATATTCTTGGAGCTGCATTAGTGCCTGTTTGCATTTTTCTTTAATATGAAACAGCTGTTGCATTTTTCATCTTATTCCATTTTAAAGAAAATGGATACAATGGGCCCCAGATTTAATCACACATCACTGATTTGCCTCACTAAGAACAGAATCACATCCATTTCTATCACTCTGAAGTCTGATCACAAACAGGCCTTTGCTCCATTTTTAAAGCTAAATATGACCAGTAAATGGTTATGTAAGCTTCCAATTGACCAATAAAGGTCAAAGAAGATAATTCTGATACACATTGTCTTAATGATACAACCCTGGATTTAAAGGGTTATTTTTTTTCCCCTCAACATTAACATACAGGATTTGCATGCTTACAGAGTATTATTCAGGTAAAAAGTAGTTAGGAAAATCCTTCTTTCGTACTTTTCTTGCTCATAGGGAATCATAAATCTGTTCCTATTAATGATAAAAAAAAAACCCCAGTGACCTCCATATCTATTTTTCTAAGCTTTGAATTCTCACATCTTGATATTACATGCATTTATAGTTAGTTTAAATTTAATTTCACTTCCCATCTCCTTCTACTGGATTTTATTCGTGGAAAAAACTTGATTTTTGTGATTTTTACGACCTGCTACTCTCAGCCTTCTATTTCTTCATGTAAAATGATGATGATAATAGTAAATACCTCACAAGATTTTTGTGAAGATCAAATGATATGATATATGTAAAGCACTTTGCAAATCTTAAAGCACTATATAAATGTTTTACAATTTTATCAATAATAATAATGTTATTTGGTGTTTTATTATTTTTTCTTATTACAAGCCTGGGATTCCCTAACCAATTCTCCAAATTGTCAGCAATAGAAATAAATTTAATTGCTCTTTGCTTGTACTTAATTTTTAATTCATTTGTTTTATTTGTTATTTTGAATTTTTCTTTGAGAATACTAATTCCCACACTAATTCCCATCATCATGTATTTTTTTAAATTTCTCCTGAAGTTCTAAACCACTTTGTAAATTCTTGTGATTATTCCATTATCACTTAGGGCTGGGGAGGATTTGTATTGTTCCAATGTTTTCTTGTCTTATTACTGTAGCTAGTCTTTTCTAGAACACCATCAAAAAATAGCACTAACAATGAGGATCCTTTCTTTACCCCTGACCTTAATGGAAATGCTTCTACTGTATCTCTATTACAAATATTGGTAACTGCTGGCTTTAAATCAATATAGTTTATCATCCTGAGAAGAGGACAATTATTTTAATAATTTTGGGTGTTTTTAATATATACTTTAATATTATGCTTTGTTGAATATTTTGGCTACAGCTGCTGATATATCTAAATGATTTTAATCTTTTAATTAACAATTATATTTCATGAACTAGGTGGACACTCTGGCAAACTTTTGTAAGAACATGGACAAGAATCATACAGTAGGGGGCAGGAATGAATGAGTTTGGATCTTTGTGACTGGGGGAATCTCCCAAATCAACAAGATCAAAAACTATTTTAGTACTGAGTATGATTATATTTATAGATTTTTCTAATGTTGAAGCATCCATGAATTTGTTCTAAGTCTAACTTGTGTATAAAATGTATTTTAAATAGATTTATAGCCTCTTTGCTATTGTTTTATTGCAGAATTTTTCATTAACATTTATTAGTGTCATTGTTTTATAGTTTTCTATAATATATTACCATATACTGTTTTATAATGCTAAAAGAAGTATGTCTAAAGGAAGTCAGGTGGAAGTCATTGCAAGATCTTTCCTAATTGAATTCCAGATTTTCAATTTCCCTTTTATTCAACTTTTTCTCCTTTTCAGTTAATGAAATAATCTTTCTAAAGTACAGGTCCGACCATGTCATTCTTTTGCTCAAGAAAAAACAATGACTTCTTATTTCCTCTAGGATAAATATATAAATTTCTCACCATAATAGTTAATGATCTTACCATTCTGGTCACAGTCTATATTTCCATACTTAAAGAATGTTAATCCCCTTGCTGAGGCAATTGGTGGTACAATGGATAGAACAGAGGAACAGTTGTTAGAGTGCTGGAGTTGAAAGCCACAAGGCCTGAATTCAAATCTGATCTTAGATGCATACTAGATATGTGGCCCTGGGTAAGTCACAACCACTGTGTCTCAGTTTCCTCAACTGTAAAATGGGGTTAATAACAGCATCTACATCATACAACTGTCATGAGGATCAAACGAAATAACATTTATAAAGCATTTAGCATGGCGCCTGGCACATAGTAGGTGCTTAATAAAGGCTTATTCTCCTCTTTTCCACTTCCATTCATGCATGCTACTTTCCAGGCAAACTAGACTATTTGACATTCTCTGAAATTGGAATTAAATCTGTCAATCTATCGTTCCTGCCTCCACTTCTTGTCTGAAATGCAACCACAACCTTCACCTCTACCGTTTAGAAATTCTAGCTTCATTAAAGAATCAACTCATTTGCCATCTATATGGAGAACTTTCTGATCTTCTCACCAGTGAGAGTTAGTGCTAACTCTCCCTCCTCCAAACTATCGTGTATGTTCTTACATTCCTATAATAGAATAAAAACCCCTAGAAGGCACAAAATATTGTAAGTTTTATCATTATTTCCCCACACTCTAACACAATGCCTTGAATATAATAAATGCTTGATAAATCTCTGGTGGATTAGATCAGAACAAATGACTCATATGCTTTTACAGTGCTCCATCTTATAGTTATTTCTATATATGATTTATATCTCCTTTTAGGGAAACCTGAAGGTACCTACTTATTTTTCATCTACCTCATTGATGATGGATAGATGGATGGATCAATGGATGGATGGCTGATTAATGAATAAATGAGTGACTTATCTATAGCTTCTGTGCTAAACATGGCACAGTACTCACATTGAATAAGATACCTGTTGGATGGAGCAGCACAATATAAATGACATTAAACAACTAAACATTTTTTATTCACTAGTCAAATACTATTTAAAACCAGACTCTTTGTAAAGGTTATGTTGAGCTGGAAAATAAGGAAAGGAACCTGAGATCTGCAGAGCTAATGAGACTATAACAAGTAGTCTTGGTGGCAGGGGTTTTGTATTTGAGGGTAGGAAAAAAAAGCATAACCAGTGGTCAAAAACAATTCGAGATTTAGTGGCTCAAGATTCAAAAGATCCAGGTCAGGATTTCAGAAACCATTGAAATGGATCATAGGTCTTGGCTAAGTGACTTAGCCTCTCTGAGTCTTACTTTCCAGATCTTTAAAATGAAAGGAATTGAGCTAGATGGCTTTTGTGGTCTCTCATTAAAGAAATCTTCTATTCCTACCCATGTTAATTTGTCAAGGGAGGGAAGGGAAGGTAGAGGAATAAGCATTTATTAAGAACCTACTATGTTCCTAGCACTTTGCTTGGAATGTTACAATTATCACATTTAAGATAATATACCCTTTCTTGTGGTCAATGGCAACTGTAAGTCGCTCTGCATTAAGGATTAACAACTGACTTCTATAGCTCGGGAAAAGTTTAGAGAAGAGTCCTGTGATGAGGATAGATTTTTTGCCTTGGGATAACCCTAAATGGCTTTCTGATGGTTCATTCCCAGAGGAGAGGAAATTGGATTTCCTCATCAGCATCAATGACACCAGTGAGCAATAACGATCTTCATGTCATAAATGAGAAACAGACCCTCGCACCTATAGAATGAAAAATACCACACAAAAGAAAACGGCCTCACTTGTGTTTTCAGACATTCCCAAATGAATCAGCCTGGCTGCCCCACTGATCTGATTGATTGTGTAAAAATTGGCAATTAAGACTTCTGGGGGGAAAATGACTTGACTGAAAAATGGTTGATTCCCTGGCCACTTACAAACATAGTATGAGATGAAAGGAGGTTAAATGATTCACTCAAGGTCACTCAGTAAGGAAGCTCGTGATGATAGAATCATTTGAATCTATTGTGCTACCCAAAAGGCTTAGCTACTGACTTTGGATGGGTAAGTTTTCAGCACAAAACAAGTCAGAAAGGAAGAAAATCGATACATGACCTTTGTCCAACAAAACTATATGTTATCCACTGGAAAATCTTCAGAAAAGCATCTGAAACCCAGCACATGCACAATCAGCTACAAAGCACTTGTAATATAACCAGAGGATTTCTGTCATATTTAAGAGGAGAGTGTGAGTGAACTTATCAAGAGCAAAAAGTAAAGTTTAGTCCTTACATGGTACTGTATTGTCAATATACCACTGTGGTTCTCAATGCATACAAAGAATGAGGATTCTAAGATGGGAGATAATCACTGAAGGAACTCTATTGCTCTTGAACTAATTTCAAAGTCTTAACTTATAGGCAGAATATTTCCCAAGTTCATCATCAGTGGAATCTACCCTACATTCCAGGACTGTTACCTCCTGGTACCTACTATTTTACCTCTACTTGATTTAAGACAAATCCTGGAGACCTCCTCTAATCCTTGGTTTTTCATCAATTTTCACTGTGTATGAACCAGGCAGTTAGGAGACAATGCCATTCCTGGAAAGGTGAGGGCTATGGAACGTGCACCCATATGTGGCTCCAATTGAGAGCATTCTATTTGGATTGCAATGGTTTTATCCATTGGCTTTGGGGGTTGAGTACTGAGCCATTGAAAGGAGCACTAGAAAGGTAGAAAGGCTTCTTCCATGCCCAAGAAATGCAATCCCCTTTTTCCAAACAACTTTCAAGAGGGATATCACCCAGTTATCAATTGGATATTCCTGCCCAACACTCAAGTCATTCTATGCCTTTGCATTCATTTAGTTTACAGAACTACCTTTTTACATTTTTTTCCTCTCTAACAATTATTTGGTTGATTTACAGTTTGATTTACCTTCTGATTTATTTATATCCCCTAACAGTCTATTCTAGTTAGCCAGTTCTCCCTCCAGGGAGCTTAACCAGATTGGCAAATTAGCACAAGTTTTTCAATAGACAGATAAATATTTCACTCCCTAAGCATGGAGGGAACCTCTCAGTGGCGAAATAAATCAGAACTTCCCTATAGATTTTCTTTACCTATAGTATAGTACTTGACATAGTTATATCAATAATAAGAAAGAAGAAGATTAAGAAAAGAAAGAGAAATGGAAAGAGTAGGAAGAAGACAAACAAGAGGAGGAGGAAGGGATAAGTAATAAAGGAAGGGAGAGAAGGAAGAAGAGATGATAGAAGAAAGAGAAGTAAGAGGAGATTGTATAGTATCTAGAACTAGAGAAATGGTAGTGTCATTATACTCTAATAGTCATCTGGAATATCGGGCTCAGTTCTCAGTACTACATTGTAGGAAGGCCATTGATTAACTACCCTGACTGAGAGAAAACAAAATGGTAAAAAGCCCCTGAGCTCATTCCACAGTGGGACCAGTAAAAGGAAATAGAGACGTTTAACCTCAGGAAGAGACTATTTTGGGGAAACATGGTTGTGTCTATATGTATTTAAAGGATTGTTGCATAGAAAGGAGGTGGGATTTACTTTGTTTGGCCTCTAAGAGAATAACTAATAGGGAAATACATAGAATTTGCAATGAGGTAATGTTAGGTTTGATGCAGAGAAAAACAAGATCCCAATGTATAAATATCCTTTCTTGATTAAAAGCATTTTATTCCATAGAACAAAACACTGCATTAAGGGTTCCACACCAACAAGGTTTCACTGATATATGTCAGAATTGTACACTATTTCTTGAAAGTTCAAAAGAGATATCATTGTTCCACAATTCTCTGATTATTAATATTAAGTGAAATAGAAAACTAGGAAATATATGCTCCCCAGTGGTATTTGCTACCATCATAGAAAAGATCTTCCACAGAATTCAAGACGATAAGGGATTCCCCCTAGATGTTGAGGTCTCACATGTACTCTTGGCAGATGACATTATAATGACTCCATCAAGCCCCAGACCATTACAGAGTTCCCCAAAAGAGATCCATAGTGCTCCCCAATCAGACGTCTTTGACTGAAATCTTGAGTACACAATTAAGCATTGCTGTAGAATACCTAAGATGGCTGTCAGAGCCACAAGATCCCAATTAGAGCTTACAGAAGAGAAAAGAAACTTGCTAATCCTATATTAGATGTCTGGAACCAGTGGATACAAAGAGTTAAAAAATTATACAATTCATCTTAACCCAGGAACATTCTGCTGACCTTTGTTAGCTTTCTTTTGATAAATATAGTAGTTTCAAGCCTCAGGTCTGTATTATAAGACCTGTCAACATGACCTGGTCAGAGAGAGGTTTTCTAGTCATCACACTTTGGTAGATGGTAGCAATAAGCTTGGGGATGGCCCTGAAGAATTGAAGCTCAATGTGTGGTAGAGGAGGGCAGCTCAGCAAGCATAGGACAGAGATACACAGTAAAGATGATGGCCAGAAGAGATAATGTAACATCTAATAAAGAGATATATGGCAGGACCAAATGTATTGCCAGTTCCGGACTATCAAAGGTCTGAGTTTCTCCAGTTATATGAGCCCTTCCTGACTCATATGCTTACTATGGACATATAAGTTTCTGATATGTATGCAGTACACACGAGTGACCTAACTACATGGCTTGTCCCCTACATACATGCTTCTATGCCATGTGATTCCTATATGTGTGCCTTCGTATGTGTTCCATGGTTATACATGGTCTGTGACAGTAAGCTGTCAATAAGTATTCATTGATTGTCTACTACATGCCAGAAACTTGGGATATAAAACATAAAGTCCCAAAATGGTCCCTTCTTTCAAGGAGCTCACAATCTAAAGGTGATATGTGAACCCTTCTCAACTCATGATGTGGTTACCAGTGTAAGAATGTACCACAGCTGTTCATGGGGTTATTATTTTTCGTCACTTTCTTTGATATGTTATTAGATTTCATACTTTTTATTTTGTACTAATGCGACTTCTAGCTGACAGGTGAAAGTCAACATATCAGTAGGGGCATGTAAGCTAAGATTTTGAGTAGGTACTAATACACAAACTATCTAGAACCTAAAATAGATTTTTAGGGGGCACATCATGAGGCAGGGAGTACCCCAATTGCTAAACACACATTATAGTGTTATAAAGATTGGGCCTGGTTGTCTTGAGACCACCATTACAATCTCCCCTTAAGGGAGGCTATAAGCTTAGAGAACATACCCTTGGAAAAATACTGACAATAATATCTTTCAAAGGTTATTACAGCTGTATCCCCCAAAATAGTACTTTATCTAACACCAGCTCATTTTTCTCCCTGATAACAAACCACCACCCCCAAATAATATTGTGCCCTGTCTCCTGATATGCAAATAGGCCAGCTCCAGGAAAGCCATCAAAAATTAGAGTGTAAGATTACCATTCTCAGAATGATACTTTGGAGCATACCCTCCTCTCCAACAGGAAAACACCTTCCTGCTGAATGCACCCATTCCCCTACACAATGAAGCCCTTATGTGAGTTATACTCTACTTTAATGTATATGCCTGAGTTGTTTGTTGGGTCCCCTTCTCCTCTCTCCCCATTACTTGTGACCAAGCTTTGCACTGAGCTGATTCCCATTATTTTACATGGTATTCTCAGCATCCACTCATTAAGCAGTTGTTTTCTCTGAATGTCTCTGACTGGCCCTTCCTTAGACATAAACTAGGTAATCAAACAAGAACTTAACTTGTTGATTGCCACACCTCTACTGGTGGAGTATGGCACTGTGAGTCCAGTTGTAGAAAGCAATGGTCAAGAAGGAAAAACTACATCTTCCCAGAAGAGACTCTCTAATGCCAAAGGACTGTCTCAAAACATATAGCTACCCTAAAGTGGAATGTACTATGTTGGGAGGTGGCTGGTTGATTGAAGATCTTGAAATTAAAGTGAATATTGAAAAACACACTGGCCATGATGGAGGGAAGATACTCATTCAAGTACAAACTTAATTAGATCACATCTGAGTTGCCTTCTGAATCTGAGATTCTATGATGTGGGAAACAAGGAGGAGGAGAAGGAAGGAAAAATAAATAGATGACAATATAGAAGTTTGCTTCTTCCTGCTTCTTCCTTTCTTCCAGGTTGCAAAGTTCTATAGAACATAGTTGAACACATGAGATTGCCCAATACTTCCAGGAGACTAACTGGGCTTCTAGTTTTGATGCTGACATTTTCTACTATTTATAAAAAAAGGACTCACAACTAGATACTGTGACTCTAAAATAATGTTTTGGCAATCAACTCATAAATATAGGGTGTCTCCTTTTCAAGTGCATATTATGCCTTCTTCAGAAGTGTGTGTTGGCTGAGTCAACCAACCAACAAGTATTTATTGAGTTCCTTTTGTATGCCAGGCACAATGTCTGGTATTGGGCAGACAAGTATAAAGTGGGAGATAATCCCTACTCTCAAATTCCATTGTGGGTCAGAAGGACAAGTTCATACAGAAATTTAAAGTGAATCGTGTCAATAAATACAACATAGCAAAATACAAGGTACTTTGAGGGAGAAGGCTCTAGCAGTAGAAGGCATCATGAAAGTCTTGATGGTGCTCAAGCTGCAACTTAAGGAAAAGAGAAGGATGCTATTAGGCAGAGGTAAAGAGGTAAGGAAGGAGGGCATTCCCAGGACATGGGATAACCAGTACAAAAGCACAGAGAAAGGAGATGGAAAGTTGTATTGAGGAACTGTGAAAAGGCCACTTTGACTGGAAAGTAGGGTGCAGAAAGGGGAGTGACATTCTTTAAAACTAGAAAAATCATTTGGGGCCAGGTAGGGAAAAACTTTAAAACTCCTTTTCCATTTAGCCAATTCAACTTTTTAAGGCATTCTTCTCCTCATTGGCTTTTTGGGCCTCTTTTGCCATTTGAGTTAGTCTATTTTTAAAGTGTTATTTTCTTCATTCAGGTTGTTGACTCACTTTTCATGATTTTCTTGCATCATTCTCATTTCTCTTCCCAATTTTTCCTCCACTTCTCTTACTTGATTTTCAAAATCCTTCTGGAGCTCCTCCATAGTCTATAACCAGTTTATATTTTCCTTGGAAGCTTTTGATGTAGGAGTTTTGACTTTGTTGTCTTCTTCTGCTTCCATGTTTTAATCATTTTTGTCCCCAAAAAAGATTCTGTGCTTTGATTGCAGTTCCTCTGTTTCCTCACCTTGCCAGCCAATTACTTGACTTTTGACTCTTCGCCGCAGTAGAACTCTGCTTCCAGGGTGGAGAGAGCTGTGTCCCAAATTTCTGGGGTTTTCACAAATGTTGTCAGAGCTATGAGGAGGGTTCCCTCTCTACAGCCACCACAAGCTCTGACAAATTGGTGTTCCTCACCCCAGGACCACCACCCAAGACTGCAACCCTGATCCAAGCAGGTCAAAGCAAGAGGAAATACTCTCTGAATGGTTGCTTGGTCCCCTACAATCTACAAGCCAGGAGCTCTGGAGGCAGTAACATGGAAGCATGGCAGCTACAGCAGCCATGCTACCACATATCTCTTGCCCGGCAGGGGCCAGACTATGCTCTTCTCTCACCCCAGATTAACAGAATTCCCCACTGACCTTTTACTTTCTCTTTGGAATTTATGAGTTGAGAAGTATGGAAACCACCACAGCTGCCAGTGATTCACTCTTCTGAAGTATGCTCCAGCCAGTCTGTGCCACTGATTGGGACCACCCCAGATCTGGGCCTGAGTCGCTCACATGGGACCATGCCTAGCTCCCAGCTTGGTGGGATAGACCCTTCCTGTTGGCCTGCCAGGCTGACTTCAGTGGGAGATTTGTTTCTCTCTGTCACTTTGTGGGCTCTGTAGCTCTAAAATTTGTTTAGAGTCATATTTTACAGATATTAGAGGTAGTTGGTGTGGGAGCTTAAGCAAGTTACTGTTTTTACTCCTCCATCTTGGCTCTGCCTCTTTGAAGACCGTTAAAAGCAAAATAGAGGAGATTCTATTTTCCCTATAACTATTTGGGAGTCACTGGAGTTGCTTGATTAGAGAATCTGTGTAGTCATATCTATACATAAGGAATACTGCTTCAGCAGTAGTATGTAAAATGAACTTGAAGGAGGGCAACCTAGTCCATTAGGGGGTTGTTGCAGTTATCCACACCAGAGAGGACAAAGACCTGAAGTAAGGTGGTGTCTGTGTAAGACAACTGAGGAGTGAGATGGAAGAGACATTGTAAAGGTAGAAAACGGAAAGCTCAGAACTGGATACAAATGTGCTATGAGGGCAGTGAGGAACCCAGAATAAGAATAACTTTGTGGCTATGAACCTGGCATACTAGAAAAATGATGATGCCTTTGACAGAAACAGTGAAGGTTAGAAGAGGGGGAGCTTGGGAGGAAAGAGAATGAATTCCATTTGGGACTTGTTGAGTTGACAATATCTCCAGGACATTCTATTTGAAATGTACAATGATGGTGATTGCCAATGTAGGACAAAATCTCAGGAAAGAAATCAGGGATGGATAGATAGATATAGATATAAATATAGATATGGGCAGATATAGGGATACATAAATATGAGCCATCTGCATAGAGATTGTAGTTAAATCAATAAACATTGATAAGGTTACTAACAGTGTGAGTGCAGAAAAGGACCAAGGACAGAACCTTGGTGACCATCCATACTTGGCAGCATAATAGGAAGAATGAGCCAATAAAGGAGACAGAAAAGAGGCTGTCAAACACGTCAAAGGAGAATCAAAAGGGATCAGAGTCATGAAAATGCAAAGGAGAGGGTGTTGAGAAGGGGATCAGCACTGTCCAATGGTCAAGAATGCTGAGATTTGAGAAAATACCATTAGATCTGACAATTAAGAGATCACTAGAAACTTTGGGGAAAACAGTTCCTGGTGAGTAAAAAAGTTGGAAGCCAGACTTAAAAGCATTAAGGAGTGAGTGAGAGAAGAGAAGAGGAAGTGGAGGCAATGAGAGTTTGACTGAGAAAAGAAGGAAAGAAATACAGAACAACACCTTGAGGAGACAGTAGGATCTAGTGAAGGTTGATTTGGGTGGGGTGTTGTTTTTTATGAGAGTGATGGGCAGGTTTAAATGCAGTAGGGAAGAAACTAGTTCAGGGATGGGAAGAAACTAGTTCAGGGGTGGGGAACTTGTGGCCTGTGACCATCTAGGTCTTTAAGTGTGGTCCTTTGGGGCCTCAAGGCTGCAGGTTCCCCACCCCTGAACTAGTTGATAGGGAAAAACTGAAGCTATTCATAGGGGTAGGATTCTCAGCTGACATAAACTTAATGTTTTCATATAGCCCAGAGATATCTTATACTCAGCATGTCCTCCTAAAGCCACTTCTCTTTTTAATTTCCATATATCTAGGATTGTGAACTGAGATTTCTTGTTTTCTTTAACAACAATAACAACAATAATAGCTTACATTTATATAGTACTTATTATGGGCCAGGAACACAAGTGCTTTACAAATATCTGCTCATTGGATCCTCACAATACTCCTGGGAGATAGGACTTATTATCTCCCCAAGGTTCAGGAAACTGAGGTAGACAGTGGTTAAGTGACTTGTCCAGGGACATATGACTACTAAATGTCTGAGGCTAGATTTGAACTTTGGTCATCCTGACTTAGACCAACCACTCTATCCACTGCAGTACCTATCTCTAAATATATGTAATATCTAATCATTTGCCAAGTCTCATTGAATCTTCTTCCAAAGTATGCCTTGTATCTGTTCTCTTTCCTGCATTGCCATGGCTACCACCCTAGGTCAGGCCTTCACCATCTCTTACTTGAACTACTGTAATAGTCTCCTATTAGGGCCTCCCTGAATCTAGTCTTTGCTCTATTCCAGTCCATCCTCCATAAATCTACCAAACTGATATTTCTAAAAAATGGAGGTCTGACCATGTTCCTCCCCTACTCAAGAAACTCTAATAGCTCCTTACTGTATACAGAATAAAATGTAAACTTTTCTCTTTGGTGTTTAATTTTCAATCCTACTCCAGCCCATCCCCCCTGATTTCCTATCATTCCCTCTTATACTTTACTATGGGTAAGTTTCTCTTTCTATAGCCAACATTTTCTCTCTACCTCCATGACTTTGCACGAGCTGTCCCAGTGCCTGAAATGCGCTCCCTCCTCACCTCCACCTCCTGAAATCTCTAACTCTACCTACTGCTCAATTCAAGTCTCAGCTGCCACGTGAGTGAAGTCTTTTCTGATCTTTCCACATGCTAGAACTGGCCCTCATTTTTGCCTTTCTATCCTCATACCTCTCTCTCCTGGTGCCTGGCACTAGTGGGTACCTCAATGTGAATTGAACTGAATTGATGGTGTACAATGATGTGCAACATGACATGGGGATGATCGTGATTTTAGCCTCTTTCAAACAAAAAGTATGTTTATTGGGAAAGTCTCTTTTTTCCATGGGAATATATTTCTAATGGAATTTAATGGAAAAGGATTTTTCAGAAATTTTCTTTGCTATCAACCATAAATTGGACAGAACATTTGCCCATCACAAAGGAAAAGATGTCTGAATTATATCTGACCAATACTGTGTAGTGAACCTAGCTCAGGGGAGAGTGTCTCCATGACTTACATGAATCTCCAAGCATGTGGTCAGCAGTTTAGTATGCCTAAAACCACTAGCTTTTCCATTTATTCCTTATAGATGCTGAAGTAGGGATTCTGTCAGCCAGACCTACAACTGCTGGAAGGGGTGAAAAAGCACAACTCTTGGTGTCTGTCTCTGGCAAACATGTCAGCAATGAAAACCAGTAGACTCAGCAAAACATAGCTTTGTTCACTGATCTGAATCTATTTGCCATGTACATTCAACAAAACCAACATTCCCTATGACATGGTTGCAAATGTTTCTGTCATGTAGCCCCATTCCAAATGATCTCAAATTTAGGTTGATCCTAGGAATGACAAGAGTCCTCTGATAAAGCCTTTGAGCATCTCTGTCCCCATTTGCATCTAAGCATCTACTTAAAAACATTGTGTTTGGAACAGCTTTTTAGGGACTTATGGACAACTTCCCTTTTCTTAACTCCTCTTCCTAAGATGCTATATGGTGCTCAGATTTGATACAATAATAATAACAATTACTACAACAATAACTAGTCTTCATATAGGACCTACTATGTGCCAAGCACAGTGTTAAGAACTTTGTAAACATTATCTCATTTGATCTTTACAACAACCCTGGGAGGTTGGTGCTACTATTATTTCTATTTTACAATTGAGGAAACTGAGGCAGACAGGTTCAGTGATACTCCCAGGATCACACAGCTAGTAAGTATCTGAAGCCAGATCTGAACTCAGGTCTTCCTGACTCCAAATCCAGCACTCCATCCACTGTGTCAGTTAACTACTCTCATATTTCTATATTGCCTTGGCTCCAAGGTTTATCATATTGGAAACTCTCTCATCTTATCATTGTGCCATTAGCATTCACTCAGACCATATGTTATTGTATGATAATTGATTTAGAATTGTAAGCAACCTGAGAGGTCATTTTGTCCAACCCTCTCGTT
Organism: Pseudochirops corinnae; assembly: GCA_028646515.1. Taxonomy (NCBI): domain Eukaryota; kingdom Metazoa; phylum Chordata; class Mammalia; order Diprotodontia; family Pseudocheiridae; genus Pseudochirops; species Pseudochirops corinnae. Next base: position 18,029,177 of record CM053590.1, on the reverse strand, counting down.
TTACACATGGGGAACTATGCTCCAGAGAAGAGAAATGTCTTGACCAGAGCTTTGAAGAATAAGAGGCAGACCCAGTTTTAGAACCCAGGTCCTCTGACTATACCTCCAACACTCCATCCACTGTGACACACTGCCTCTCTTTAATGTACTAAAGCAAACATTTTTTCTAGATTAGAAAACAATGTATAATATCAGAGTTAGAGCAGACCCATGTCACGTAAAATGTCACCCACACAGTCACCACTAATGTCAAGGTTGTCTTCCCTCACTTCTACTGTGGCACTCAATTGAGATACCAAAGTATCTCCTGCCAGAGTCCTCCTGCCAATGTTCATTTCAACAGCCCTCCCCACTCTGTATCAATACCTATAGTCAGACACTACAGTAGGTCAAAGGACCACAGAGAGAGAAAGAGTTGGAAAGAAAACTCAGATACCATCCAGTCCAATCACCTCCTATTACAGAAGAGACTGAGTCCTAAAGTGTTTATTTGACTTGCCTAAGGTCACACAAATCCCAGAGATGGTATTTGAACCAATCATGTCCATTGACTACAGAGTCAATGTTCTTTCCCCTGCATCATGCTGTTTCGTACTCTTCATTTTACATAGAATGAGACTGATGCCTAGAAAGGGCAAGTAACTTGCCATGTCACCCAAGAAAGAGAAGAATTGCTTGCACCCAGATCCTATGATTCCAAATGCAATGCCCATTCCATGGCACCACGCTGTCTCTTTCTCATCCATTGCTAAGCCCCCTACATACAAAGGCATTTCTATTACAGCAAAGCTACAAGCAGAACCCCCTGATTTCACTGTCTCACTGTACCTAAAATTTCCCACATCAAGGTCCCAAAGATGGATAAAGTAATGCCTCCAACTGATGACTTTGGGGAAGAGTCACTCCCCCAAGATGTAGGAAGAAGCCTTGCTCTTCTGTGGTTGTTAATTTCCAAAGTTTCAAGTTCTGTGTTAACTATCAAGCTGCAGTTTTAATGGAAACAGGTGAAGCTTTGACAAGATTATTCAAATTCATTTTATGGACAGAGATGATCTCTCTGCTCATAAATAGTGAATGGCTCAACTCTATGGCATTTGGGTTTTCTTCACTCTATAATTTTGCTTGACATTTGGATAGCCCTGGACCTTTCTCACTAAAGCACTTTTGAATCACTTAATTATAGCCATTATTTTCGGGTAAAGTGGGAGCAGGTAAGGAAATAAGTTTTTGAGATTGCTTGAGAATCAAAGGCAGAGGAAAAAAGGGGAAAGTTTTTGGTCCAAGGAAAGAACAACGGACTTGTCTGGAAGTAGCATCCTGTGGGAATAACATGGGAAAACTTGGAAAAATTGGGTATTTCCTTCTCCTCTCCATATGTTGCCGCAGACTAGATGGAGTAAAGAAGTGTGAAACTTCATTCCCTAGGGATTCATTTAACCTTTAGAGTTCCCCTGTCAAACTTAGGGAAAGTGATGTAGGATGCCTTGAAGACTTCCTGATGCCTCTAGTGAGGGCACAACCTCCACTACCCCAGATCATGACTGCTCTCACCTTCACTTCCAGTACAGCTGGCTCTTACACCTGCTTTTCAATAGATAAGAACAACTCTGAGAGAAAAATATCTGTCAGGATGGGGCATAACATTGCTCTCTCATTAAGAGAACTAGAGATTTTCAGAGTTGAACAAGGATTCAGAGGTCATCTGGTGCAAATTCCTTTCAAGGGAATACCTGATTTTTGGTCAAATGGCCCCTGCTTCAATATTCCCAAGGTTATAGCAGGATTGTTAGGAAATTCTTCTTGACACACTGAACAGGAATTTGCTTCCCTATGACTTCCATCCCTTAGACCTAGTTCTATCCTTGGAGCAACTCTAAGTGAGCCTCCTACCTCTTCTCTATGACAATCCTTCAGATATTTGCAGACAACATCATGTCTACCAGTAAACTATAAGTTCTCTGTTTCTCTTCTTATCTCTTCTCTTCCTCCTCCACCTCCTTCTATTCTTCTTCTTCCTCTTCTCCTCCTTTTCTTTCTTCTCCTCTTCCTTCTTCTCCTCTTCCTCCTCTTTCTTCTTCTTCCCTTTCTTCTCCTCCTCCTTCTCCTTATTCTCTTTGCTCTTCTCATCCTCCCTCTCTGTCTCTCTCTACAATTAAATGCTAATTGAATGAATTATTAAGATTGCTCATAAATGTTCTTTTCTCCAAGTCAAAAAGCTGAAAAGCTTTTATTAAGCACCTACTATGTGCAGGCACTATGCTAAACACTGGAGATAAAATAAATATAAAAACAGTCCCTTCCTTCAAAGAATTCACACTCTAATGGGAGAGACAACTGAGAAGCAAATATCCAAGCTTAAAAACCCTCAGTTTCCTTAACTTGCATTCATAGGACATGGCTTCTAAAATCTTTGCCATCTTGGTTCCTCTTCTCTGGATGTTTACCAGTCTGTCCAGATCCTCCCCCACCATGACACCTGGTCCAGACTGTGATACTGCAAACATGGCACAACCGGAGAAAAGGAAGCACAGTGAGACCTTTTCCTCTCTGTATTCAGTCTGATCATTTGCATCGATCACACCATTAGGACACACAAGTTTACTACCAGTTAAAAGCCCTAGTTCCCCATTTATGGCAGAATAGTTAGAGGAGCACTTTTTGTTTTTAAGTTTTGTAAAGAATTAGAAACAAAACAGCCAAGGTGAGGACTATGGATGGGGTGTGTTACATATGCTTTGAGACTCAATTGATTGGTTTTGCTAAACCACTTACCCTCCCCCCCTTTTTTTCTTTATTTATTACTGCAAGGAAAGACTTGGTGGGAAGGGGGGTGGAAAAGGATATATTTGGAAGTAAAGGTGACATAAAAACAAAAGATGTCACTAATTTTTAAATTGTGGTGTAATTCCTATTTGCAGAGGCAACACAACACTGTGAGTAAAGCCAGCTTTGAGCCCAAGACTTGAACGCAAGTCTCTCCCCTCTATGACCTTGGGTAAATCACATAACCTCTCAATGCCTTAGGAAACTCTTTAAGAAAATATGCTACTTGGGGCAAGGAGGTGGTGCAGTGAATAAAGCACTGGTCCTGGAGTCAGGAGGACCTGAGTTCAAATGCAGCCTCAGACACTTGACACACTTACTACCTGTGTGACTTTGGGCAAGTCACTTAACCCCAATTGCCCTGCCTTCCCTCCTCCAAAATAAAAAAAAGAACAAGAAGATATACTACAGAGAAGGTACAAACTTTCTTGTTGAAGGAGTTTTCTTACCTGGGAGTTCCCCACATGAATGAAATCATTTGTCCAGGTCCTATGCCTATCCTCAATTTAATAAAAGAAGACAAAAGTTTCAGTTCCTTTTCACATGGACCACTGTCAAGTCAGCTACTTGTACAATTAGATTCTTTGTAGCTTAGATATAGGACATAATTTTGGTCCTTCGTTCCAATCCATCAAGATTATTTGGAAGTCTTATTTCACCAACCCATGAATTAACAAACTCTCCCAGCTCTGTGTCATCAAGTTTCATCCAAAAGCCTTGCAGGTATCCTTCCAAGTTGTTGATAAAAATGTTGAGTGGGACAGAGCCCAGAACAGGAGTCTCAGGCACATAACCAGAAGCCTCCCTCCAAGTTTAGGGAATAGCAATTAGGCCAATTTGGCAATGAATTAGGAACAATATGAAATGTCTGGAAAGGGAAGTTGGAGACAGTTTGTGAAGAGTTTAAAAGATTCTGTATTGTGTCTTAGAGGAAATGAGAAGGCATAGATGATATGTGAGCAGAACAATGTCAGGGCCAGACCTGTGCTCTAGGAGAATTCTTTTGACAGAAGTGGAGATGGACTGGAAGCAGAGAGACCAATGAGGAGGCTATGGCAATGGAGTAGCTGAGTTAACAAGGGCCTACACAAGAGCACTAAAACTGGAGAGAGCTAGGGAGAGGAAGGTAAGGCTGTCCTGGTAACACTGACATGACTAGGCAGCTAACAACCACCATGGGATGAGTCAAGGCTGCCTCTGAGGTCATGAACCTGAGTCCCTGGGGGGACAGTGGTGCCTCCCCAGAAACAGGAAAGTTTGGAAGCAGATTTTATAAAGCATTCATTAAGTGCTCATTGGGTCCTGGGCACTGGGCCCAGCACATAAAATACCAACACACACAAGTGAAAAGACAGATGTATCCAGGGGCCAAGATAAGTGTCTCTTTTTGGGTCTGAAAAACCAAAGGCAAGTCTAGCAGACAATTCATGCTATTTACCTAGAATTGGAGGCTGCTCACCAATTCTGCCTAAGGGCACTCTCATCAGCCTTGATTTCGACAAATCAAGTATTTATTCAGTACCTACTAGGTGCTAGAGACTGTGCTAAGTATCAGAGATACAAAGAGAGGCAAAAACATAGTGCTGGTCATCAAGGAGATCACCTTCTAATGGAGGAGACCCTGTGTATAGTACAAGGCATAGGAAGGGTCAGTGTCACCATTTTGTCTCACCTCTACTCCTTAAAAGTCCTAATTTCCTTCAAAATTCACCTGATTCTACTGGCTTCGTGAAGCCTTTCTGAGACCCAACCTACTTGTACCTCATCAAATAAGTTAATTTGTGTTTATATAGATTTTAGGTAATTGTGTATATGCGTACATGTGTATTTTACATATGTGTATGTGTTTATGCATAATACATACATACACACATATTGTATCCCATTAGAAAATATAAGCTTTCAGAAGACAAGCACTGTGTCTCATCTTTATTTTATCTCCAGAACCTGGAACAGTGCCTGGCTTGCTGATTGACTGATTGTCCAGAAACACCTATAGTTCAATAAGAACCCAAAGCGAAGTATTCAAAGCTAGAAGGAAATGTATACTATAAATCAATGTTAGATGAATGAGCAGGGTTAAGTGACTTGCCCAAGGTCACACAGCTCGTCCATTTCTGAAGCCAGGTTAGAACTCCAGTCCTCCTGACTCCAGGCCTGGAGTTTTATCCACTGTGCCACCTAGATTTCAAATAGCACAGTCCAGGATAATGGATGTGGAACATGACGTACACTTTCAGACTCAGTTGATGTGTTGATTATTTTTGCTTAACCTCTTACTGTACACCTTCCCTTTTTCCCTTCATTCTTTGCTATGAGGAAAGGCTCAATGAGGTGGGAATGGAAGCAGGATATATTCAGAAGTGAAGGTGACATAAAAACAAAAAATGTCACTAACTTTGAAAATTGCTATGTAATTACTATGTGCAGAGGGAAGACCAGGAGAACAATTTATATTGTATGAAAAAAACAACTTTGAAAGACAAGAAATCTAATCAATGCAATGACTAACCCACATTCCAAATGACTCAGGCTGAATCATGCTCCCCAACACCAAGAGAGCAGTGATGGACTCAGATTGTAAATTGAGACATATATATATATATATATATATATATATGTATATGTATCTGTCTATGTATATAAATATATACATATACACACATACACATATACATATTTGTATGTGTGCTGAAGTTTAGAGGGCATGAATATTTAAAACACTCCAACACAATTCAATTCAACAATTATTTATTAAGTAGCAAAACTGTGCAGAGTAGCATAGAAGGTAGAAGTAGCTATGGAAACTAATTCCACCTCCTTTTTAATTGAATTTGTCTTAATTACTTCTTGTATTGTTTTCTCATTAAGAATTCCAAAGGTGATTTGGGGGTTCTTTTCCTGATTTTTGCCCCAGGCATGAAAATTGCTAGTTGTGGCTCTGGTGGGTGGGAAGAATCAAAAGGACAGTCCCTGGTGAAGATTATCCCAGACCAGACTTTTAGGTAAGGAGGAAGTAGTATGTCACCAAGCCAGCCTATTGGCTACTGCAGGAACTCCAACTCAGATGCTTTCATTTGCATGGAGCGGTCCAGAGTTCATTCTTGGGAAGTGACCAGGAGTGGCTGAGATGCTAATAACCCCCAAATTTCTTTCTTGTTTCAGCCTCAAGTCTGAAAGTTGACTATCGCTAAACAGGATTCATATAGTCATAATATTAATATGCACGTAATGTGAAGTTGAAACACAATTTTAATATTTATCCTGTGGAGATTAACAACAGCAGCACATATATGCATAGAAAATGCCTTATAAATCACTTCCAGGGCTCACAAACTAATCCAGTTACAAATATGCGTATTCAATATGGCAGAAAAGCTGAAACCATGTCAACAACTCAGCTCCAAGCCCTTTGCTTATAACAGCACAAAGTCATGGTAGAAAATAGACCGTATTTATCAATCTATTTCCCTGCACCATAGGGAGTGATGCTTAGGGGGAAAAGGAGGTGATTTCTTAGTGGGCTACTTCTTTGAGGACTTGGAGCAAGTGTGGGTGAGAAAACAATCAATCTAAATGGGGAAGCACCTTGGCAGGAGGGAGTGAAGACAGAGCAAATCTTTAACCCTTAAATTCAATCCTGATAAATGAATTTTTCATTTCATAATATCCCCTACCATTGACACTCAAGGGAATAATCTTTATATGTTCTTCTAGATTCAATGTACAAAATAATAATGGTGAAAATAATGATGATGATAGTGATGATTCTGGATATTTATTTAGCACTTTAAAGTTTGTGAAGCACTTTACAGTCATCAACTCACTTGAGTCCCATAATACCCCATTGGGGTGGACCCTATGGGTATTATTACTAGGACAGGTGACTTGCCCAAAGTCACACAGGTAATATGAGAGACAGGATCTGAACTAAGATCCTGTAACCTCAACCTAAACAATCCTGCTGTACCACTCTAACTATGTGTGTTTTAGCATTGCCTTTTTCCAAATGAAAACTAAGCCTCAGAGTGCAAAGGTAACTTACTTAAGGTCACACAGGATTATGGGATCCCATGTATAGAACTCAAAGAGGCTTCAGAGGCCAGGAGTTCAAATACCTCATTCTGCAGATAAAGAGACTGAGGTCTAGGGAGGTTCAATGACCTGCCCAAGGTCACACAGTGAGGAAGCACTAGAAGTGGGGTTTGAGTCCAACTAGTCTAACTCAACAGTCTGTTTTTTCCCACTGTACCACATGTGGTAAAGCTGGAACTCAAAGCAAGATCTCTTGATTTCAAATCCAGAGCTATTTCCACTATATTCGAGTCCCTTCTTCTCAGAGAATCTTTGGATTCTTCATAGAATTATTGTACAACTTCATAGTAATATAGGATCCTAGGTCTAGAACTAGGAGCAACTGTAGAGGTCATCTACCAACCCTCTCATTCTTCAGATGACAAAACTAAATCCTGGAGAGCTTGAGTCACTCACATGAAGTACCCAGGTATAGGAGAGGCTAATAGTTAAAGTTCCTCTGGCTCCAAACCCAATTCATTGCGCCACACTTATATAAGGGATACTTGGTTACGGGAAAATAAAAATAGTAAAAGAGAGTGTACTTACTCAAATATCCTGGGCTTCGGCTAAAACTAGACATAGCCCTCCCTCACGGAGCCTTCATCTTGTGCTGGGAATATTTTTATTCCAATTCTCCATGCATATTGAAGAGAAAGTAAATAATCGAGAGCCTGGTTTCTCTCTGTATAATTTCCCTAATTAGACAACAATCCTCAGCTTATAACGGAGCCTGGGTAAACAGAATGATAGCTCATTTGCAATGAATTCCCTTAGTTTTGTTAGCCAATTACCTTTTTTAATTCTTCAGGTGTCATTAAAAAACCACCCTCATTTCAACATAAGCAGATGTCTAGCAACACAGGCATGTGGTTCCAAATTTAACCCTCAAAGCCTAATAAACGTGTAAAAGGAACGGCTATATATTCCTAATATGCTCTTTAATTACATGGTTTGAAACAGAACTATTCAAAACTAATGATGAAATTAAAGGCTCTGAGATCTAATGTGATGAAGTTATGAGCACGTTGGTTACAACGTGACTGGCAGAGAAATTCATCAAGATTGCTTTGCCGGTCATTTGGGGCTAAAAGTAATTTTCAGGCAAGAGGCTAGAAGTCAGGGTGGATTGCTAATGCTGAACAACTTCCATCCAATGGTGCCTAATGCTTTGATTTTTATGAGCTCCTAACTGGGCCCATACCAAGCTGAGGACCGTGCCCCCAAATTGCACCATTAGCAATTGACGTATAAGACAAAGATGCCTAATGGACCAATATCAGACACTTCCAGCAAGCTGCAACACTGATTTTAGAGCATGTTATTATGCTAATAGACTGTAAAATAGTATAGAAGAACATGGCTTTAACAGATTTACCCCTGTTGGGGGTGGGGAGAAGTGGGTAGAGGGACAAAATGCTTGGCAAGCAATTACGGTGAATTATTATGCTATCTAAAATACAATTACTGTGGAATCGTCTATTTCGATTTTCCAAGTTTATTACCATTAACATACATACAGTAAAAATAATGATGATAATAATAATAATGAGCAATCCTCTAGAATCTGTAATTTACAAACAAAAGTAGTACAAGGCAATCTGTATATATGTATATCCAGCACATACAGCTTTTTTCCTCCCAGGAAAGGACTTTTCTTCTTGAATGCATGGTATGCTTTTAAGAAATGCATTGAACAATAGCTGTAATTTAGAGTGCAATTAGGTAAGCCACTTTTCATTTTTACCTCCAATTACCCACAACAACCTGCTCTGCTACTTCCCACACTGTTCCCTCCTCCACGCTCTCCTTCCCAGATGTTGATCTTGCAGGTGAGCTGAAGATATAAAGAAGATGGGACAGCCTCCTGCCAGAGAAATCTCTAAAAGAATATGGCTAAATCACCCTGTATCCTGCTGAGAGCATGTGGTGGGTTTATTCCCTGAGGGGCTAGTTCTCTGTAGACTTAGAGTCGAGTTTGAGTCGTCCATCAGATCTTCTCTCAGCCTCCTCAGTGACATGTGATCTGTATGTCTCAAAGGAGATAGGGAAGGGGTGGAGAGGATCAAAGAGGTATAGAATCATGGAGTTAGAATGTGGAAGGGAATTTAATCACTAAGAGTCTACCTTCAAACTTCCAGTCAATGTCTTCTTTCCCTCTTTCCTTCCAGGCCAGTCCTTGAATTCCCACTCCATTCCAGACCTTAGATTCACTCCCCACCCTTCCCAATAATAATGGACCAATCCCCACCATCCAAAGCAAGGCACATTCCTGGGACTTCCCATCTTTCCATGTTGGTGAAACACTAGAAGCTCCAGGTCTTTTGAAGCAACCTCTGACTGAACTCCCCTATATTAGTTGTCTCCTCCAACTAGAATTCTGTGAGAATAGGGGCTTCTTTTGGGGGGGGGAGGCTATTTTTATCTCTACAACTTAACACAGTATTTGGTACTTAGTACACACTTAATATATGCTTTTTTTCACTAATCCATTCACTTTTCATTCATCTTGTCCAACTCCCTTATTTTATAGATAAGGAAACAGAGACCCAAAGAGTTTGAGAGGCTTACCCAAGGTCACCCAAAATGAAAATATCAAAGCTGAAATTCAAACCAAGGTCCAAATCTGGCACTGCAAACCTTTAAATATTTAAGAAGAGTTTCTTGCCTTTTGTTTAATAGTCTGACTCTAGTAAGATGGAATTCAATAGGGAGAGATGTGAAGTCTTACATTTGGGTTCAAAAAATCAATTTCCTATGTACAAGGTGGGGGAGGTGGATTTAGTCAGAAGTTTGTCTGATAAAGATGAAAGTAGGGGATTGGCTGCAAGAGAACTCAAAAGGATTCAGTCAGGTTATCTGGTGGTCAAACACCTAGTACAATCTTGGGCTGCATTAAACCTTCCAGGATTTGGTCAGTGATAATGCTCTGCTCTGGGGGAAGCACCCCTGGGCTACTATATTTGGGCCTGGATACCACATTTTAGGAAGGATTTTGACCAGCTAAAGAGTATCACATTTAGGGCAACAAAAGTAATGAATGGCCTTGGTTCCATGCCACTTGAGGAAAGAACTGGAAATATGTTGTTGTTTTTCTTGGAGATTCAAAGGGAAAATGGGAGCTGTTTTCATGCATTTGAAAGGATTGGAGTAGGGAGAGTGAAGAGGAAAAGGGGAGCCAGAAATAGGGCTGTCTCCCTACCAAAAAAAAAGAAAAAGAAAAAGGTCATTAAAATAAGTTTTTCAAATGTTCAGAAGAGAATAGAAGGAAGCCCAGAATGAACCAGAGACAAACAGGACAGCTTTGAAAGTAACAGGTTGAATTTACTATGCACTGAAAAATAAAAGTCAATCAAACAACATCCGTCATTTCTTGTACAACTCTCTGTTCTATTGTGGATCTGGAAGTGACCAATATATTTATTTTTGTTAAACTCAGATTTTTTTAAACCCAGTATTTAAAAGGCTCACATGTAGAGTAGATATCAGATTTGTTCCATTTGGCTCCAGAGGACAGAACCAGGAGTGATATGTAAAAGTTTCAGAAGCAAATTCAGGCTGGATGTCAGAAAAACTTCCAAATAATCAGAGCTAGAATGGGCCACCTCAAGACATCTTCCATTACTAGTGACAAGATCATTCATCGGCTATGCTTGAGTAGTTATTTCTTCAGGTACAGATTGGGCTGGATGGCTGCCAAGGAGCCTTCTACCTTTGAGATTTGGGGATCCAGAGATTGTCATTTTATGTTCTCTTCCCATAAGATTGACAAAAAGGATTAAAATACAGATTCAGAAGACAGAGTTTGTTGAGATGAGCAAGTGAGTACATATGGTAGGTCATGTGTGATGGTCTTAAGCTTCTCCATGAAGCAAGAGATCACTTCTGAGCCTGAGGACTGGAGATGAGATCCTCAGGCTTCACCCTCACCTACATTAGGGAAGAGAAACTATCTAAGCACTCTGTATTATGTAATAAATGCTAGTGGATTATTATTAAACCGGGACTTTTTTTTATGAGACTCCCAGTACAAGTATGGGGAAGAAGGTGACAGAGAGCAGCCATATACAGTTCCAAAGAGGTTGAAAAGGCTTAGCCCTGGAGGTCTGGGACTGCTTTCTGTGTCCCTCTAAACCTCAGGAACAAAATTCAGCAAAGAGGAGGGTTTCATGATACAAATGTGTTCTGTGGATTCATACTAAAAGCTGTCCTGACCCTTCCCAGCTGAGCTCCCTCCCCCAACCCTAGCAAAGTGGGAGCAGTACTGATCCTTACAGCTGCTCCCACCACTTTCTGAAATCTCCAGCCTCACTTTCCAACCAATGCCACCACACTAGAAACTTGATTTCCCCTCAAACTTCCCCTCCCATTCAGATCTTCATGGCTTGTTTCCCTGGCTGATCCCATAGGGAAGCCTCTTGTTTACTCTCCATAGAACCAGACCTCCTTACCATTTATCCTTCCTAAAACGTCTTTACCACGAGCACTTTGCACTTCCAGAAGGTGAAAGCTCGTTCCAAATGTGATATTGTCATTAGAGGGTCAGGGAGCCCTGGAAGGTCACTTTCTACCATCTGCTAGTAGAAAACCTAAGCATTAGCAACATCAAACACATACACAAATGCCTGAGGGGACACCAGGCATCTATGGGGCCACATTCTGAGGATTAGTCAGGATATGGCAATTTAGCAGCCTTCTTATAAAGGAATTCTAGATGACCAACCAGTGCAAAAGACCACAGTTCTTCAGACCTGCAAGCAACTACATTCTGAATCAGAACTGACACTGAGTAAGGCATCAATGACTCCTGTCAGATGGAACCTCTGCCATCCAGAAAAAATGGGAAAGAGGTAGTGCAGATGAGGAGATAACTCCGAAGACAGCAGCTAACAAATGGGGCAGGGGGGGGGGGGCGCTGCAGTGCAGAAGAATGCTCTGAGATCTCGAATTCACTTGGCTTGGGGCTTCCTCAAACACATTTTTAATGGATGGGCCCATTATGTCTTTTCTAAAAGGCACTTTTAAAACTTAATAAACGCCTGCTTACTATTGAACACAGCATAATCCCTTTACCAGTTAAACTGTCCTCATGAATCATTTGTAATTATCAGGCATATTTGTGCCCAGGGGATGGATAACAAAGTTATTGTATTCCTCTGATTTTATGAAGTTGAGACAGGGAAACAAATCATGAAGACCTGAATTCATCTGGGCATCTGAGCTCTAGTCGTGTTGGACTTTCTTGTATTTATTCCGTGATATAAGGAAAAAGAAAAGAAAAAAGGCCAGTGTTTTCTGATGGGGTGTGTGTGTGTGTGTTTATGTGTGTGTGTGTGTGAGTGTGTGTGTGTGTGTGTGTGTGTGTGTGTGTGTGTGTGTGGGAGAGAGTGAGAGAGACAGAGACAGAGACAGACAGAGAGACACACAGAGACAGAGACAGACAGAGAGATAGAGAGACACAGAGATCATTTTCTAATACTTAAGTCATTTTATGATTTTGTTATCCTCAGACCACACTAGAGAAATCACCAATTGAAGCTGGCTTCTGGCACAATACACTGAGCAGGTGACCTAGAGGCAGAGAGACCTTACTTCCAATCCTGCTTCATCCACTTACTCTCTGGGAAAGTTACTCAACCTGTCTCAGTCCCGGCTTCCTCCTCAGTAAAATGGGGCTTATGATAGCACCCACCTTCCAAGGTTGCTGTGAGGAAATAGCATGGCCGG
>CM053590.1:18000454-18016053 GCA_028646515.1 Pseudochirops corinnae | reverse complement strand
ATTTATATAACTTCAAAAACCCCTAGTGTTGTGGGAGCTATTATTAGACCCATTTTCCAGATGAGGGAAACTAAGAAAGATTAAAGGATTTGTCCAGGATCCACAGCTAGTAAGTACTGAGGCTGGATTAGAACCCAGGGCTTCCTGAGTCCAAGTCCAACACTTTCTCAAATATGCCATCCTGCAACCTAGAAAAGAGCATCCCTCTTCCTTTGTACAGAGTTCTGAATCTTTTCTTTTTTCAGAGTGATTTTCACTTATAACCTCATTTTGTCTTCATAAGTAAAAGTATCATTTAAGTAACTGCTTCAAAGTTTTCAAAACACTTAACATGGACATGCTCTCATCTAACCCTTCCAACAACAATTCTATGTGGCAGCTGCTGTGGGCATTATTTCCCCCCTTTTGTACATGGAGAAACTGAGGCTGAGAAAGGATAAGAGATTTGCTTAGAGTCACACAGCTATCAAGTGTCAGAGGCAGATTCTGAACCCAAGCATCCTGAAGCCAAGTCCAGCATTCTAGCCACCACCCCATGCTCCTCCTAAGACAGTCAAATATTATTATTAATTATCATCATTATCATCATCATATCATCATCAACATCATGTTAGAAATGAGAAAATGGGGACAGAACAAAAAAAGAGAAGAAACAGAAAAAAAATGGGATGGAAGGAAATACATAGTAATCATAACTGTAAACGGGAATGGGATGAACTTTCCCACAAAATGGAAGTGGATACCAGAATAGATTGGAAATCAAAATTCAACAACATGTTGTGTACAAGAGACACGCTTGAAATATAAACACACACAGAGCTAAAATAAAGGGCTGGAGCAAAATCTATTATGCTTCAGATGAAGTAAAAAGTCAGAGGTGGCAATCATGATCTCAGACAAAGCAATCAAAAAAGATAATCAGGGAAACTTACATTTTGCTGAAAGGTACCATAGACAATGAAATAATATCAAAAATTTTCACATAAAGTTTATCTGATAAAGGTCTCATTTCTCATTGTATAGAACTAAGTCAAATTTATAAAAAAAATAAGAGCCATTCCTCAATTGATACATGGTCAAAGTACATAAAAAGGCAATTTTCACAAGAAATCAAAGCTATCTAAAACAAAAAAATAAGTTCTAAATCACTATTGATTAGAGAAATGCACATTAAAACAACTCTGTGGTACACCTATCAAAACTGACAGATGCTGGAGGGGATGAGGGGAAAATAGGTACATTAATAACTGTTGGTATACTAATGAACAGGTCCAAACATTCTGCAAAACAACTTGGAACTAGTCCCAAAGGGCTATAAAATTATGCATACCTTTTGATAGTAATGTAATTTGAAGATCCCCTTGTATTGGCAGGTACTTAGCACTTAGTTTCAAGTCAATTATATCAAGCCTCTGTAAAGAAACAGAAGGTATGAACCCCTGTTGCTGACAGGAAGTGGCTGAACAGGGAGGAGCTAATACCATATATAAGGAAAAACACAAACTAGAAAGCCAGAATTTCTCTCAGCAAGGATCTGGAGGCTGGGCTGCTACTGCTGGACTGAGGACTGAACTGAGAATTGAGAAGAGGATTTGGAGGCTGGGCTGCTACTGCTGGACTGAGGACTGAACTGAGAATTGAGAAGAGCTGAGAAGAGAAAAGAGAACTGAGAATTGAGAACAGAACTTCTTGGAGAAAGCAGCTAGAGGCTGGGGAGGAGAGGCTCAGGCTGGAGAAAGTGATTTTGATTTTGAGAATGAAGCTTATGGTGGCAGAGCTTCTTCTGAGAGCCAGCCAAACTCCTGCTAAGAGCTTCCAAGAACCAGCTGGAGCTGCTGAAGACTTCCAAGGGCTAGCCGGAGCAGCCAAAGGAAGCATAACTGTGGTGTCAGTACTTTGTCTGTCTATGTTGATTTCTATGTTGATTTCATAGGAAGAAAGTGAATTGAGATGATAGTGCCAACCATGTGTGTGAATATTGTTCTAATTCTGCTAAGCTTGATGTGTGTAGATATTATTGTGGCTCTGTTAAGTTTTCTCTTCCCAGGAACAGAAACTGTGAAGGACTTGAGGTGGACTGGACACTGTGAGCTTCAATGTGGTGTTGGAACTGCATGGAGAGCTGGACAAAGAACTGGGAGCTGTCTGCCTTTGAACTCAGATGGCAGTTGGTTAGATTTGGGCAGTAGCTGGGACCATGGAAGAGGAACCATGGAAGCTGAAAGCCTGCTTCAAGTCAAGATGAAAAGACCTTTCCTTGGGTATTTAATGCTGACTGATGAAATTGTAACTTATTTGTGACCTAGGGGTGGATGGTCTTTGTACTTTCCACTACCCCTTAAGAGGGTACTGAGTAGTGATTGATGGAATTGTAAATTGATTGTACCCCAGGGGTGGAGAACATTGACCTTTGTACTTTGTGATTGAATTAAGGAGGTATTAAATGATTGAGTTACTAAATTAATGTACTTTGTTTAAAACTATGTGACTACTTTAGTGAAAACTATGTGGCCATTTTAATGATAAATTGTGACATGGTGAATGCTATATTTTTATTTTCTGTGAATGTTTTGCTCTGATTTGTTACTGAATAAATAGTGAGCTCACTATACTGTGTAATCAGAACCTTGAAAAGCTGTTCACAGCAGCAGTCCTCTGGAAAGCTGTTTGTGTTTGCCTTTACACCCTTTGACCCAGCAATATCACTTTTTGTACCCCAAAAAGAACAAATAAAAAGGAAAGTAAGTACAAAATCATTTATAGTAGCTCTTTTTTTGTGGTGGCAAAGTATTGGACATCAAGGAGATGCTCATTAATTGGGGAATGGCCGAATAAGTTGTGGCATATAATTGTAATGGCATACTCTTGTACATTGGGAAATGATAAGGGGGGTGGCAAGACCCATATGAACTGATGTAAAGTGAAGTGAGAAGCACCAGATGATCACTGTACACAGTAACAGCAATGGTGTAATGCTGATTATCTCTGAAGGACTCGGCTACTCTGATCAGTACAATGAATGATCCAAGACAATTCCAAAGGACTCATGATGAAAAAATGATATCTATTTCCAGAGGGAGAACTGATAGATTCTGCAAACTGAAGTATAACTTTCTCACTTTATTTTCTTGCTTTTTTGAAATATGGCTAATATGGAAATGTGTTTTGCAAAATCTCACATATATAATTGATATAATATTATTTCCCTTCTTAGTGGGTGGAGGAGAGAATGGGAGGGGGAAAGAACTCAAAATTTAAAAAGAAAAGAATGTTTAAAATAGCTAATAAATTGTCTTTTTAAAGGAAGGTACTCAAAATTAAAGGAAATAAACAGTAGAAAATACACACACACACACACACACACACACAAAAGAACCCTTTATCTCTCAGATAAGGAAAAACAACACATTTTGTACAGAGATCCAATTTTTTTCCACAAGAATGATTCTTGAAGGCATGGGTGCCTCCACATTGAGGTCTTCAAGCAATGATTAAATAACCACTCATTGAGGAGTGTTGTAGAGGGCATTTTTTTCAGGTATGGGTTGAACTGGAGGGCTCCTCTGAGGTGGTTCCTAACACTGAAATCTGTGATTGTATGATAATGTCAATTGTTTAAAAGTTACACTCACTGCAAAGAAGGAAAAGGACATCATGATTCTAAAAGGTGAGGTCTCTAAGTTCAGGAAATTGGAGTCAGATCATTCTAAATTACAAGACAACTATTGGAATATTGAGGAGAAACAAATCCATTTGCCATGAGCTAGTATTGAAATTAGAAGAGATGATAGATCATGTTTCTAATTCAAGTGTCTCTATGGAGACAGGCTGTGTAGGAAAGACAGGCGCACTGCTGCAGAGAGATGCCAGGAAGCCCCCAGGGAGAATGCTTCGCTGGAGTCCCTGAAGACACAGCTCAATGAATCCTTCCTTCCTTTGGAGTGTCCTTTGATGGTCTCTGACAGGTAGACAAGAGAGAGAACAGATGATAAACCTCTCCTGGGGAAGAGAGGATATATATCTGCGGGTTCCCAGAGCTAGGGACTAGGAAACATTGCCTAGTGATTGGACATGCCAAAGCAGATTTAAGCATAGAATTCAGAAAGCTTTGGTTTTTGTTGGATTAGAGGGGTACAGGGGAAAGGGTAGGGCTATTGGGGCAGTTAGCAGTGTAAGACTGTGAATGTTTCTTGCTAAGTTCTCTGGTATAAATGCGGGGATTTTTATTTTCTAGAATGAAAGGAGGATAGATCACTAGTTCCAAAACTCTCAGAGTTCAGGAACATGGTATGCTGGAGACAGGAATTACAATGAATGGTAAAAGAATGGAAAAGGGGACATGGAAGATAGGATAGCTTCTATAGGACTTCAGCAGTGCTATGAATGCTGGCTTCATCTACCCAGACTGCAACACTCTGCAGGCAGGCAAGAAGGCTCCAGGGCCACACTCTAAAAAAGAAGGCACTGCCTACTAATTAGAAAGGCTTAGAGAATGGGTAGAGAGTGCTTTCTGATATATATGATCAATTTTACAGGTGCTAGAGAAATTGGAACAGATTCCTATCTGATAAAAGCTCTCTAAATTCATCAATCTGGAATACCATCCCTGTGAAATGTGATACATTAGATAACGGGCTTTTAACCTTTGAGTTCATGTGCCCAGGCACTCCTTGAGCAGTCCAGAGAAGCTTATGAACCCCTTCCCAGAATCATGGTTTTCAGGACATAAAATAAAAATACATAGGATCACAAAGGTAGCCATTTATGTTGAAATACAGTGATCAAAATGTTTTTTAAATGTTCATGAAATCCCAGAACTATATGTCCAAGTATCATTCCTATTTCTTTGTATCTATATTGTACATATGTATTTGTTATGTATGTGTGCATATATGTATATATATGAGTGTATGTATAAAACATTATAT
Source organism: Pseudochirops corinnae (assembly GCA_028646515.1). NCBI lineage: Eukaryota > Metazoa > Chordata > Mammalia > Diprotodontia > Pseudocheiridae > Pseudochirops > Pseudochirops corinnae. The sequence continues at coordinate 18,011,125 of CM053590.1, read as the reverse complement.
ATAGATGTATATGTGTGTACATAATGTATATTACATATAATGGATATTATATATATATATAATTTTATGTGTATGTATATGCGTGTATAGATGAATTTATATATTCCTAATCTTAATGCTTAAGAAAGTCTATACCTAACAAACATCTTGTCTCCTCACACTTGATGTCCTCTCTTCCCATTTAATTCATATAGGAAAGATCCCTGGAACCTGTAAGCTCTAGGATCCATTTTGTAAAGTAACAGGTTCCCAGGTAGTGAATAATTTAATAAAACTTTGAGCAAATTAACCTGACAATCAGAGTGGCCTTTATTCCATAACAGTTGTTAAATGGATTGGACCCATGAGAGAGAGACAGAGAAAGAGACATAGAGAGATAGAGAGGGAGAGAGAGAGACAGAGACAGAGAGAGAGAGACAGAGACAGAGACATAGAGAGAGAGACAGAGAGACAGAGAGGTTAGTGTGACCCTCATTTCATATCTCCTGGACCCAGTTAAGGACAGGAGAGGTTGTAGGGCTCCATCTTATTTGCAAGAATGTTATATTAAATTAGGTCATTATTATTATATCTTGTATTTGGCTAAAAGATGAAGAAATGTTAGAATTTTGCAGGAACCAGAAATGTTGCATTACCCTAAAGGATATGAAGGCTTTACAAATCTTAAACCATCATACAAACATCAGCTCCTATTACTTTATTGTTGTTTTGTTATATCAGATTTTATTACACTATGCTTTGTGTATGCATTTTCAATTGAATCTGTGATTTAATTGGTTTGGAGATTTCCCAGTGAGGATGCTCCCTCTACCAATGCAGATAGGTATATGTTGCACAATTGATATTCTTCTTGAGGTGCCTACAACACTGAGAAGAGTTGTGATTTGTCCAAAGTCACATGGCCAATATATTTTAGAGGCAGGATTTGAATCTCCATCTTCCTGACTCCAAGACTAGCTCCATCCAACCCACCATGATGTCTTTATGTTTTGTTATGTTATACAAAATGTTACTGACAAGTGAAAAATTATAGAATATAATGAAGACCAATGGGATTCATCAATCAATGAAGCAGCATTTATTAGGTGCCTACTATGTGCCAAGCCCTGTGCTAGGCACTTTATAAATACTATCTCATTTGATCCCCACATCAACCCTGGGGGTAGCTGCTGTTATTAACTCCATTTTGCAGTTGAGTAACCCGAGGGAGTCATAGGTTAAGTAACTTGCCCAAGGTCACACAACTAGTAAGTATCTGAGGTTGGAATTGAATGCAGGTCTTCCTGACTCTAGACCCAGTACTATATACACTGTGCCACCCAGCTTTGACTTCGATGATCAAAGAAATGAATGAAAAACAGATTTAAATAAAATAATTTTAGTTGAATAATCAAAATGTCATATAAGGCCCTACAGGAAGCAAGAGAATTAGTGTGCTTCACAGATATCCAGATCAGTTGTAGAGAAATGTAGAACATATCTCTCTATGAAACTTCTGGCGAGGGTGGCAAGAAAAGATTCAGAAATCATGAGAGGTATAAGGGAACATAGGTATAGGTATAGGGAGTTAAGAGACAGCTCATACTGGTGATATCAACATTCCCCTTGAAGCATTAGAAATGGTTTCTGAGCAGAATAATTACAGCTGGGCCTGGGCATGAGAGAACAATGATGGAGCCTCTGCCCATACCTCAATCCAAGTTCACCCATCAGAATTGTGATCCCTGGAGGATGGCAAACAGCTGTGTGGAAAACGGCTGCATTTCTGTAATTATCTGTAGCTGTTAATTACTTGCCCCATTCTCAGGGTATAAAAGACTGTCAGGATGTTCTGCTCATACTGGTAATCAGAAGACCAGGCATGTTAAGAGTCTGACCCATGGATTTCTAATAGATTGCAGAACTGAGTTTGAGGTCTTCAGTCAATGATGGTAAGATGACCATTTGTAAGGAATGTCATGGAACAGATTTTTCATTCTTGTGTGCTGAATTAGATGCCTCTGAAGTCTTTGCTTTTGACATTCTATGATTCTGTATTTCTATGAGGGTAAAGAGAATGGAAAATTGATGCATGTGAGTAATTAAGTTGATTCTGGGGGTGGGGGGAATGGTATGATGACGATGATGATAGAAAATAACATGACCGTTTTTGTGAATTGGAGGATAATTCTTAGGGGTAGAGTTTATCCCAATAGTAAACCTTGGTTTGAAGAAGAGTTGAGAACTATGCTGACTGGGGAAGCAGGTACCACCAATCTGCAATTTGTCCTAAACTTAATGCAAACAGATTCTAGTGCAGATTACCTGAGAGGGATTTGGGCATCTGGTGACAGTGGTGACACTCGGTCAACAAACATTAACTAATTGTTAGTAGTGAATATAAAAAAAAGCAAAAACATAATCTCTGACTTCAAGGAGCTCATGTCCCAGTGGGGCACAAAACATGCAGAAACTGTATATGCAATTTACATGTTGTATAAGTGGAATGTGATCTCAGAGGGAAGGCACTAGCAGTGGGTAGGACTCGGAAAACTGTCCAGCAGAAGGTAATACTTGAGCTAAGCCTGAAAGAAGTCAGAGATGCCAATCGGCAAAGGTGAAGAGAAAGGGCATTCCAAGCATGGGGACAGGCAGTGCAAAGGCACTGAGTGAGATCAGAGGATCGTGTGTTAGGAACAGAAAGAAGGCCAGTATAGCTAGATTATAGTAGAATGCATAAAGGGGAGAGAGTTAAGAACACTGGAAAGGTAGAAAGGTGTTAGGTTGTGAACAAATGAAGGATCTTATATTTGAACCTCAAAATTATAGGGAGGTTGATGTGTAAGAATCTGATACTATCAGACCTGAACTTTAGGAAAATCATTTTGCCAGTTGAGTGAAGGATGTATTGGAGTCACAAGAGACTTGAGGAAGGAAGATCAACCAAAAGACTACTACAATAACCCAGGCAGGAAGCAATGAGAACCTGCCTCAGGATGATGGGTGTGTGAGTAGAGTGGAGAGGACATATACAACAGGTGTTTTAAAGGTAGAAATGACAAGACTTCTCAATGGACTGGATGCGTGGAATGTGTGCAAAGAGAGGAGCTGAGGATGATGTCAAGGTTGGGAGTATGATACCTCAACAGTAAAAGGAAAGATTTTTTCAGGGGGAATAATGAAGTCTGTTTTGGACATGTTGAGCTTGAGATGCCTATAGAACATGCAATTTGGGATATCTAAAAAGAAATTGACTCTGTGAGACTGAAACTCAGGAGAGAAGTAAAGTCTGTGCATATAAATCTCGGAATCATCAACAGAACAACAATAACTGAAGCCATGGAAGCTAATAACATCAGCAAGAGAGATGTGAGATATTGGATTGGCCATTCAGAGTGTGTGTGTGTGTGTGAATGAATCCATGTCAGTATATCACCATTAAAAGAAAGCATTTCAGTAAAGTATGTATGTGTAATAGTCAATGCTAGTATACAAAACTATGGAGATGATCTATTTAATATTATACATTTCCCTTTTTATTTAAATATTTAATGTCTTGTATATATTAGCTATCTTATCTAATATCGTATACCACAGAACTTTACACCTGGAAGGGACCTCAGAGGCCATCTGTTCCAACCTGTATGAGAAATAATTCCCTAATATTCTTTTTAGTTTTATTTTGTTTTTCTTTCTCTTGGTTTCTCCACTTCATTATAATTCTTTTATGCAACATGACTAATGTGAAAATGTGCTTAATAGGAATGTATATGTAAAACCCATATCAGACTGTATGCCATTTTGGGGAGGAAGAGGGAAAGGAGGGGGAGAAAATTTAAAGTTTATTGAAATGAATGCTGAAAACTAAAAATAAATAAACTGAAAAAAAAAGAAATAATTCCCTAATAAAGCATTCCCAGGAGGTGTCCCCAGTCTTTCACAGAAAGCCCCCAGTGAGTGGTGAGGGAAATGCCCTGGTCTCCTGGAGAAGCTCATGACGCCTCTGGACAGCTCCAGTTGTCAGAAGTGCTCCTGAGATAAAGCCTGGATTTCATTTTTTACACCTTCTATGCTTCTAGTTTTGTCTTCTGTGACCAAATAGAGCAAGTTTCATCCCTCTTTATAATGACAGTCCTTCAGATATCTGAAGACACCTCTCATGTGTCTCCTCATCTTCTCCAAATTAAAGAGCCCAGTTATAGGATTTTATGATGTAATATTAGAAAGGAGACATACATTCCACATTTAACTCATTTTTAAGTATAGTTTGAGTTGTGAAACCCTGTTCTAAATCATGAAAATTTGCAAAACCCTTCCTTTCTCTGAGTCTCAATTTCCTCATCCGTCAGAATAAATGCTCTCCACTATCCTTTCCAAGTCCAATCTCTGTATATGGGCTTCTTGTGGTACAGAAACAGAGTAATCTGTAGCAATTTGACATTAATGTTGTTTGAAGCAAATCCACCTATGAGACCACTAGCCATCTAGACTAAAACACGAACCTGGTAAAAGGAGACATGAGGACACATTGTCCAGCCAGAATACACAGCATCCAGTTAGTCCAAGGCATTTTTCTGCCTCATCTTGGATCTGGCCCTTCTGCTACCAACGCAACAAGGAAGTGGAGGGACTTCCTGTTCCCAAGGATGCCCATACACTGGCAAGCTTCCTGGAGAGTAAAACATATGCTATGATCAATAGTTTTCAGGACAGATGGAATTTAGTTCTATTGAATAAATCATATGGTGCTTGTCATTGGAATGAGTTCTCTAAGGGAAATCTTTCTGTCAGTCAAGTGTGGTCTCCTACCTTCCTGATCAGCACACATATGTTTTCAGGAGACTTGACCCATAGGAGAAATTTTAGATTTTTCTAAATTCTTTGGAGTCCTTTTCAATGGGAAATTTCCTGTCCCCCTGGCAGAATGAGATGCTTTATGAAATCACTTGACAATTTCTCTTTCTCCAAATGGAAAAATTAATCAACTCCCCATGGATGTCAGAAATGTTGCTTATATAGTTTGGGGATGGTGTCTCAGCTGGGGAATGGGAATGGCAGGAGCTGGTATAATAGAGGTTTTGTCACCCCCCACCCAAAGGTAAATTCAGCAGTTACTAAGTATCATCTACACATGAAGTATCATGTCTATTCTAGAGATAGAAGAATGAAAAATGTCTCAGGGCCTACCCTCAAGTCCGTTAATATTGAATAAGTACCTACTGTGCTCCATGGTAAGCACTACAGACACAAGGAAAAGCAAAAGACAATCCCTGCTCTTAAGAATCTTATTGTTTAATACTCCTCAAGGACAAACAGTCTAATTGGAGTTTGAGATGTACACAAAGCACTATAATGAAAATTATAAAACAAAGGCCAGTGTCTCTAGCCCAGAGTGGCCAGAGGGAAAAGCGGTCAGTTCTGTCTGAAGGAGGCAGGTACAACTTTAGAGAATGTAGATCTTGAGGGCATTGAAGGAGGAATAACACTAGGGGAGAAGGAGGGAAGAGTGGGCATGGGCACTACTCCAGGCATGGTGCATGGCACATAGAGAAACAAAGAAAGGGAGAGCATGATAAGATCCCAGATAAGTTCATATTTGAGGTTAACAGAGGGCATGAAAGCAAGGATTGTCAGATAACACTGGAAAGGTATGCTGGAGTCCAATGAAGGTCTTCCATGCCAGGATATCAGCTCCTAAATGCAGCCAACAAAACAAAACAAGGAAGGTGACCATCAGGGTGCCACGGATAAAAGCATGGATGATGTTCTGGCCCCTAAGTCTCTTCTGGTCAGAAAAAAATCTTGATGTGAAACTGAAAGATTTCAATGCCTCTGAGCCCCCAAGATTATTCAATAAATAAACTAGAGAAACTTCTTTTCCCATTAGAATTTGCTCATAATTTTCTATCAATAGGAAGACCAACAAGTATTTGTCAAGCACCTACAAGGTGTCAGGGCTATTTTCTGGGGATACAACTACCAAAAAATGAAACAGTACCAACATACAATGAATATACATTCTAATGGGGGAGATAGCAAGTTTATATAAAAGTAGATAAACATATGCAAAACAGGTAAAAGCAAAGTATTTTGGGAAGGAAGACACTAGCACTTGGGGGGATCAGAAAAGGCTTCATGAAGAAGATGGTAGCTGAGTAGCATCTTAAAGGGAGAAAAAGACTATCTGAGGCAGAGATAAGGAGGGAAGGCATTTCAAGGATGGAGGACAGCCAGAAAAAAAAGGCATAGAGATAGGAAATGGAAGGTTGTGTGTGAGGAACCAAGAGAAAACCAGTCTGGCTAGAACATAGAGAATAGGAGTAGTTAGTAATTTTTATATTAAAGCCCTAAATCCTAGACTTGAATAAGTAACAAGGTTACTGGATTGACTATTAACAGTAAAACAAGTGGCAACCATAACAGGCATTTATTAAGCACTTACTGTATGCTGGCCTATTGTGTGCTAAGTACTGTGCTAGACACTAAGGATACAAATACAAAGAATGAAACAAGTCCTGCTCTAGGGGGCATTCACTCTAAGAGGAGAAAAAAATGAAAATAAAATAAAGACATGCAACATCATTACAATGTAACTGAGAATAACTACAGCCAAAGTCTTCTTTCCCATCACTGTAACTTCTGACTTCTCAATTCCAGAAAAACAGTTCCAACATCTGGTCTTCTCAGGATACTAGCCAAAATCTCTCAAGGATTCTTGTTGCATTTCTTTGCATGATAAAAGTTCAATGGGTTCTCCCAGGAAATGATTCTTATCATCTCTATCTCAGTCTCACTCAGTGAGACTTTGGCATCTCTTTAGCAGTGACAGGGGGAAAGTCTCCACAATGACAGGTAAACAGCATGGGATGAAAGATTTAGAACTAAAAAGGCCCTAACAATGCAACCTCCATATTTTATCAAGGCTCAGCAAATAAGGCTAAGAAAGCTTAAGTGAGTTGCCCGGCATTGCACAGATGTCTTACAGTTTACTCTAAGGCCGGATCTGAAGTCTTCCTAACTTTGGCTCCAACGCTTATTCCACTGTGCCACTTCATCTCTCAAGATTCCATTCCCTCTTAAAGCTCCTGTAATTGTATCTATAAGCTGCGTGAGAAACTACTAATGTTGGTGTTATGCCCTTACTCAGAATCCAGCATTTTCTTAGGTCTTCATAAAGTCGTTTAAGAAAAGAGTCCCAAAAGGAGCCAAAGAACTAGGAATATGGGTCTGTATGATACACAGTTGGATGGGTGACCATTGTAAGAGCAATGGCTCTGTAGCTACCCATGTAACATTGGACACACTCAGTAGCTCCCAGACTCACTCTACCCATTTGTAAAATGAGAGCATTGGACTAACTGACCACAAAGGACTTCCAACTCTACACTGATATCTCTGATTCTGTTGCTCAAGGCTAAAGCAGAAGCCTGATATGATCACTTTTAGAATGCAGGACACAAGAACATGCATTACTGAATCTTACAGCCGCGCCTTTCTGAATTCAAACAATCCAGAAACATGTACCACTCCATAAAGTCCCATGACAGGTAAAGGCAAAAAGGTGTTCCCCCTGGGAGAGTGCCAAGTATATTCATAACCAGTCAGGAAAAAGAAAGGAAGGCCTTCCAGTGCTTCAAAAACTTAAAACACTAGGGAGCAAATTATTCTTCCTTAGCCCATCCAAGTATGTCTATGCAGAGGATCATTTCTGATCTTGATATATGATTCAGAGGAGACACCACTGGGACCCAGACCCTTGTGACTTAGCTATTACTCAGATTTTTCTGTTCTTTTGGAATTCGCAAAAGAAAAAGCTCCAGATTTCTGGGCAATCAATTTCTAAGGCCCCAATTTTCAATAACAAAAGTTTAAAGGTATCACAATAAAGTTACTATTCATTTCCAGCCATCTGAGATAAAATGTTTCCTTAAGATAAAATGTTTCTTTTTAAAATTATATTATTTTATTGTTCCAATTATCAAGCATTCATTTTTTCTTTTTCTTATCTCCTCATATTCCCTGAAAAAAGACAGAAAGAAAGGAAGGGAGGGAGGGCCAATGGAGGGAGGAAGAACCCCTGTATCACATAAGTATAGTCAAGCAAAATACTCCAATATTTGTTCACATACAAAAATGTATTTCTCACTCTTCACAAGTCCACCATCTCTCTGTTTTTAGCTGGGCAGCCTTCTTTTTTGTTTCCCATGAACCATGGTTTCAAAATTATTCATTTAAATAATATTATTGTTATAATATAAATTGTTCTCCTGGTTCTGCCACTTCATTCTGCATCAGTCCATACAAGTCTTTCCATGTCTCTTGGAAACTATAGTATTCCTCTTTTCCCAAGTGACAGTTTGTGATAATATGTCTCTCTCTGGCATAAGTAATATTTAGGTTCCGTAGCTGTACTCTTTGGACATATATAATCAGTCACACCTGGGTCTTAAAGCATTTAGATTCTAAATAGTTCATACTAAGTAAATCTATCCAACCTTTTTATGTCTAATAGTTGTTAGTTGGCTGATTAAATATAAATATAATTCTAGATCTTTTCCTGAAAGAGTGAAAAATAAGCTGAAGAAGACCTATTGTCTTGGTGCAGATGAGAGATTTCCATCAACTCAAGGGAAAGAAGCATTTATCAAGTACCTACTGCATGCCAGACCCAGTGCTAAGCACTTTACAAATGTTATCTCCTTTGATCCCTGCAACAATCATAGGAAGGTCAATGTTCTAGCCATGGCACCACCTAGCTACCTTATCAATAACCTCAGTCAAATACTGTGCTGGACACACAAAATTTAAACATAATTGACCAGTCACCCAGCCAGTAACATCATGGGATCATGGAAGGGCCCCTGGTTATCAGCTAGCCCAAACTTCTCATTTTTCAGATAGAGAAACAGAAGCCCGAATTCACCAACAGGCTTGCCTATGTGATAAATAGCAGAGAAATTTAACCCGAGCCTTCTGACTCAGAGCTAACACTCCTCCTATTTTTGTTGTTGTTCAATCATTTCAGGCATGCTGACTTTGAGAGTTGGCTTTAGGAAGATGTTGTTGCTGCTGGTCAGTCATTTTCAGCCATGTCTGACTCTTTGTGGCCCCACTGGAGTTTTCTTGGCAGAGATACTAAAGTGGTTTGCTATTTCCTTCTCCATCTCTTTACAAATGAGTAAACTGAGGCCAAAAGAGTTAAGCGACTTGCCCAGGGTCCCACACCTAACCAAGGCCAGATTTGGGCTGAGGAAGATGTGTCTTCATGACTCCAAGCCCAGCACTCTATCCATTGTGCCACTGAGGCCACCTCACCATATTATTCCCTTGTGTCAGAGATTAGGCTCGATCCAAGGCCTTTTGGATACCATGGTCTTCCTTCTACCCATTATGCCAAGCTGCCTCTCATTATTTTTTAAAATAATGAAAAGGAATATTCTCCATAGACAGCTCAGTCTGATTTCTCTTCAGGTTCTTAGGTAAGTAGCTTCTCTCAACTTACTAAAGATCACATTTACCCTTGGACACAGCATCAAGTTTGCTTACAAGTAACTGAGTTGAGATGTTGGCAGGCTGCATGCTAGGAAGGAAGGTCACTTAATTATTCCTAAATAGTTAGATATCGATCTCTTGGGAGTAGGGGAAAGGACATAGATGTTCCATCTAAATTACCTTTGATCAATTGATTAGGGGAGATGTTGAAGATTAAGTGATAGGCAGCCCTTCAGATGAAGTCAGCAAACACACAAGGTGTATCTCTGAACAATCAACCAAAATCATCTAAGAAAAATCACAGGCTCCTTGGAAATAAATTCAGGTCTCTGATGCATGACCTATTAGAAAAACTATTGAGATGGATGACCAGGTGCACTACTAGCTCAGAAAGGCAACATCCATGGGAGAGAATGCTTCCAGTAACCCTGAAGGCTGCTTCTTGCCACTAACTCAGACAGAAGCATGAAATTTCAGAGTGGGAAGAAACCTTTGAGTCCATCTGGGCTAATCCATAACTTGGTAAAGAATCCTCACTACAACAAAGAGTGGTCCTAGCTCTGTTTAAGAATCTCCAGTGAATGGGAACTCCCCACCTCCAAGGTGGCCTGCATCACTTTGGGAGAGCTCCCATCTGCAGGGATTTCACCCTGATTTCAAACATCCACATTTCACCCACACCTGATTTCAAAGCTAAATTGGATTCTTTGCATTTCTGCCCACTGCTCATGCTTCTGCCCACTGCTCATGCTTCCGCTCCCTGGGGCCAAATATAAGGAGTCTAATACCTCTTCCACTTGACATCCTTTGAAATACTTGAAGACAGCTATCATGTCACTCCTCTTTAAGTCAACTCTTCCAGTTCATTCAACCAGTCCTTACATGACATGGACTAAAGGTCCTTCACCATCCTGGTTGCCCTCCTCCAGACATTCTAAGTTATCAACGTCCTAAAATACAGTGCCCAGAATTAAGCTTGTTGTTGTTCAGCTATTTCAGAACTAAACACAATATTCCAAATGGGAACTGATCAGCAAAAAGTACAGTAGACAGTACAGGTGTAATGCCATGCACCAGCAGATTCCCAAAGGAATGCTACTGTGAACAGCTTTTAGAGTTCAGATTACAAAATATAGTGAACACTCTGTTTATTCCATTACAAATCAAGACAAACATTCAAAACATTATAATATTCACAAC
>CM053590.1:17975096-17999954 GCA_028646515.1 Pseudochirops corinnae | reverse complement strand
AAACTGAGTTTTCTTGTGTACATGCTAGGTGGGGAAGAACCAGTCAAATTCTCTCCAGAATCTAAGTTATTTCACAGTAGTAAATTATAAACATACTATCTTATACTATTAAAAATACTAAAAAAAAAATACTAAATAAAATATTTTAAAAATACTTTAAAAACATTATTTTATATCATTCTTTGAACTATAATATTAAGGTTATGTCACTACACAACGCCCTGGCCTTACCAGGAAAGTCTATGCCTAAGAACCATTCTGACTATAACTTTCTAACTGACACCAAGCTGTCCATCTACCTTAAGGTGTGTGGTAAGAATGACCAGGCCTGCCCACCCATCTTGTGGATTCCATGTTACCGCTTGTTTTGGAAATGATCTGACATATACATCATAATATCTTTGCTTATTTTGGAATGATCTAGGATGGCAAATATATTATCAGCTGCCCACCCAATAAAAACCCAAAGTTCTTTGTGGAAGACATTTTTTGTGGGGAGAGGTCCCTAGTGTATTAGCCATCTTGGCTGGGCAGATCATTCCAGAGTCTCCAAGTATAGTGTGTTATTTCACCTTCAATGTGGTTGGTCAGTGTTCCCACATAACATGAGTGGGGCCCTAAACAAGACTGAACTCCACAAAGACATGACAGATCTAATGAACACTAGGATGTTATGCACCTAGCTTGATGCTTTAATACCATGTGGATACTGATAAACTTACTAAATACTGATGAGTATCATACGTATTTAGTGTACTCTATGCTGTATAGACCTTTCTCCATCAGGGAGAATTTATAGCCTCACGTTAGGGTGAAAATAGTAGAAAATGAAATGTCTCCATTGCCACAATCATTTGCAAGATGTCAATAGGCAGATGTGGTAAGGCTTCCTACTTCTACAGTAATGATGGAAGAGGGGTATAAAAAGGATGCAGAAAGTGCCAAAAATCTGTTTTTAGATGACACCTATGCATTAACTTAGCTATGGTTCTCTCAAGGAGAGATCTTTTTCCAGCAATCACTGACAGGACATAATACTGAAGAGAATGAATCATCAGTCTTAACAGCATTGCTGCAAATAAATCCAGAAGGCAAAAGGAAATGGCAACTAAATGGAAGGAGGATACACAGGTTCTCTTTGAGAACCAAGTAAAGAAGTTAGTTTTATCATTTATCCAAAGACAATAAGAACCATTAAGTCTTCAGACACTGGGTCATATTCCATTGCGTTGCTCATGATCAGTCTTTCAAAAAAAATAATTGCAGCTTTCACAATATCTGTCATTGAGGATAAGAAAACCAAAGAATGCAACACAGCCCTCCAACTTAAATCAACACACACCTTAATACTCTGTGATTTCATCACAAAGGCAGGAATAGAATAGGATGGCAAAAACCATGCTGGAAAACATGGTTCAGGAATGAGAAATGAGGGTGGACAAAGGTTTGGAGACTATTCAGGAATTTCATACCTATAGATGAGGAATGTTTTATTTTTTTAAAAAAGGTAAGAAGGAATCAGGCATGGCAAAAACATGGAACATCATACAACCAAAAATGAGGCTGGATATGCTCCAACACACAGGAAGGGATGGATTATCCATCACTTGGTGATTTCTAAAAGTCCCATTATTATATAGATTATTTATATGTTAGAGTTAAGATCAAAATGAATACCTAACTAGAAGAAAGAATAGAAATACTGTTTCATAATTGAGACAAATCCAACTTGACGTCTTTAAACAAGAAATTGATATGGAATGGTGGAAAACAGATAATAGAATGGATAACAGTGTAGTATAGTCACCATTTTTTAAATCATTTGCCACAACAGGGAAGCAAAAAGAGTGTAGAATTCACCTTAGCCAACAGACATTTGAGGGATGTCCTTGCCAAATAGAAAGATATGGTAACCAAGGATAACACTTAAACTATCAACTAATATGGTAGAAAATGATTAGTATTATTTCAGGATATAGAGCAGCGGTTCTCAACCTTCCTAATGCCGCGACCCTTTAATACAGTTCCTCATGTTGTGGTGACCCCCAACCATAAAATTATTTTTGTTGCTACTTCATAACTGAAATTCTGCTACTGTTATGAATCGTAATGTAAATATCTGATATGCAGGATGTATTTTCATTGTAACAAATTGAACATAACCTACAGGTTGAGAACTGCTGATATAGAGAGAAGTAATAGTAGGAAAATCAAGCTAATAGAAGCCTTAGCAACAAAGTCCCGTAAGGAAAATCTACCTTATTTAAAGTCAAAATTGAAAGGCAGAAAAAAGAAAGGACAAAGAAAAAAGAAAAGATCTGTCAAGATTTCTATAACAAATTATTTTCTCCTTCTATGACAGTGAAGCCATCACATTTGAAGTCTAACATCACCATCCCTGGGGTGTTTCTTGAGGAATTAGATATGACACTAAAGGAAAAAGATAGAGTAATTGGACAAGATCCACTATACACTGAAGAGGCCCAGAGTCAGCATAATTTTGAGGGCCCTAAGGAAGGGATTCTTAAAATATCAGAAAAATGAAAGGAAACCAAACGCCTTGGGGAGGGGGGGGGAATCACATATCTTACTAATAATGAAAAAAGTTGATGTAGAAAATGTCAAGGACTCCAAGTCCCTTTAAGTATTTTTCCGTGGCTACAAAATTCTTTGTGAGAATAATCTTTGATAAAGACCATCCTTGATAAAGGTATGGGACAAGGGAACAGCAGACTTTAAAAACAATTTATTAGTGCCAGCAACATCTTTACCATGACATAATTTATTTTAAAAGGTAGAGAAAATTAGATCCCCACTGAGCTTAGTATTTGTTGACTATAAGGTAGAACAAAATGGTGCCTGTCAAAGAGTGTTTGTTGTTGTCATGGAGGTTGTCCAGGACTATCAGTAAATCAATAAGCATTTATTAGTTCCAGGCACTGCACTAAGCACTAAGTATACAAAAAGACATAAAATACAGTCCTTGCCCTCAAAGCGCTCCTAATCTAATGGAGGAAACAAGCAAACAAATGTGCACAAACAAGTGTTCATCTCCAGAAAAAAGTTGGAAATGATTACTAGAGGGAAGGCACTGGAATTAAGAGGGGTTGGGAAAGGCTTCCCGTAGGAGGATGGATTTCAGTTGGGACTTAAAGGAAACCATGGAAGCCAGTAGGTGGAAATAGAGTGTGGCAGAGCTGGGGGACAACCAGAGAAAATGCCTAGAGTCAAGAGACAGAGTACTTTGTTCATAGAACATCAAGAAGGTCAAATAGAAAGAGAATTTCTAAAAGATGCTGAAATCTTCCAGATGCATCTGCTTTCTCATGGCTTTGTGCTGAATTACATTAAACTCCAAAACACTGTCATATCCTTGTGGACTTAATGACCTCTAAGCTCCCTTCCATTTATAAATCTGTGATCTGAATGAAGTGAACCCCATAATCTCTCAAAGGCTTCCTACTTAATTATCTAAACAAGAGAAAGCATTTTTTCTCACCTATGATCTGCAACCAACATACTTTAGTGGCTTCTACCTAAAGTGTAGGTGGCAGTGACCTCTGTGTAAAACTAATAGAAGAACAAAGACAAAGAGAGTCACATAGAATAAGAGATTGTAGATGGTTTACAACTTCTATTAGGTAGTGTAGGATGAATTCAAAGTATCCAACTAAGATTACAGCTGGTCAGTTCCAGAACAATCCTTTCATGAGTCACACATACCTTTACTCTAAACAAACTGTTAAAATAGGGGGAAAAAATTAATCAAGCAGAAAGTTGTTTGGTCTACTTTGGGATCAGACTAGTTCAACTTATTTTCGCATTAACTTTTATTTGTTTGTTTTTACAAAATCAACTCAATTTATGACAATTAAATGCTATTTTGGTCCCAACAAAACCACATGGAGCATATGGCACATTCAAAACAGGTCTTTCCTTCCTTCCCTTTCTTCTCCTCTCTCTATGCACCATCCCTGGAGAAGCTGGTGAGCCTGTGTGATTGTAAGCCTGGATGACAAGTATCATCACATTAGAGAATCCCCTGATTTAGAGCTTCATGAATAATCCCTCTCTTAGTGCTGATGAGTAATCAGCCTAGCATTAGGTCAAAAAATACAGTGGTTTCAAAGAGTTAGGGAGATGGCTTGAGACCAAGTCTACTTAATGCCAAAACAACTGGTCTAATCCCTAAAAAAGATCAGTCCAAATGACCTGTGGTACCACGCTGAGAAAAACAAATCATGTGATTACTTTCACCAGTTTCTTTGGCTCCATCGTTAACCTGTTATCCAAAGATAATACAGGCACTAGGAAGGTAAAATAGAACACAGAATTTTTCATGATCTAGAAATTTAGCTCTGTACTCTTATTCCCAATTTTCGAGGCTTACTCCCATAAGGTCACACTGAAACATCACTATAATACTATTTATTATAAAACAGATGCAATATGGCCTGCAATAGAAAGATGACTGCAAAGTCAGGGAGAACTGAGATTTAAGTCCCACCTCTGTATGTACTGTATCAGAGACTTTGGGCAAGTCACTGTACTTCTCAATGTCCCAAGAAATTCTCTAAAACTCTAAGTTGCAGAGAAGATTCTTGACTGCATTATTCACCCAAGATTCCCTGTTATCAATAAAGTCCAATCCCTGTCCCCTGTTATAAAGTGGAATTCAGTAGAAATGAAGGTCTTTGTGAATTCAATACTGTGGGATTCTCTATTAAAAAGTAGATCAGCCTATTAAACTGCCCCATGGAATGAATCCAAAAGGCAATTACAACATATTCCCATGATTGTAATGAAATATTCAGTATGACCATATCAAAAAAGTATAGTTAAGTCAGGGGGTTGTTGGAGGAGAGAAGGGGGAGTAGCCCACAAGGTGGGATGTCAGGTGTCTGGAGCTCTCCGAGAGAAACTTCAGGTGTCAATCACTTCCTCTGCCATTCAGTTAATAGAGTGTTGCCCAAGGTCCTAAGAAGATGAACCAATCTGTCAGAGATGGATCTTAAACCCAGATATTCTTGACTATAAGGTCAACTGCATTCTTCACATCATGTTATCTCTCAAAATCAATCTAGTTGGGAAAAAATTAATTATATGCCACTAATCACATTGAAGCCAAGGTCTAGAACTTCAAGGAAGGAGTTACTGATGAAGAAAACAGTAGCCTCAAAATTCAAGCAGTGATGTCTCACCCCCAGACTTAGAGTTTCTGAACTTGAAAAGTAAGTTGCACAGGAGAAAAATCCTCAAGGTTTGCCCATTCCCCTGCCTCAGATAACAACATCAACTGGAAAAAAAAAAAAAAAGAGACTAACATATTCAACTATGTCCTCTTTGGGATAAGGGAAAACTCTGGTCTGAAAATTACCATCTTAGAATTGCCTAGAGCAATTGGATTCTACGTAAGTAGGCCCAAGCCAGATTAAAATGCGATTGTGAAATGTTTGATGAAATAAAGAAAAATACAAGACAACATATGTGAAGTCAATTTGTGAGTTTTTAAGTTAACATGTGGCTCTCAGGGATCCATTGGAGTATAACTTGAGGATCTACTGGAGTTTCTTTGCTGGTCTGTAGACCTACCCCAATCAGCTTTGGAGTTTTCCCTTACCCTAAAGAGGATATAAATTGAATATCTTAGTTTCTGTTGGTTCAGTGGATGGTGTTACCCAAGGTAGGAGAATAGCCACAGTATGGGGATTTCTCTATCATGTGAGTTACCTTTTAAGTTCAGAAACTCTAAGCTTGGGGGAAAGAGATCACTGCTGAGATTTTGAGGCTGTTGTTTTGGTTGAATTTTAAGTACAGGCTGTCAGATTAAATCCCCACCCCTGTCCTGGTGAGTCACTAATCATATCATAAGTGGAAAATGTGAAGAAAAATATGTTTTTGGATGTGGGGGCCATATTCTGATTTCACTTAGATATACAACTTCTGAGTCAAATACCTTGTTTTGAATAGACTGTACACAAGTTATCTTATATGTTTGGCCCAGAGAGGCTTTCCAGCTCTAGATAATTTATTTAGAATTTATTTAGAAAGATTATACAGCTTCCAGTACAAAGATGCTGCTCAGACAAAAAAAATAGCCAAATAAAGTATTCATCTCTAAGTCATTTCTCTTCACTGGATCTCAGTTTCCTTCTCTGTATGGGACATGGTCAGGCCTATGCATTAAGATTGTGAAGTTGGAGGACAGACTGGAGAGGAAAAAGGTTGGAGGGAGGAAGATCGATTTGAGAGACTACTATTGACTGGAGTCTTGAACAGAAGTGATGAGGGCCTACAGCCATGGTAATGATGACTTTATGTGGAGAGAAAGGGATGGATCAGTGGAGGAAGAAGCAACAAGAACCTCCATGAGTTATTTTGGCCCTTCTCTATCTCTGTGTATTTTTGTAACCTTCCTATAGAACATAAGCTCTCTGAGGGTTGGGACAATTTCATTGTTATCATTGTATCACAGGCACCAAGCACACTGTGAACCCTTAACCTATTGAAAGAAATTTGTGATATGAATTTGACTGGGAGAAGAAGGCAAAAAAGAAATTATGCTACTATAGCATGTGTCTCAAATAGGTTTTTTAAATCATTTTTTTTAATGTAGTCTATAGCATCCATCAGCGGAGAGAAGTAGAGACGGCTGGCCACAGACCCAAGCCTGAAATACTGAGTCATGTGCAGCATCCAGAGAGAACACACTTGGAGTCAGTAGCTGACAGTTGGGACAGGTGTCTAATACCCATTGGCCCTAGGACATCTCTGTCTACTCAGATTAACCAATAAGAATAGAACTAAAGGTAAGTCACCAGAGGGGGGGAGGTGGAATCAGGGCTCAGAACTAGAATTAAAGGTAACCCAGTGATGGCCACAACTTAAGGAAGTTGGGTCAGAATGGAAATCATAGCTGCTTGTATTGACTAGCAATAACTTGGGGAACTGTAGTAGAATACTAAGAGAGAGCTTTGGAAAAAGGGTCCCATGGAAGCAAGGCAATGAATCCTGGATTCCAAGCCTGGAATACAAGCTTTATACACCTCTTTGTATTTGAGAAGCTGGCCAGTAAGTCACCTTGTGTGTGTTTTCCAGAGACACAGTCACTGAAGCACTACAAGTCTTGTCAACAAGGAAACAAACTGGGCAGGGTTCTGGGCCAGCAACACTAGGGAAAATTAACCAAGACAAGATGAATGCCCACAAACTCAGCTTCCTGCTGCTTATCTATAGTTTCCCACCAAGACCTTTATCTTTTCCATAAGGGTATGCCTTGCTTCAGAAGTCTTAGCCTCTGACAGCAGCTTTGATTTAGGAAAACAGATAACCCCACTTGTGAGAGTTTTATTGAAACAAAGTGCTTCAATAAAATATATGCATGCTTTATTAACTGATGTATTTACTGGTAATGGAAATCATAAAGTTGAAATATTACAGCACAAAGCTTACAGAAACAAATGTTCCAAATGCTCTCCATGACTTTCTATGCTGTGGAGAACAGCATGGCATGGTGGATAGAAACCTAGAAAGAGTCCGAAAGAGCTGGGTTCAAATCCCACCTTTGACACAAAGCTGGATAACTATGAACAAGCCACTTAACCCTTTCTTTCCTCTGTAAAATGGGGACAACAACATCTCTAGGACTTGTTACAGGGTTGTTTTTGTGAAGGTCAGATGAGGTCCTGTGAGTAAAGTATCTTGCAAACTTTAAAGCATTACGTGAATAACAATTATTAGTATGCATTTGGGGAAATTACTATAGGTTAATTGCATGGGAACATTTTCTGATTTAAAAAAATTGGAGCTAGTTAAATTTCCTAAGAACAGCAAAATCATGTTGACAGTTTAGGTTTCTGCCACCAGGTCTGGTTGGATAGGAAAAACCTAGCTAGTTGATTCAAGATGCAAGCAGAATATCTAGAGGAAAGTAACCAACCTCTGAAATACTTGTCCTCTGAGCCCCAAACCTAGAATAAGATAATAAAGGTCACAAGGAGAAAAAAAAATAAGTAATCTAACATCTTACTAATGGATGCAAAGATTGATTAGTGATTTCAGCTTGATCTACATGACAGTAAAACAACTGGCTGGTGGACTTCATTTAGTCAAACACTTGACCAAGAGAGGGGAAAAAAAGAAAAGAGTATTTCCCTGTACTGTAGTCAGAGAGCATAGGACCCACTCCCTCATTCTTTCCACCAAGTAAAAGAACCTCTTCTATATCAGGGGGCCCTTTATCAGTCAGGTGTAAATGAGGAATCCCTTCTAAGAATAATGTTTTTAAATGTATAAAATACATTGAATTACTCAAAAGAAACCAAATATATTGCAATATAATTATCAATTTTTTTAAGTACACAGGCCCCAGATTAAGAATCCCAGTTTTAAAGGGCAGACACAAGAATCAAAGTTTTCTGGAATAAAGATGACCTCAGGAATGAAATAGTTAGGCATGAAAAGAAAGAATATCACTCAGGCTTTTTAAACAAGTTATAACAGTGAGTTCAAGTTGATTTTTGAAATGTTAAATCCATAAATATACAAGACCATTTCAATGCAAAGAATTCTTTCTCTAAATGTTACAATCTGGAATCTGTAACAGGGAGATGGGGAACATCATTTGGTTTGTGCATCATGAGCTGTTAACTCTTTAGCCCCTTATGGAATGACATGTCCATTTTTTTCTTGCCAAAATAGAATTTATTTAGAGAGACTATCCATTCATTCCCATCTGCCTTGTTGTTGTACCCTAAGGATCATGGGGGCTTCTGTCTGATTTGTAGTTGAAACTTCCTGTGTTGCCTCCCTCCTCACTCTTTAAGAGCAGCTATTATCTCAATTCTCTTGCTTGTATCTTGTTAGTATAGTTTTCGGCACATAGGATTCAATTAATAAATACTTTTCTTCATTCATCCATTTGTCCATTCATCTATTCCTGCAGTCAGTCAATAAACATCTATTAAGCACCTGTGACAGGCTTTGTGTTAAGCTCTGAGGATATTAATATGAAAAAAAAAAAAGATAGTCCCTGCCCTCACGGCGTTTAAAATCTAATAGGTGAAAATAACACACAAAGGAAGTGAAGAGAGGAAGAAAGCACTGCTCCCCAGCATAACGGGTAAGTCCAAAGGATGGCTGAGAGGTGGGAAATAAAGAGAGGTCTGACCTGGGCACCCTTAAATGGAGGTTTGGGGAAGGGCTCTCCACTCTGCCCTCCAACAAGAAAGGGACCAGGGATAGCAGGATGATGAGGTTCCTGAGGTCATAATGGAGGAGTGCAGCCAGGTGGGAAAATAATGCCTAAGTGACTATTATTAGTTCAAAAATCAACACTGGCATTTTTTTCAGACAATATGCTTAGAAGATGTCCAAGGTCTTTTGAAAGACAGGAAGTAAATTGCCAAGAATGCTCTATGTGGTTCTAATACCTGGAGAATCTGACATCAGACATGCATGCAAGTGTCTACATTTGAAACCCAAAGAGTATATCTCCAGATAACTTTAATAAAAGCCTTAATTAAAAAAATTTTATCACTTACACACATAGCCTACTGATTACAGCACACCAGAATAAATTTTTAGAGCTGGATAAGGATAACATAAAAACCAGTTTTCCTACAAAAATACCTCATTTCTTCAATGCTAAGATGAATGCCAAAGGAAAAAGGGATCTAGGAGAAGCTCATGTCATCTCAAAGTTCCACATATAAAGACTGCAAGAAAAAAAGTTGGGAAATAGAAGCTAACCCGGCCCCAGATGTTGCTTCCAGGAGCCTTCCAGGGTTTTGCATCTGGATTCTACTCCTGCCAAACCTGTCCCATCTGTGGCTAAGGTGATAAATTCACCCAATCTGAGGAAAATTAACAAGAAAGAGAGAGAAGCCGCAGAAGTGAAAAGATCCTGCTTAGTCTCACACAGACACACACCCACACAACACCCCCCCCCCCCCCCACACACACACACACACAACCAGCTGGTATTCTCCTTTGCAAAACCACCCTTCATTCATTGGCCCCCAAAGAGGAGGAGGAGGACGGAGTGAAAAGAACTGATGAGCTCGAGGGCATAAACCAGAATGCAAATAAGATTCCAAAGAAAAACGAGGTTTCCTGGGACGTAGAAGTTAAATTGGGAGGAAAGGACACTGTTATTATCTGCTGGAGGGGTTTTTTTGCAAGCAATAAGTAAAATGCAACAGTGCCCCCCTCTGGGCAGAATAGAAAACTAACATTCAAATTAATTAAAGTTTAGCACTACTCTCCGAGGTATTTGGAGGAAACTCTGGCATGAGTCTCTTGGTCAATTCTCCAATAGAACAAAGATCATAAGGCTAATGTTGATTACAGAAAGGAAAAAAAAATCACTTACTAGAGATGGTCAAATAAGTATTGGTTAAGCCAAAGTCTAATCTGAGTATCAGATATAATAATCTGATTATTTAGCCTCTTATGGAAACACCAAGTTTGAGAGTTGGAAAGGACTGCAGATGGATGCCACCTAATCCAACCCATAACCATACCATGAAACAGCAGAAAGATTGTCACTTAGTCTCTGTTTAAAAACCAACACCAGGGGAAGCCATTCTTTTGGAAGGCAGTTCATCCCACTTTTGGAATTTATTTATAAGTTTTTTTCTCTAACTTGTTTAGATATTTTTTCCTCCAATGGAGTCTAAACTTTGCATCCATTGCTCCTGGATCCACCCTCTGGGTTCCAGCAGATAAAGTCTCATTCCTTGCCAAGTGACATGGTAGCTCTTTTCAAGTATTTGAAAGTTGACTCTTGCACTGAATGGAAGGAATATTGAGTTGGACCCTAAAAAGCCTGGGTTCTGGTCCTAGTTCTGCCATTGGAACTATGTTACACAAGTTGCATCACCACCTCAGGGCCCCATTTTCTTCTTCTGAAAAATGATGGGCTTGAACAAAATCTCTAAAGTTCTTTTCATTTCTGGTGTTACATGAATCCACTAATAAAAGCATCTTCAGTCTTTTGTTTGGTATAGAACAGAAGATGTTAATAAACAAAAGGGTAGGGAGAGAAAAAATGATAATGATCACAATGAAGCTGCACTAACAAGAGTGATTTGAGAATAAATTGATGAATAAATAAATGAAGTGTGACCACAAATTCCAGGGAAAAAAATGACCTTGTTTTCAGCCAAGCACACTAATTAAGTCATGCAGCAGGGTTCAATGTTTTAAGAAAGGGCAACAAAAAAATTACACTTTTCCAAAGTATATATGTGTCCAGTGAGATTTCCAAGTTCTGACTTATTATGGACCTGCAAGGTCCCTCCAACCACTAAAATCTCTAGTCCTATGACCCTGGAATGGTGACCTTGAATGATTAGAAAGATGTAGTAGTCCATTTACATTGTTTTAAAAGGTTAAGCAAAAAGTTCCCTGATCGCCTTGATAGGCTTAAAAAGAGGAGTTCAAAAGATGCCCATCGATTGTTTGACTAGGGGTTTAGTCATACCCATTATCAACTTGCAAAAACTAGCAGGATGGATGTTTCCATGATAAATTGGTTGGTTTGGCACCACCCATTATCTCTCCTGGAAGTTGAGTCTAATATGAGCTGATGGCAGCTGCCCCCAAGATGAGTCAGTTGGCTCAGACTCTTGGGAAGATGGATTCTTTTGTGAACAGCCATTCTTTGTATTGGTTTATAAAAGGGAAATGACAGACCACTTTCAGTCCTTTCTTCACCTTTGCTTTTTTCATCTTTCTTCCCAAGAGATTCTGGGAACACAGAAAGTGGCCACAGGAAGTGGCAGAGAATCCCTTCTGTCCCCAACAAGATCAGTTACTGGAAGCCTTATGGAAGAAGCACACGGCAAGCTTCATCTATTCACCCTCATGACCCAAAAGGATAGGTCCTAGACATTCTCATTCCTGAATCCCTACTGCCTTCAAAATAGAGGGCAATACCTGAGCAGAACAGTCCTAGAATCCAGACTTCTAACCAATCTCTGAACAGCCTAAAGTCTCAGAGATTTCTTCATGAGATTTACTCTCCATCTCCAAAATGGAGAGTTCCTACTTCTGACATTTAACTGTGGCTAAGCCCAAGTCACTAAATTCTGAACCTCAGATTCCTCATCTGTAAATGGGGGATAAAACTGTCTGTGGTACCTCATTCATAGGGTCACGGACAGAGGCTCAAATGGCACAATGTATGTAAGGTACTTGGTAAACTTTAAAGAACTGTTCAAGTATCAGTTATTGTTTAGAATTATGGGGCCCACTTTACAGATAAGGTAACAGTTCAGTGATTTGGCCAAAGTCATGCAGCTGGCAAATATATGAGACTGGATTCAAATTCAAATCTCCTGACTGCAAGTCTAGTATGCTTTTCATTATGCCATTCTTCCTCTTGGTCCTTTCCCGAGCATAATTCTTTCTTTCTCTGAAAAAATTGGAGGAAAACTTAGCAGAACTTGCCTCACAGATAGTGTTTGTCCTGACATTTCTGCAAGGATGGGCCAAGTTGGTTGAGCCAATAATAGTAATCCACATGGCCCTCCAGTTCCAAATATGGAGGTAGTGCTCCATATTGCAGGGTGGTGCACTGTGGAGTAATCTTGGTGTTTTGCTCTCTTTGAGCAGTCCCTGACTCCAGAATAGGATTGGTCAAAAGTTGTATTGGCAGCAATAAAGTACCGTCAAGTTTTCACAAAAACAGACCTATAAGAACAGTTTGGCGCTCACTTATACCTTATAGCTATGCTCTGCATAAATCGTCTGTGTATGTAGAATTATGTCCATGTCTTGATTTTATACTTTTTTTTTAAAAAGTGATATAATTGATAGTATATGTACCTAAAATCCGGGACACTTTAGTCCAGATCTCCCCCTCTGGTAACTGCTGTTACCCCCTTAGAGGAAGCTGGTGGTGTAGTGAAGAGAATGCTGGGCCAGGAGTCAAGAAGACTTGAGTTCAAATTTGATCTCAGACACTTCCAGGTTGCATGACCTTGGGCAAGTCATTGAACCTATATGATATGGTTTCCTCTGCTGTAAGATGAGGATAATAATAGCATTTACCTCGCAGGGTTGTCATGAGGATCAAATGAGATAATATTTGTAAAAGTACTTAGCACTGTGCCTGGCACATGAAAGATACCATATAAGTACTATTCCTTTCTCTCTCCACCTCTGACAACACTACATTAGCCCATGCAAATCATGTGACCTCTCTGAACCTCAAGCAACTCCCTATTATCTACCAAGTCAGAGAAGGTTTGCCATCTGTGCAGGCACACAGAATTCCTCATGCTCACATCCTTCAGGTATTTTTTTCCAAATAAATAATAAAGCCAGTCCTTACGAAAACAATATGAGCATCAAATAGTCTTTGATTTAGACCAGAAGTGCTAAAACTTTTTTGTGTCATGGACCCCTTTGGCAATTTGTTGAAGTCTATGGACCCTGTCTCAGTATAATGTTGTGCTGCCTGCATGTATAATTGAAGGAAAAGTTGAATTTCAGTTGGAAGTTTTAGTGAAAATAAAGATATCATTTTTCTCATCCAAGTCCATAGACCCCCTAAAAATCTACCCACAGCCCCCAGGATTCAGGTTATGAGTTCTTGTATTAGAGTGAGATCTGTTCTTTAAGTCTCCAGATGAAGTAAAGCAGATAGAGGTTTCTACTTCTTTCCTCTCTGGCTATTGCTCACCTAAATCAAGTGCCATTCAGTGATTTTGGGAGAAACTCAGGTCAGAAAATTGAGACCAGCATGGCCTGGAGTGGACAGGGAAGGCTCTGCTAAAACTTATTAAAAGATGGCTATTAGACATCTGGCAGGTAATTCTTCCAAAGTAACTCAAATCACCTCCAGGAGATTGGTAAAGGCAAATGCAAGCCAAGGATCTCTGGGTACTATCCATTTCAGGGGGCAAACATTTCAATGCTGGATAATGGCAAGGAGTGAGGGTTACCTGAGAAAGGGTAGAGGTTCACTGCAGGATCCCAAGGTGGATTAATCAGAGAATCAGAAAGGATAGAGATTTCCTAGAGAAATGGCAAGCTTTGCTCGGTGTTCATAAGGGCAGAAGGAAAAATGCATCTGAAATAGAGAAAATTGTGTCAAAAGAGAGGAAATGACTAAGGATTACCATTTATTAGAGCAGAGATAATGGCTGTGAGAGGCACTCGGAGCAAAGAAGTTTTCAGAAGTAGATAACTTGCATATGAAAATCCTGAAAGTGAGGGCAGGAAAATGGAATGTATTATCAAACTCTTGCCTGTGAATCACAGGAGCACCAAGCCCTCAGAGAAAAGCCAAAAGGAGATCTGGATGAGAAGGAAGCTAAAAAGGAATGGGGAGGAGCACCAGCTTGGCTTTGTAAGCTTATAATTTGACAATTGAGGCAACGGCATAAAATAGATGGAGATTTGGAGAGAATCCTCAGTGAATGGTCAAAGGCAGTCAGAGGCAATTTAGCAAGAGAAGGTCATGTATAGGGAATCTTTTGTAGCATTAACAATGGGGGCTGCCTGTTAGAAGTAAGGCAACTGACAGAGGATGCAAAGACTGCCTCAATGAGTGCCATGGGAAAGATTAGGGTGGAAGAGAAGGCTGCTAGTAGACACTACCAAAGGTGAAATATTACATTGGGTGCCAAAGTGGAGGCTAAATAACCAAGGGCCATTGATCAATTGAAGAGGATTTATTGAGCTCTGATTGTGTATTCGGTTTTGTTAGGTGTTATGGGGGGCACTATATTTTGTAAGAAAGGTAGGACATTTCTGCCTTCTTGGACCTTTCCATTAAACCAGAGAATCAAGACATAGGAACAGCAAGCATTAATGATCAATGTATGAGTAAGCACCTATGGGTGCCATGGACTGAAGGTGTGACAGCCATTCAGAGGAGATCAATCAGGGGTTGAGAACTCAGGGAAGGCTTTATAAAGAGGGATAGTATTTAGAAAAGCAGAGGTAAATTATCCAAGGGAGGTATGCAAGAAAGAACAGCATGAGGAAAAATGTGGCAGTAGGATTAGACCCATAACTAAGGAATCTGAGTTATGGGCAGAATCCCATAGGAGGTAGAGAAGGGATATGATAAGTCAAATATTAGCAATGCTTATTCTGTAGAAAACGCTGTTTCCAAACAGCATACTATTTTGTTCCCTGTTAAATGCTTTTAAAAGAACTATTGGGGGAATAGAACTAACAACAACACAAACCCTCTGGCAATGAAATGTCTATGTATCAACCTCTCAAACAGGTAAAATATGGGCACTATTTTCACAGGGCAGGGTGCTCTATGCATTACCAACCCTGAACCTCAGTCAACTAAATTTGCCTATGGGACAAGAATTTGGATTCTCCAAGCAAGACTCCATCCAAAGAGTAGGGACAGGAGATGAAAGAGGTGCCCAGATGGGTGCAGGTAGTAAGGTGGTATGATAGATTGTGTGCCAGGCCTAGAGTCAGAAGACCTGAATTCAAATTCAGCCTTAGATACTTACTAGCTGTGTGACCCTGGGCAAGTCACTTAACCCTGTTTGCCTTATTTTGCTCATCTGTAAAATGAATTGGAAAAGGAAATGACAAACTATTCCAATATCTTTGCCAAGAAAATCCCAAAGGGGATCAGAAAGAGTCAGAAACAACTGATACAACTGAACAACAACAAAGATGGGTGTGGAATCCTCTGAACCCCTAGGATTGTTTTTATTCAGTTCATCTCCTAGGGATGGGTCTATGGTAGGAAAATAAGGCATTTGTCTGTGCCCCTAGCACCCTTTACTTACAGAAAACACCTCTTCCATGCATGCAAGCGTCATCATAATCTAGCCCTACTTTAACTTTTCAATCTGTGTCTCATGACTCCTCAGCATGATTTCTCAACTTCCTCCAAGCCTATTTCCTCACTTCTACAAGCATACCATGCTCCAGTCAAACTCCAGTCTTTTGTCTATGCTTCTTAAAGACTCTAAAGAGAGCAAGTAATAAAGGCTCTGTCCAAGGTGCTGAAATTCATTTTTCTAACTCTTGTCATATCTGACTCACTTAAGAACAGAATTCCAAGATTAGATTTCTCTGCGTTGATCTCCAGGGCTTCTGCCCCTCCTAGCCCTTAGAAGTTGGATTTCCATGGATACAGAAGCAACTTCTCTAGAAATTCCATTCGCAGGGAATATTGGTCGCTTCTGTATTTTTCAAAACATATGAGTACTGTTTGTTTCCTATAATATAGCCACAGGGTGTTTTCACCTGGATTTAAATGATAGGAAGGACTCCAATATTCAAATAGATCTGTGATCTCACTGAATTAGAAAATTCTCTAATCACCCATGCCTGTCTGCCTATATGCCCCTCTATCCATGTTTTCCAAAAGCTCACTGCAAGAGGTTCACCCACCATACTGGAGGCTGTTCTTGTTTCCTTCCATCAATAGAGGATACCAGTGGAGCATTTTGGGGGTCCGTTTGCCATTTCTCTACTTTACCACAAGACTAGACATTTTTCACTTCCTATTTTATGGTTTCTTTATCTCTTTTCTTCTTTGAGTTACTCATTGGTTATATGCCATGGCTTGCTCACACCCATCATATACCTTCCTCTTTATTGTCCTCTTTGTGATACTTATCTTTAGGTCTTCTGGGGCAGTGGCATTCTATGTCTCAATAACATATAACGCCAGTAAAATATTAATATTAAAAAGATAAGCCTTTCTTTATGAGAAACTTGGGACCAAGTCAGAAAAAAGAGTTTTTTAAAAATTTCCCAAATGCAATCCAGCCAAAATCTTCCTTCCAGATCTGATCCCAGTTCATGGTCCATATGCGTGTTCTCTACTAGATAGACACACTATTAGACAAATTCTGTAGGGTGTACATCCAAAGGCATTTTAAAATCTGGACAAAACACATTGTTCACCTACTTGGTCTTTCTTGGGCAAATAAACAGGCCAAATTCCTTCAAGAGATTACACATTTCTTGCAAGAGGAAGAGTCCAATGTCTCAGGACTTGATGCTAACAACATCCTGTGATCCCTAAGCAGGAGCATCTGGTGAACCATATTATTCATAGGAAATATGTCTTTAACTTGGATTCAGCCCTGGATCTCACCCATCACAGCAGCAAATACCTTTGGCAAGCATACACCTCCCTGTTTTGTTCATTGCCTGATGATTATCACAAGTGCAGTCATTGAACAGGGATATTTCTCTTTTCATCTCTTCCAAGGAATCTTTCATGATTTTATACCATGGAAGAGAGATACCTCACCTTAAGACAATCTACAAGTTGATATTTTATTCTACAGAATCAATTTGTTTTCATAATCAAGAAACAATCAATACAATTGAATCATATCATCCACAGCCGTGGTGTCAAACAAATAGAAACAAGGGCCTCCAATCGGTACAGAAGGATTCCTGTTGTCCACATTTTGACTGTTTTTAAATGGTATTTACGTTTTACTGGATTTTTCTTTATTTTGATAAATATTTACATTTTAATTTACATTTTCATCTAGTTCAGGCAGGAATTAGGAATATTGTAGGTTTAATTTTCAAATGATCAGGATGTGGCCAATCATTGAGTATCATTTCCAAAGATCTGCTTGTTCCCTACTAATGTCCTCACCTAGGACACCCTAACTTAATGTAGAGGTGACTCATAACGTCATCTGTATATAGACTGAAGAGTTGACCTATAGATCTGGAATTATTATTGTTCTATTGGTCTCCTCATTCTGAAATTTTTTTCCTGCTCCTTCAGGTGCCCTAAACGTTGGTCACTCAACACCCACACAATCCTGTCATGTCCAGTACAGTCTTCTTCTATATATATTTGCTCCAATCTGGTCATTTTCCTGGTCCTTGTTCTGTTCTCTTTATTGCCATTTCTATCTCTTTTATAAGCACAATAGGAACTATGACATTAAAGTTGAAATGATATGGGTCCACTCTCTCTGATGGAGAAAACAACTGGTTTGTTGTTGAAATGTTTTCTGCAAAACTCTTCTATGATTCTTCCATTTGTAGTCTTCCTTTCATTTCATCTTTGATTGCCCTTGAAATGACTTTGCTTAGCTAGATTTCTTTCCAATCATTCTTTAAATAGGTTTTACCCTCTACTGCCTCTCTGCTTTATGAAACAATATTGCCAATAATTATCCATCATCCTTCTTTGTAAAATTTTACAGATGAGTTTATATTCTAATCTAACCCTTGGGCAGCCAGAATCTCTTTGCATTTGGTGGAAAGTCAGATACTAGCTAAGTAAAGTGCTTTCTGGGTTCTTTTGGTTTCGTCATGGTTATTAATTTATATTAGTTAAATTTCTGTGTAAAATTATTTTATTTAGTGTCAATGTCATCTCTGATATCCATTTCCCATTTTTAGAATTTTCAATCACTAGTTAAATTATTCCGGGTTAGATAAACAATTATGTGCCTTTTTGGTCATTTTTATTACTTCTTGATTTTTACAAATTCTGCTCTTATATCTGATGAGTCACTCCTCTTATTATACACAGAAAGCTGATGTAGAGACGATTCCCACATAAACATAAATTTTTCCCTGTCTCTCAAAATGTAGTCAGTTTCATTCTTTATGGTATTATTTGGTGTTTGCCATATTGAGCACAGAACAACTCCTTTTTTTGCAGAAGAAGACATAAGAACAAGAAAGAGGATATAAAAATTAAATGTAAACTCAATCTTGTGGATATCATAGCAAGGGACCAAACACTGACTGGTATATGTGAGAATCAGTATGGTATAGTAAATAGAGAGCTGGTTTCAGAGTCAGGAAGACTTAGGGGTTCAAGTCCTTCTTCTGACACATGCTGGTCGTATAATCATTAATGAGTTACTTAACCTTTCAGAACCCCTAGACAAATCTCAAAGTTGCAGAATGCTTGTCAAGGTGTATAAGTACGGAAGTTTATTCAATGAGGAATTCTTTTCACCAATGAAATTATAGGTCTGCAATATTAAAAACAAGCATAAATTATATCTGTTTACACTTATCTTTCTAAAACTTTAGAAAGGGGGCTCTGTTTTGATTACAGGATATTCATAAAAGAAATGTATTTGCAGCTCACAAATATATTTACATTTCATATGTATCTCTTATCACACCAATAAAGCAAGTCATCAGATGTTTTCAGGTGATAACACATGTCAAGGCAGTAGGCCTTAATTAAGCAACTAGTCTTGGGAAAGAAGGGAACTTAAAAGAAATAATTAATTTGTTGACTGTTGTTCCCAATTATGAGCATTAGATATAATATAAATGTATACTTTGAATGAAACATCAAAATGTTTAAATAAATTCTACATTTGAGAAAAGTAATTTCAAGATGATTTAATTTCATTACATAGTTGCATTGCTTTTATATGTTTTCCTTCTTTCATGAAACATCCAAAAGCAATTAGCCCTAGTGAATTTTGACATTTGACAGCACTTACTGGTCTATCAGCTTTAATTAGGTTCTTGAGATGAAGCAACAATATCTTATTTAAGAGAAGATATATAAGGAAAGAACTGTACATTAAAAAAAACTATGATGTAGCTCACCCTAAGCCTACATAAAAACTCAGATTTATAAAATAGATGCTAGATTATAATTTACATTACAAAAGGATTTTGTTCACTTTACAAAAGCATTCATTACGGAGGTCTTTTCAATAGCTAGCTCTGGCAATACATCTAAAATCACATAAGATTAACAAAACCCTCAGTTTTCAGGAACATATCTACTGGGTTCAATAAAAACCTTTGTATAATAAACTAGCCCAGCTATAAAAAGCTCCTGAGTCTCCTCGAGTCCCAGTTACTTATCTGCAATAATCAATGTACTCATCAGACAAAGAGCATCAAAGAAACATAATCTGACCATCAGGAGTGGAAGTGGCTGGTAATTGGATTCAGCTGGAATTCCTCCTTCCTCTGCCATCACACACATCAGCTAGGTCATAGATTTTAGGTTGGAAGGGACCTTAGAGGGCATCCAGTACAATCCCTTCATTTTGTAGATGAAGAACCTGAGACCCAAAGAGATTCAATGGCTTGGCCAAAGTCAAGTCAATAAGTGGCAGAGCCAAGCATTGAATCCAGTTCTCTGACTCTAGATCTTGTAGCACTTCTACCACCTCCCACCACCACCACAACCTGCGTTCAGATTCTGTTTGTATTAAGGCTTTGGGAGGAAGCTGCTAAATGCCCACTGGAAGTAGTTGATCAAACCAGCTTCATTTTATGAGAAAATGAGGGACAAGTGCTATAAATCAGGAGTTCTTATCCTTTTTGTGTAATGGATCCCAATGGTAAACAGATGAAGCTTGCAGACTCCTTCTGAGGAAAATGTTTTTAAATACAGGAAATAAAATTTATATAGAGCTTCAAGAATTCCAAAGTGCTTACAACACTTTATTTATAGTCTTGCAGCTTTATAGCATTTTATTCTAACAATAATCCTAGGAGTTAAGTGCTATCATTATCGCCTTTTTACAGACAAGGAAACTGAGGCTCAGAAAGTTTTATGTGACTTTCCCAGACACAGTTAGTGTCTCAAGTCAGATCTGAATTCAGGTTTCATGAGTCAAGGTCCAGATAACTATATAGGCAAGCCCCCTACGTACCTATGTCAAATGATGATGAATAAATTCTTTAAAAAAAAAAGAGCCCCATGTCTTAAGTTAAGAACCCTTGCTCGAAATAAAGTCTCATTTAGGAGTTATCAGGCAGGGGTGTCAAGCAGGTAGCTTGCCACAAGATCTGAATGGGGGGAACCACCAACAAGAATAAGAGGACTGAAGATCTTGCTTCCAGAAAGTACTGAGTGCAAGGGGTATTTTTCATAGTGTTCCAAATTTGTCTTTCTGTCATTTTCATGTAACTGCAATGTATGGACAAAGCAAAAACCATTTCCTTCTACAAAGAAAAGAAGAAAAGAAGCTAAACTTAAGAATAGCTCTCTACACTCCAAGTTATCAGGGAGATTAAAGCATTGCTTTAAAGAGGAGATGAATGAGGGAGAAGAAAGAAAAGAGGAAGAAGAGAAAGAGAAAAAGAAATTAAAGAGCCAGAGGGGAGTCAACATATGATAAGAAGGTGGAAGGTGAAAGAATGTGGCACATTGGATAAAGGGATGAACCACTAAATACTTTGAGGTAAGGAATAATCATGAAAGTCACCGAAACTGGAGGAGAGATTGGTTTCTCTATGGAGGAAAAAAAAGCTTTGATTCCAGGGAATGATGATAAATATCCATGAGGGCAGCAGTAGAGGGGTCAGAGGAAGGAGGGATAAGTGATAATGGTCAATGATAACTTGATGAAGAGTACAGATGAGGAAAGTGAGGGTGAGAGAAGTGAAGAGATTTGCCCAATGCCACAAAAAGAACCTGGGACGGCATTTCAAAACACTGGCCAAGAACCTGAAACCTGAGGGCCACAGGTGGTATTTTCATAACTGCTACCACTTGAAGGAAGAGACTTTGGAAGAAAAGTACAGATTTGGAAAGGAAAAGAAAGGTTAAAAGGATGATATCTGAACACAGGATTTGGATTCCTGGACCACAGCTTAAAATGATAAACTCATGGTCAAGGAAGGAATACACCAATGATAACTAATAAAAGTATATAAATATCTTTATCTAGAGTACTTTACCTGAGATGCATTAAATTTTTAAAATATTTAATTAACTGTAATCCAATATAAATCGTGTCCTCTGTAATCCAATGCATTTTATTTTATGCATTTAAAAATACTGTTCTGAGAAGGGGTCTGCCTGAGGGGTATATGAAACAAAAAAAGTACCAGAATTTAAGAATATTTCAAAGGACCAAACTACATAAATTGACAGAGCACAGTTTTTTATCCACAAGGCAAAGAAAATAATGATAGTAGGATAAAAATGCTTATTTCAAAGTAAAATTCCAACAAAATTTTTTCTCAATTTATTTATCTGATCTTTCAAATGTTAAAATCCCTGGCTTAGAGTCTCACAAGTGAGATCAAGAAGGCATAAAACTGAAAAAGAAGACATAAAGGGTGAAAAAAAACCCTTAATATGCATCTCTACCCAAATAAATACAACAGAATAGTCATCATGTAGAGAAAATAATGACAGAAATGCCTAGAAATCATAGGACACAAAATCTGAGGAGTCTGCAGTAAAACCCATGGTCTCAAACATCAAATACAGGAAATATTGCTAAGAAACAAAGTAAACTAGAACTCCAAAGACCAAGAGGGAAATTTGGCCCCATTAGCATCATTGAGACTCAGTGACATGGGCTCCTTAACTGTGACATACCTCTGGAAGCTTGTACCTTCTTCCAAAGGAACACAATAAATTAGAAGTAAGTGAGCAGCAATATTCCCATGAGGAAACTCAAGAGTAAAAATGCAGAAGCATGTAGGAGAGCATTTGGGTGAAGAGTCACAATAGGGTCAACAAGAAGTGAACTTGGATTCCCTTGACTTTATAATGGATGCAACCAGGAGGAAATCAACAAGGCATTCAGGAAAGAAATAGCAAACCTAGTATTGGGGTATGATGGGGAGCTTCAGTTATCCAGACGGCTCCTAGCACTCTGGCCTCCAACTTACTTGCCAACATTTCCACACCATTCCCTGAGCACTCCATTTTTTATTCTTATTCCCCTCCTACCAGAACCTTGTATCCTGCCCCTGAAATGCTAGGTTCTGATAAATGAGCCCTATCTTACCCAGAACCAGGCCTCCATGGAAATTTCCTGTATGGTTCTCCACCCTACCCACCTCTCCTTCATGTACTATTTTCCCCAGCTGAACATAAGTTCCTTGAAAACAAGGACCATCTGGCTTGCTTGTATTTGTAAATCTATTATACAGCACCAGGCACATAATAAACACTTCATAAAAGTTTTATCAATATATTTCTATCTATCTACATCTATCAGTCTATCTCAATCTATTTTTCCTGTCTTTCATCTATCCATTCATCTATCAATTGACTGGTCAATCAAACTATCTAATCTAGCTCTGCCAAAAGCAGAGTAGCTACTCAATTATTAGTGCTCTTTAATGATAATTTCATTCTTTAAAAGCCTTGAAAATGATACATTTCAATGCACTGAATTCATTTATCCCCCAAACATCATAAAAATGCAAAAGTACCTAACTGTTCAAAAAAATGTTCACAGCTTCTCAATTTATCATAGCAAGAAAAAAATAATAATTGGAGTATGGTTGAATAAATTATGGTTTATTAATATAATATTATGGTGCTATAAAAACAATAAATATCAAGCACATGAGGGATTTATGGAAAGACCTATAGAAGATGATACAAAATGAAATCCAAAGAATTAGAATAGCATACATGTTTAGTGGAGCCAAATCTTGAAAAATGTAAACCATAGTCTCAAATCCCAAACTCTGGGTTTATACAGACTGGGTAGTCAGGGGTTGGGGTGGGAGTCTGCTCCAAAGTCATAGCTCTTTGGTTTATTTTATACTGAGTTTTCCTTGGGTAAGTCAGGATATAACTTATGTCTAGATTTACACTGGCCTGGGTAAAAGGCATCCCCAGTTTTCACACAGGCATTCAAGATAACAACACATATCTGATTTCATCCTACACACAGAATGCAAAACACATTTTTAAAATCTCACAATAAGCCATTAATATATGATGCCATGTTTCTCTCTCCAACAGATCACAGAGTCTACTCAAGGGCCTAGAAGTCCTCTCTAGACTCACAGCGCCACCCTGTGGAATGAAAATGAACAAAGTCACTAGAAAAAGAGTTCCCTGACTTTAATGAGTCCCTTTTTACCCTGGAGGCATAACTGGCTTCCAGCTTTATGGTACTGTCCTAAGAATTTAGATTCCACTAAGAAGAAAATAAAGATAAAGAAATTATGCTTAAGATAACTACAGACTGTGTGAAATTTCTGGGAATCCACTTTTAAGACATACAAAGGAATTCTATGAATACAACTATAACATTCTCTTTATAGAAATAAAAAAAGCTGCATGATTGGAAAGAAATTAATTGCTTATGTGATGTGCTAATATAAGGTGACAGTATTATGTAAATGAATCTATTCATTTATCACCTTAACATTCAAACTACCTAAGGGTTACTTTATAGAACTAGAAAAAAAAACATTAAATTCATCTTCAAGAACAAAAGATCAAGATTACCAGGGGAAATAATGAAAAAAGTAGGAAGAAAAAGTGTCTAGAAGGACCAGATCCCAAACCATACTGCAAAGCAGTGATTATCAAAATTATGTTACTGCTAAAAAATAGAAAAGTCGATGAGTAGATCAGCTTAGGTAAATAAAACCTAAACATTCAATATAATAGTAAATTGACAAATGCAAAGATGCCAACTATTGAGTAAGGACTCCCTAAGCAACAAAAACTTCTGGGAAAATCAGCAGAAATTAGGTTAGATGAACATCTCATGCCACATACCACAATAATCTCCACATGATCTTAATATCAAAAGTGATATTATAAACAAAGTAGAAAAGAAAGAAGATACCTTCTACAACTATGGTCAGGAATTCTTGACCAAAATATGGATAAGATTGTCATAAAATAGACAACTTTGATTATATAAAATTCAAAAGATTTTTGCAAAGACAAAATCCACATACTTATAAGGGAAACAGTTAACAGAGAAAAAGATCTTTGCAGAAAGTTTCTCTAATAAAGTTCTGATGTACAAAATAAATAAGAAAATAATATAAATATATAAGAACAAAATCATTTTACCAATGGATAAATAGCCAAAAGAAGTGAATGACCAGTTTTACAAAGAAGAAAGAAAACTATCAACAATCATATGAGGAAAATGCTCCAAATCACTAATAATA
>CM053590.1:17963669-17974596 GCA_028646515.1 Pseudochirops corinnae | reverse complement strand
AAAAAAGAATGCATGCTCCCTGAGGGCAGATTATTTTATCTTTGTTTCTCCAGCACCTTGCCAATTGTTTGAAATATAGTGGACCTTTAATGGATCTTTACTGATTGACTGATTCATTCTCTGTATGTATAGTTGTATGAGGCAGGAAAAAAATGTATTATGATCCCCATATTATAGATTTGGAAATGATGTTCCCAGATATGTTGCAGTTAGTCAACAAGCATTTGATAAGCACTTACCATGTGCCAAGAACTGGGCTAAGTAATAGGGATGAAAATAGAA
This sequence comes from Pseudochirops corinnae, assembly GCA_028646515.1. Lineage (NCBI taxonomy): Eukaryota > Metazoa > Chordata > Mammalia > Diprotodontia > Pseudocheiridae > Pseudochirops > Pseudochirops corinnae. The sequence goes on along the minus strand of CM053590.1, from coordinate 17,974,314 downwards.
GCCCAAAGATAGATGACTCCTGCCCCCAGGGAGATCACATTCTAATGGGTGTAACAACATGGAAGTGACCAAGCAAACACAAGATACACATGAGGCACTGAAGGGAGTAGATGGGACATGATCTGAGAGGGGAAAGCAGCTAGCAGGTTGGAGGAGGTGAAACTGGATCATAGTGGAGAAAGAAGCTGGAGAAGCCACTGGCCAGTGTGAGGGCAAGGCATTCTCCAGACCTAGGGGACAGCCAGTGCACAGGGAGAAAAACAGGAAATGAAGGGCCATGTTCAAGAAACTGTGAGTATTCTAGTGTAGCTGGATCATAGTGAAGGAGGGAAGGAAGGAAGGAAGGAAGGAAGGAAGGAAGGAAGGAAGAACTGAAGTGTATTGTTAATGGGATTTAAGATCTCCCCTGCCCATTAATAGACCTCATGTGGAGCCCATTCAGGGAGGCTTGCTTGTAGGAAGTCTTTCACGTCTTTTTCTAATTTCTAATTAGGCACTGAGTCATGAGGGTTGTGATTCCTTCTGGCTCTGAGAAGTGTATATATCCTCTGAGTTAGTATTTTGCTTTGGAGGCTCGCTTATGAGAAGGATCTTGTGATTCCCTGGTGGAGATTCTGAGTGGTGATATGTTCAGAGCTCCCCAACTGCTCAGATGTAAAGGCTCCCTTGATTCAGGGATGTATATAAAGTGTATATCAATATTGCTTCGATTCAGGCAGTAAGAGCCCTGTCTGTTGGTCTTTATTTCTCGGCTTGTATTTTCTCTGAAGTTCAGGGTGCTGACTTTTCCCCTGAACTAGTGAATGTGATTTAAAAAGACTGTTGACCTCCTAAACAGCTATCTTTCCTAGTAAAGCTTATCTAAGAACCTGTGCTAGCAGCCACCCCAAGTGTGCCAACGTGGTTGCTGCTACACAAAGGAAGGGAAAAAGGAAGGAAATCTGCCTGGCTCAGAGACTGGCTCTGTACTACTCATGGAAGTCTGAGATAGTCATCAACTGAGCAGTTTTAGACCAGATTCTGCCTTTACATAAAAAATGTCCATAAAAGCAAAAATGAGCTCTAGCTTCTCAATGACTACCAAAAACAAGTAGTAGTCCCTTTCTTAGTTCTAAAAATTGGAAGAAAGGAAGTTTCATCTCAAGAAACAGGATGAAACAAATATATCTTGAATTATTCAAGACATTTTATTACTTTCTAACTCCTACATTTCTGTTTGGAACATCTCCTTGAAGCCCCATGCGGCAAGATGAGAATAATAAGACACACACACACACACCCTTTGTAGCAAATGATTTATCTGTGAACAACTAATGAGCCATCACCGCTGCAGAGAGGAAACTCATAGCCACAATTGTGGTTGCCCTTTGGTCTTGAAATGATTCTTAGAAATTCATATTTCCCATATTCATGCAAAGTGGCATAAATGTGCTTGGGACTATGCTCTGATCAATACTCATTTGGATTGTACAACTATGTGTTTTTTAGGCTCCTGTAAAATGATATCCGCTGTCTGAACAGTATCCATTGGCATGCAATTATGTATTGCATTATTGGAAACATAAAATTACAGCTATTCATGCAAAGGATCTAGTCCAATGGTTTGTGTTACTCAAGTTCATTGAATTAAGCCCAGTTCACCTCCTTGGACCCTTTTTATCAATTAAGTAAGATGGCAAGCAGATTCACATTGGCAAAACCATCACTATTTCCAATTCTGTTTTCTTTGAAGGGAAACATGTTCATTTGTACCCTGATTCCAAAGTCACAAGATAACTAAGCCAGGTAAATTTCTTGCTTTGAGACTCTGGCTCTGCTCATGCGTTGTTATCTTCATGCCCAGTCCCTCTGATTTTCCATTCATTGGATCTGGTTGGACAAAATCTGTGACTGCTAATGGTGCCAGATTGAGAGGGTTTTTTGTAAGGCTAATATAATTAAAATTAGGATAAGAATTCAAATTTCCTTTTAGCTCAGCTTGGGAATGAAGGTAATACTGTTAATACATTGTGTTCTTCCTAGAGTCTCATAGCAATCACTCAAATTTTATGAGTTTGGCATTTAACAATGTCAATTTCCCATCCCTCTGCCTTGATTTATGCGCACTCATCCAGAGCATGACTGAGAACTGAACTCATTCTAAGAGCTTTACATAGTTTGGCCTCCTTGAATTTTACCAATTGAAATTCATTGGACTTTTTTTTTCATTCAAGTGAAGTGACCTTTTAAAAAACAAATTCAATTAAAGGTCCTATGTGGAGTCCTTGTTGTGATATCCAGGTGACCTTGAGCTCTGAAGGGTTGTGACAGCAGAGTGAATTCAGAACAGTCCTATGAGACGGAAATTGTGAGCATTTGCCAAGTGAAACATGACTGCTCTGATCCCATTTTCTGTGAGCTAGGCATGACGTATACCCCTGTATGGGGCAAAGGGGGAGGTTGGGAAGTCTCTGTTGTGGCTGGCCATTGGTGAGAGACTTCACCCATTATATTCCCTATTTTCAGGGGCCCGGGCATTAGAACACCAGTTTGATGTAACCACTTGATACAGAATTGACTTTTAGAAATTGATATTTACTTCAAAGACATAGCAGAAACAAATTATAAACATTTTCCCCAACACTTTAGAGGCATAATCCATCCCCTAAATTTCTTTAGTATCTGGAGAGAGGAGTGGTGTTAAGTTCACAATTTAGTTCAGTTCTTATATAACACTAGTCCCACTAAGATCAAGTCCAAAACCCAACCAGGATAGTTCCCCTGACCCTTGCACCTCAGAGTTTCACTTCTGGACTAGCTTCAATACTCTGGGTGGATTCCTAACTCCCAGATCCTTTTAGTTTGAACTCCCAGGTTGCAAATGCTAGTCCTTGCACACAGCATGGAAAAGGATGAAGGAAAAAAAAATCAAAACCCAAGGCCCATGTCTCAAAGCAACATGTAAAAGGAAGGAAGGGGAAGGAAGTAAACCTCAGACATTCCCCCCCTTACCATATGGGGTGAGAGAAGAGAAAGCTCTAGTAATGTTCGGTCAGGAAGTTTTAAAAACTCAGACAGTTCTGGCCATGTAATTGATGAGAAAACATCCATGAAGAAGGGCAATGCAGCAGCACATTCATGCATTCTCTAGTCCTCTAGTCTTGGGTGATGTCGTCTTAGATGATACAGGTGTGTGCCAAACTCCTATTACACAAGTAAAGAATTGTACATAAGTTGTCAGTAAATTAACCTAGCTAACTAAATTCAGAGAAGCTCATTTTTCAATAGAATATAGACTTCTTGAGGGCAGGGATTTTTTCCATTTTTTTCTTTGTCTCTCCAGCGCTCAGTACAATGGGTGGCTTATAGTAGGTGCTTAGTAAATGCTCATTGATTGGTCATTGGATGATAATTTTTTCAGTCTAGCAACTCAAAAGAATAATTATTAGATATTGGAAGCATCATAATAAGCATCAGGTAAAAAAAAAAACTCACATACCTCATCAAATCCCAGGATTGAGAACTAAACTTGGAGTCACAAAGACCAGTTCAAATCCCACCTCTGACACATGTAGGCTGTATGGCCCTGGCTATCACTTAACTTTTAAGTGCCCTCGTCAACTCTCTAAGACTATAAATTCCAAATCTGCATTGGGGGAAGAATTTCCCACACTGAGAATGTCTCTAAATCAAAGAAATTATGGTTCCAGGCCAAAAAACAAAAGTCCTATCATAGCTATCATAGCTTATAGTCTGTTTTGGATAACATAGGCCATGTCTCACAAGCACAAACTGTAGTCATTTTTTTTAAACAAAAAGGACAAAAATCCAATTTTTTAAATCTTGATATAATGTTGAAGGAAACTTATTCATTCCATGTGAGCTTTTAAGAGATCCACTCCAAGACTTCAGAAAGTCTTGAGCAGAACTATAAACTCTGTAAAAAAGGATCTTTCACTTTCAGCTCCTACATAGCTGAAGAAACCATTTGAAATGGGTCTTTAAAGATGCAAGAAGAACACTATCCATCTCCACTTCTGCTACTGTTTTGTCTCCTCTTCTTCAGTAACTTTTAAAAAGTCCCACAGCAGCAGTAAATTACAAGCATTTCCATCTCATTGCTTTGGAAGAAAAATTAATCCCAGCCTTCTCTGTCAGAAAGGTTTTCATTGGTAAAGAAAAAAATGTCACATAAGAAAGAGATTATGATATGCCTGATAAATATTTCAGTGTGGCTGGCTGTCATTACAAGTTCATAAAGGATTACTTCAATCTCTGCATTAAAACAAAAAAGATTATAATCATTCAAAGCTTCTAGAATTTTATCTTAGATAATATATGGACAAGAGAGTAGAGAAAATTCAAGGAAGGAGAAAACACTGAAAAATATTCAGGTCATAGATCTTAAGTCATTCCCTTACAAGTTGATATTGCAACCTGTCTAGGAGACTGTCTCTCTTTGAAGGGCAAAGGCCTAAACCCCCCAAACCTCTTGGCAGAGAATCTATGCTAAAACTAGAAATATTCAAAAGACAGAATGAATCTTTCAGTTTGCATCTAGACACTGAGATGATTTTTCTCCAACTACAAACACATATTAAAGACAGGAATGTGGTGAGGTAGGGAGAAGAGAATGACCTCACACCCCAGGCTTAGTATTGTTACCATGCCTTTTCTCCTTACTATTTACTTGAATGGGAAACAAAAAGAATGAGAATTTAAAAACTAGAGGATCTTGAACCCAGAGAGCCCTTGGCAGTTTTCCAGAAGGACAGCCTCCAAACTGTAACTGGCTGGGTAAAGTTTAACAATTGGGCATTGAGTAGGGAGCTACAAAAAATTTCCAACCCTAAGTCAGAGTGGAGTCTCTAACAGAGACACTGTATTGGTGACCAGAAAGCCAAGATTAAAAACTAGATTTTAGCCTTATGGCACTAGTTATCTGAGGAATCTGTGTGTTCCAAAGAGCTTGGAATCTAAGGTAAGGCATCTCCTTCTTGAGAGGAGATATCTATTAGCCAAGGCACAGAAAAATAGGCAGACACCATCCCTTCTTCTCAGAGAATAACTGCTAAGAATTTTCCCCCAAGACTGGATACATTTAGGCTTTGTTTTTCCAAAAGTTATGTGTCAAAAGCGCTTTAATAGCTAAAAGAACCATTGCAAATCCATTTCTCTTCTCAAGGGGAAGAGGTAGTATTCAGCTAAAGATGGTAGCTCATCAACCAAAGCTGGAAACAGGGGTTCCCCAACCTTTACAGGAGCTACGTATGGTGACCAGACAAGTCTACAGAACCAGTAGGGCAATGTTATGTCCATCAGAGCCATCAGAGAACAAGCAGTGATTCCATGCTCATCAGAGAGTGCCCATCACAAGACAAAAGGATACTGGACTGTTAGGAACAGTATCATAGCATCTTCAGAAGACATCAACAGATTAGTAGCATTGGACTTGTCAGTTATCTCCACACACATGCCCTGGTCACATGATCCTCATTAAGTGTACCATCTTACACTTATATCCTAGCCACATGTTTTCCCTATATGTCTGCTCCCCCATGCATGCTCTCTGACCACAAGGGTTACCATGTGTGTGCTCTTGTACATGTGACCTGTCTACAGTTGCCTCTACATGAGTATTCCCTATGTGTATCTAGTCTTTCCACTGGTTGGATGAGTATTTGTGAGACGGTGTGCCTCCAGTTCATTGGAAAAAATGTTTTATTGATGCTTTTTCTACTGTTTTATTTTATTAAATGTTTCTGCTAAGAATTGTGTTTTCAACCTTACTAGAAAAAGTCAATACATCAGTAGGGGTCCATGAACTATGGTCTGGAGTTGATGCTGAAACACAAGGTACTTTGAATCATGGATGGTTTTATCTGGGGGACCAACTATAAGAGCTGAGGAGTTCCCCCAAATGCTACCCAAATGTCTAAGTTTGTGGAGGAGGCTTGGATAGATAGCAATTGTTTGAAAAGAGATCTGGGGGTTTTAGTGTATGGCAGGCTCCATATGAGTTTAAGCTAAAAAAATAAATAAATAAAGCTAAAATACATTGAGCTGCATTAAGAGGAGATGTGGCTTCCAGGAATAGGAGGGGTGATGGTCCCACTGTCCTCAACCCCCTCCTCAGCTAGAGTATTAGGTTCAGTTCTGATCACTATGGCTGAAGGAGGGCAGTAATAAGCTAGGGAGGGTCCAGAGGAGGGTGGTGAAGGGTGTCAAGTCCATGGAGCAGAAAGATCAGTTAAAGGAGGTAAGCATGTTTAGCCTGAAGAAGAGAAGGCCAGGAGAAACAATAACTATCCTCAAGTATCTGAGGGGCTCACATATAGAGGAGGGAAGAAATAGAGTTGTTCTATTTGGCTCCAGAGGAAAGAGCCAGGAATAATAGGTAGAAGTTGCAAAGAGACCAATTTATCTTAATCATTAGAGTTGTCCCAAAATACAGTGGGTGGCCTGTAGAGTGCTTCCACCTCCATGGATGTCTTCAGGCTGAATGACCACTTTGGGAGCATATTATGGTAGAGATTCCTTTTGTGTTTAAGTTGGGTTAGCTGGCCACTGAAGTCTCTTCAAATTCTCAAATTCTGTGATTCTGTGAGATTGTACCCCATATAATCTCTCCAACCCTGTATGACTGATTCTTCTATTCCTTCCCCTACCCCATCGTCTACAGAGGCTTCCCAAGGGATAAAATTATTTTGTCCTTATGCCTCCATCTATAGGCTTAGTGTCCTTGTCCCATGGAGTATAGGTTCTTCTGCCCACCATGGAGCAGTACAATGGAATCTCCCCACAGAGGCTGTCATGTATCAAACTGCAAAGTCTGTCTTCCCTTACTCCCCAAGTAGACATCTTATAATTTGCGTGGTGGTAGTTTTGAAAGTAAGATTCATGAGGACAGGGAACTGCTTGTTTCTTTGCCTTTGAATCCCCCATCACCTATAGTATGCCTGGCATACAGTAGTAGCTTAATTAATGCTTATTGGTTGATCCATTTTTCCCTGAATAACAAATTGCTAGGTATAGGTCAGTAACTAACCTTAAAAAAAAAAAGACCTTATCATAATCAGTTGTCAAAATTTTCTCCATTGCTAAATAGAATTGACCAACTCAACTATATGCTCACTGGATGACCTGATCATCTAAATTTGGAACCTAGCTAAAGCTCTCATATCTGTTCTTGAAATGTGGCATATTGCCATTTTTCCCCAGTGAGACAAACCTCAGTAGAGCACATTGGTCCACTATAAAAATTTGTTTTTTATATTAGTTCATTTTAGTATATGTGTTTACTTTACAAATTAATAAATCAAGCCTTTTGCAATATTAATCACAGCAGACCGGGTGTGCTCCTTACACGTTTGTATATAAGGGACTGCTGGGTCCCATCTCCAATTAGATGTACTTATTGAAACTATATCTGCAAATGAATAGAACTCAAGATCACAAGTTGTATAAATTTTAATGCTCCCAAGATGAGTCGGAATTTTTAAAGAAAATGGCTCATTGGTTTGGAGCTATAGCTCTGAAAGTTGTTTTAAATTAATTAGATTGGTAATGCTAAAAATTTTAAGTTGACTTTTTTCTTCTACCTTTGAGGATTCTTCTCACTGATTCAAGCAGCTTTTTGTTCCTTTAAATAAAAATCTGCTCCCCAAAATCTTGAAACTTTCTTAATCGAATATGCATGCATGGCTTGCCTGACATCTGTCTAAGCTAAGCTGTGTGTTAAGGATTCTAGATGCAATTTGCTCACTTTCATGCCCTCAGTACTCAAACTGTATGACTGTCTGTGCTCCTCAGAACATGCCCTGCCCGCTCGCTCACCCTCCATGCCTTTGTTCATGCTGTTTTCTATTCAAAATGCAGACAGGTTTTTCCCTGAATCCATCTCCCTGGTGTATTTTTTAAAAATACATATAGTTTTGATACTTTCTTTGATTTCTGTGTTTATTCCAAAATCAGTTCTCTCAGGAAACTTTCCCTTGTAACAAAGAAAAAAGAATGGAGTGGAACAGATCAAAGAAGCAATTAGATCTGCCAAGATGCAGAGCATCCTGCACCTGTATGCTCTATCTCTCTCTTAATAATCACCATTTTTGTCCAGGGAACAGGGTTGATCTTTGCAAGAAAAGGAGTTTAGCCATCTGTAACATTGTTTTTGTTTACATTGTCATTGTATACATGAGGCTCCTAGTTCTGCTTTCTTTGCTCAGTATCAGTTCATACAAGTCTCTCCAAGCCTTTCTGGTTGTACTCATAATTTCTTATAGCACTGCTATATGCGTCTAACTCACCTTTGTCATGCCCACCAGAGTGACCATGGGAACTTAGTGTGTGGGATGGGACCTAGTGTTGCTAGTCCAACAAACTACCTAGGGTTCCCAAGGGTCCTATGGTCTTGCCCCTCACCTTGAATCCAGGGGTGTGCTAGAGTCAGCTTGTACAGACTTTCAGAGTCAACTATAAAATTTTCATCATATCTCTATCTTGGGAATCAGCAAACACTCCAAATCAGGGCTTGATTTATTACTTTGTTCATTTTTAGTGTTAAAAAAGTGATAAGAAAATGTTGATGATGCAAATTGGACTTTAAAGTGCTGTGCATATTTTTTTAAAGAATCAATTAATTGTTGAACATATACCAGTATGCCTCTGCACACGTCTGATCAGAAAGAAGGAAAATCACAAAACAACAGAAAATGCATTCCAACAGCCTCTCTGTGTTGCTGAAATCCAGAGTGAAAACACAGAAAACATCCTCCCTTCCTAGTTATGTAATCCTATAATGGGTAGAACAGAAGATGACACAATGACCCATCAAATACAACACAATCTCCTTCATGGACACCCAGAGATTACTGGGTCTCCAGAGTCACATTTGGTAGCTTAACCCAGTTCCAACTGACACATTCCAGGCTCAGAATGAAATAGAAAATTGACTCCATCATTTTGTAAAGCTGAAATCACCCCATAGTAAGAGAATAAAGGCCCCTGCTGTGGTGACTACTGGATTTCACAGCAAAAGACATGGGAAAAAATTTTTAAAGGAAAAAAACAGTTTAAAGGATGATATCAGTGTAAGAGGTGGTCACCCACCTCTAGTCTCTGGACTGCTTCACAGAACACATGGGATTTAGCAGTTTCTGCAAAGAGGAAAGGTAGATGCTTTGCCCCCTGCTGATTGGCAGGCAAGGAAAAGAGAAAGGAGATGCTCATAGGCAAGATTTGACAAGAGGTGAGAGGCAAGAAAAGAACCCTCCAAAGTAGATTGGAAGAGCAGTGCTGCTGCTGCCAACTCTGCTGACCATTTTTAGGATCTTGAAACCTTGGATTGGTGCAGGAAGCTTCAGTCAGGAGAGCTTTCTGCCTCCTAGAACCTGATTGTGGGGAGAGTCAAAATAGCACAAAACTAGAAAGAAACCAAACATTGCAATTATTTTTAATTTTTAGGTTTTTTGTATACTAGTGTTCTCACCTTTCAGAATTGAACCCAGGAGCTCTGACAAACTTCCCTGAGGACTTAGAATAGGAAGACCCTTGTGGAGTGATTGTAAGGAGCATAGCTGGAATTCAAATGCAATCCTTCTGCCACATCAGTATGAGCTGACGGTGTAAAAGCATGATGAGATCTTAGGCTATGTTATAAGAGGGGGAGAACCCAGAACATGGGAGGAGACAGGTCCACTACACTCTGCACTGGTCAGATGGCATCTAGAGCACTGTGTTTGGGTCTGGGCACCACATTGTAGGAGATGGGTAGACAGGCTCTACCTTTTTGTGATTCAGTCATGTTTCAGTTGTGTCCAATTCTTTGTGAGTTTGGGGTTTTCTTGGCAGAGATCCTGGAGGGGTTTGCCATTTCTTTCTCTAGTTCACAGATGAGGAAACTGAGGCAAACAGGGTGAAGTGACTTGCCCAGGGTCATGCAGCTAGTAAGTATCTGAGGCTGCATTTGAACTCAGGAAGAGGAGTATTCCTGACTTTCAGGCTCAGTACTATCCACTCTACCACCTAGCAGCCTGAGCTCTACACACAGCATCCTAAAACGGTTGGCATGAGAGTGGAAGGAGAAGAGAAAAACTTGTCTGGAGAAGAGTTGGGGAGACCAACCTAATGACTTTCTGCAAGAGTCTGAAGGGCTGTCCTATGAATGAAGCATTCAGTCTAACCCTCTGCTTGGCGCCAGAGGGTAAAACCAGGAACAAGGAGTAAAAGCTGCCAAGAGGCAGATTTTGGCTTGATGAAATGAAAAACCATGAAAAACTCATGGGAATTATCCCAAAATGGAAATGCCACCTCGGGAGGCAGAAGTCACAATGACCATACACTGTAAAGCCTCAGCAGAGTTCCCTTCCACCTCTGGGGGTCCATAATCCTGGGAGAAAATCCAGAATGCTTTTTACCATATGATACTATTATCCTTTCTGAAATCTGGTATTCTGGCTGGATTTGAGTGAGGAAGGATTTGGATGCCCCCATTTCAAAATACTGCAAGGTAAGGAGGTATCCTTGGAAAACTAATAAATTGCCAAGAACAGCTAACTCTGGTTGAGAGGAAGGGAAGGAGGAAGAGAGAGAGTAGAGGGGGAAGAGGGAGAGAAAGAAAGTGGGAGAGAGAAAGGGAAGAAAGAAAGGAGGGAGAGAAGAAAGAAGA
>CM053590.1:17932336-17963569 GCA_028646515.1 Pseudochirops corinnae | reverse complement strand
AACAATGCCCATTGGCATCTAGGAATAACTCTATTCACTTCTGTCCATAGCAAATGTTTTGACTGATAAGGACAGAGTTGTATGTGTTCTTGAGCTGTTGCTGCCCTCCTAAAAGATTACTCTAAGTTGGCTAACTATACCATATTGTGTCTTAGGCATGTGCCTTTCCAAGTTCCCAATATTTCTTTTTACCACTGGAGAGCAAAGGAGGAAGAAACATATTTTAGAGGAATTGTGGGACTCCTTAGATGGAAAACAGTTCTCTGTTTACAAAGGCTTCTATCAAAACGGCTGGTCCAATGGTCCTGAATGGACACATTAGGCATATAGTAGAACTCCATCATTTGGGGGTTTTATGTTGTTGTCACATTAAGCATGACTCTCCAGTCCCATATAGGAGCCCCAAAGCTAGCTCCTTAACTTAATGAGCAAAACCCAGTGCTGAAAACTGTGGAAAATACAAGTAAAAACATTGAAGGATTGTGGAGACACATTCCAGAATGCTCTTAATTGTTTGCCTGGACATAGAATGTGACTATACTACTAAAGGGATGGTGATGAAAGAATGATTTTTCCTTTGGCTTGAAACTGGGTGTTAGCCTTGCTGTTTGAGGAATCAAGAGAGATAATTACTGTCAATGGTAAGTTCATTTTTCCCCCAAACTTAACACATTAGAGTGTTTGTTAATGACAGGGTTCACACAGACCCAAATCTCTGCTTCACCGGCTCTCTGGAGCGTGAGGGCAGGAGGGAATGGGAGGGGGAGACAGAGCAACTCCCACAAGGGCTTCAGGAAGAAGGTGAGAGCTGTGGGTGGATTTTTGAACTCAGACAATGTAGGAAATTAAGATAAGAACAATTCAGGCTTGAAGGGAAGATGGGTTGGAAATGAAGAGACAAGAAAACATCCAGCTGATCACACACAATACCCTTTTTTTCATTAAAGGAGGAGCTAAAGTAAAAGTTTTCAATTATTTACCCTTTGAGTACTTTGGAGAGTATAGTCCCTGAAAAAGTGGCCTCTCAATTGTCAAGTTTGACAGAGGAAGTGGAAGGAAATTCATCTCCACAAGGGAATTTCTATTGATTGCTTAGTTGTAGCTACATCAAGAGCTCTGGATGGGGAGTTAAGGACCTAGGTCTAAATTCTGAATGGTCTTGTTCACCATGTGACCCTGAACAAGTTACCCAACATATTTGGGCCTCAGTTTCCTTACCTGTAAAATTAGGGGACTGTAATCAATAACTTCTAATAGAGACCCCTCCAGCTCTAAATGTATTTTCCAAAAATGACAATGACAATAACAACAACAATAATAAGTATACCAGTGGAAGAAATAGCAGAAGGAAAGGGTATAACAGTAAGAGTTTTGACTCTTGGTTCAGAGACCTGTGTATAAAACCTGGTTCTCCTACTCACTAAATAAGTGACTTTGGGAAAGTCAGATTCATCTTTCAAGGCCTCAGTTGTCTCATCTGTAAAATATGGATGCTAATCAATAACAAGTCATCTGTTAAATCATTTCTAGTGTTCAAATCCATGCAATTACATCCGATGTTTATTAAATGTCTATCGTATACAAACTCCTGTACTAAGTTATGAAGAAACAAAGTTGAAAAAAAATAAGATCTCATATGTACAAAAATATTTATAGAAGCTCTTTTTGTGTTGGCAAAGAATTGGAAATTGAGGGGGCACCCATCAATTGGAGAATGGACATGAACTGATGCTGAGTGAAGTGAGCAGAACCAGGAGAACACTGTATACAGTAACAGACACAGCGTGCGATGACTGACTTTGATAGACTTCATTCTTCTCTTCTCAGCAAAACTCCAAAAGACTCATGATAGAATATGCTATCCACATCCAGAGAAAGAACTATGGAGTCTGAATGCAGATTGAAGCAGACTATTTGTTCTCTCTCTCTCTCTCTCCCTCTCTCTCTCTCTCTCTCTCTCTCTCTCTCTCTCTCTCTCATTTCTTTTCTTGTGGTTATTCCCATTAGATCTAATTCTTCTTAACATCATGAATAATGTGAAAATATGTTTAATATGAATGTATATGTAGAACCTATATAAGATTGCATGCCATCTTGGGGAGGAAAGAGGGGAAAGATGGGGAGAAAATTTAGAACTCAAAATCTTAGGGAAGTAAATGTTGAAAACTAAAAGTAAATTATTAATTTTTTAAAAAGAAAAAGACAAGGTCCTCACCTTCAAAAATTGATGCAAAAAAGAACCAAATGGACCAAAAATGACAAATGTACTTTTGAGTAATAGCTGGCCTTTACAAAGCACTGTGTGGTTTGATCATTTGATCCTTACAAGTGCTCTTATGTCAAGAAATTAAGTCACAAATGGGAAGGATTCAATTCATCATAGTTTTAGAGGTAGAAGGAATCATAGCATTAGATCCAACCCCTTCAATTGTACAGGAGAGGAAAATGAGACCCAAAAAGAAAGGAAGTGGGTCTCCCAAGATCACCCAAGTAGTAAACAGAAGGAAGGAAAAATGGCAGGAGGAAGCATTTATTATGAGCCTACTACATACCAGGCACTGTGCTAAGTATTTTGTAAGTATTATCTCATTTGATCCTCACGACAACCATAGGGGGTAAGTGTAAATCCTCATTTTATAATTGAGGAAACTGAGGGAGGCAAAGGTTAAGTGACTTGCCCAAGGTCACTCAATTAGTTAAAAGTCTGAGGCTAGACTTGGCTCAGGTCTTTCTGACTCCAAACCCCACTGTGCCATCTCATTGCCTTTAGTAGAACCAAAATTAGAACACAGGTCTTCTGATTCCAAATCCAGGGCTATTTCTGCTGTACCCAGATTACAATCATGAAAGAGGTTTTTAAAAAAAGAGACATGGGGATGGACGGGGAGGAGAAAATTGAAAGAAATGAAAATTAGGGCTAACAGGGAAGGGACTGCATTTTCCATTAGCTGCACACCTGAAATGATTGCTTTCCATTAGGTACCATCAGCAGTTTGCTAGCTGTCAATTCCATCCGGTTGGGTCCTCACCACTGACCCTTCTTGTTTTTCCATTTATACATAAAAGAGAAGACAGTGCCATCTGAGACAAGCCAGGCTAGGGGAGGCTCCACCTCAGGTGCCAATGATTCTTTTACTAAGGGCAAGCTTTGCTCACATCTTCAGAAGTGTCATTTTTTTTACCATTAATTCTCAGGATGCTAGGACCTTAAGTTTGCAGTCAAAGTTAAACTAGGAAAACCAATAAAATAATGAGAAATAATGCATTTGGATTGCAATGAATCATTCCGAGATTGAACCTAATGTACAGCAAATTGAGCTGAGGCCAGAGAAAATGTGGATAAAATGAGGTTAGTGGAAAATAATGGAATGTGGAAACATGTTTTTAAAGGAGTGATGCTGCTGTTTAATAATTAAGAAACGAGATTAAAAGTCATGGTAAATTTAGATTAAAAAAAACAACCCTGGGTCTTACCATGCGATGGGCATCAGAAAACAGACATGATTGGTGGTACTGCTAGAGAGACAAAGGTAACGTTCAGAAGTGGTAAGGGAATTTTGAAGAATTAGGGGAGCACATCAAAACGCCATTGCTCAGGAAGGACCAGTGCTCTGACAATCTTGTCACACCTTCCAGGAGAGTTAAATACTCTCTAAGGAATAACATTTTAACACCTTCTTCTCATGCTATAGATCATTTTTTAAATTGCCTTCATTTTATAAGAGTACTAGATTTTAAGTCAGAAGAACTGGGTTTGAATCCAGAGTCCTCTTCCTACCTGTGTGAACCTTTAACAAATGACTTCCCCCCCTTTAGGACTCAGTTTCCTCTTTTGTAAAATGAAAAAGTCAGACTAGATGACCTCCTAAATCCCCTCCAGTTCTAAACATATGATTCATTTTCATGATAACATGCCTTAATAGCTATGGCCCAGCTGGACACCCCAAATCCTTCAACAGGTCCCTCTGGGCCCTCTCCAAATTGCAAAGACTCCCTTGGCATCTGCTCAGCCTAGACTTGCTAAAACATTCATGACACACCAAAGGTTAAGAACTCCCTTCATAGGAGGATCAATTAATTGCAGGAGCTAGAGATGTTTCCACTAGAGAAGACTTGATGGGTTTGATAGCTATCTTTAAGGAAAAGAATATAAGCTCCTTGAGGGCAGGGACTTGTATTCTCTGTATCATGGTACCTAGCACAATGGCTAGCAGTTAATTATGCTCGATTTGTTCAAACATTTGAAAGGTTGTCATATGGAAGATCCTGTTTGGCCCCAGAGCACAGATAAAGGAGTAATGAGTAAAGTCCCAAAGAGGCCAATGCTGAACTGAGGTAGGAATGAACTTTCTCACAATTGGAGCTAACCCAAAGGACTGCCTTGGGAAGTAGAGGGCTCCTACCCATGGCAGGATTTCAAGTAGACATAGGGTGGGCATTTTTAGGGTATATTGTAGAGGGCAATATTATTCAGATGCTTTTTGGGTTAAATGGCCTCTGAGGTCCCTTACAACTTAGACCCTGGGGTTCTGTGTGTGATTTATAATTGCCCCTGCTACAACCATCTGAGACCTGAACACATCATGTTTTGGTGTCTCATGTGCTGTGCTCATTTTTTTAACTTCTGAATTAAATAAAAGGGAGAACATGGGCAGCTAGGTGGATAGAGCACTAGCCCTGGAGTCAGAAAGACTTGAGTTCAAATATGACTCCAGTCACTCACTAGTTGTGTGACCCTGGGCAAGTCACTTAACCTCTGTTTGCCTCAATTTCTTCAAATGCCAAATGAGCTAGAGAAGGAAATGACCAACCACTCCAGTATCTTTGCCAAGAAAACCCTAAATGGGATCATTAACTGAAACATAACTGAAACAATTGAATAACAACAAGAACATTGTCACTACATTTTAAATGTTCAATTCTCCCTCCCACATCTGGAACTCTAGGGTGCCTTCTGTTCTCATGGTCTGGCTTGGGTTGCTGCCTGTTCAACTGCTCCTGATTTCTCTCAAAAGAACTATAGAGAACCATGCCATTATCAGCGCTGCTCAGTTTTTGGGCATGCAGTCTTTGAAAGTGATCTTCCTCTGCTTAGCCTAAGAGAGCACCCAGTACAGTCAAGACCTGTTCCAAAGCAGTTAAATGAATCATTCAAAATTCCAGGGAGTTTGAGACAAATGGGAGATGTGCTTTGTGATGGCTGTGTTATAGAATAAGCCCAACAAGAAAGGTTCTTGTTCCCTACCCCCAGCTAAGAAGACACAATAGACCTTTGAAAAGGAAATATTATCTGAAGAGTGAGGGAAAAACCTTAGAACCCTATTCTAATGATATTCATTGTTCTCAGTAGTTCCAAGGTCCCCCACACAAGCAAGGAAGGTCCTGCAGAGAAGGGGTTTGTTGAACAAATGTTACCCATTGCCTTCAAAAGCTTCCAAGGACCAGCAATAAGGCTTATGGGATTGAGGCTGGTAATCCCAAAGTCTCCAAGAAAGACCAAAATGCAAAGGGGAGGGAAATTTTCTACAGGTGAGAGTCTGAGAAAGAAACAAGCTTTGATCCTATACCTTGAAAGTATGGGTTGAAGGACATGAGAATATTTAACCTGCAGAATAGCAGAGTCAGAGGGACATGATAGAAATCTTCAAATAATTGAAAGGCTATCATGTGGAAAAGAGATGAAACTTATCCTGTCTAGCCCCAGAAGGGAGAACCAGAAACAATGAGTAGAAATTACAAAGAGGCCCATTTAAGTTTGACGTCATTGCTACCAATGAGAGCTATCCACAAGTTACATGGGTTACTAGGGATGTCATTAGTTGGCCTTCACTGGTGGTCTACAAACAGAGGATGGACAATCACAAGTCGACCATGTTTATAGGGAGATTCCTTTGAGGTTTGCATGCAATGTCCACTGAAATCACTTCTACCTCTAAAATTATGTGATTCTGCGAAAAACTTTCAAGATAGTAGAAAGGTAACCAGCGTGGCCATCATAAAATAATCAGAGTTCTAGGCAGACTTCTCCATTAGGCAGAAGACAATCTCTCCAGCCCTTCCCCTGTTCTGTTCTGATGAGGAATTAAAGCGAACTGCATGGTCTCACTGGCATAGGCCCTGAAATAAATTAGGACAGAGATAAAAGCTATAGGACAGACAGAATTTCAATTAAAAATTAAAAATGAGCTGGAGCCTTGCTTCTTTGGCAAGTGGTTGCTCCTTCTACAATTTGTTCATTTTTTAAATTATTTGCAAAGTTTAATATCTTTTTCCCCACTACAAATATGTTCGTGGATGACAGACAAAATGTAGAAAGAAAGCACCAGCACTGGAGTCAACAAGAGCTTAGGTTCAGGTCTTGGCTCTGATGCTACTACATGTGTGGCCACACTAAGGTGAGGCACCACTAAGTACCCCAGGCAGCTCTCTGAGATAAGTTACAAAAGGGCTGAAATCTTCATTGTTAAATGGCATTTCTACACTGGTTCCAAATCAATGAAATTATGCATCTGGACTGAACTAAGGTATCTGTTACTAGCTGTCTCTTGGACAGAAGCTATAAATGGGCAATGAACAAAGCCCAGAATTGATTAAGAGGGCTTTAGAAGGCTGGGTTACATTTGAAAAGTGGCACCATGCTTTGAATAGTCTCAGACTGCTCCCTGACATAAAAGCCAGGATGCTCCTACGGACTCTGTCCAGATGTCCAGCTCATGTAACACTGGGATCTCAGGGTAATCATAGCTGCAAAAGACCAAAGGACCATGGAAAGATTCCTGATGGTCATCAGTAGGCTGCAACATGTCACCAACAATAACCTAGAGGCAAGAAGCAGCATAGAAAAAATCATTCAGGAAATTAACAACCAGAAAATGAGATGAATCAGTCATACATTGAAAGTGAGGGGTACAAACGGGTGGCCCAAGGGTGGCACTGGTGTCTATGAATTATAAGAGATGCAAAGGGATCCCTCCAATGGGTTTGATGTGCAGGGAGGACTTAGAGAAAGCTACAGCTGATAATTACTCAAGATAAAGTCTTGACAAAGACAAACTCCAAAAGAAGACAAAAATCAGAAGGCAGCCCTGTCCCAGATACAGACTTGGCTGGGAAGTCATGAGCTCATGAGGCCAACCCAATGGGGGGAAAATGTCCCCCACTGACTCTCATATCTTAAAGAATTCTTCTTATACTTAAGATCAGAAGGAAGAAGAGAGTCTCAAAGAGAAGGGTTGGCTCCCCTTCAGTGTATCTACTGGGCTCTGACCCAGCAGCCAATTAAAAGTGTCATTGTGGCCAATCAGAACTAGTCATGGGAGATCTGTGCTGTCTCTGAAATGAGAGGAGGGGCAGGATCAGAAGACCCCCCACTACCATTCATCCTGAGGCCCTTAATCTCTCAGTCTCACTTTTCTCATTTGCCAAATAGACATTTTGATAGCACGCAAATCACAGGGTTGTTGTGAGAATCAAATGAGATGACACACATGTGTTGTATATACCTTAAGGCAATATAGAGAGTGCTGCTATTTGTGTCATTATTTCAGTAGCTAGCTAGTATTTATAGAGCACTTTGAGGTTGGCAAAGCACTTTACAAATATTACCTCATTTGATCCTTAAACAATCTTGGGTAGTAGGTGCTATTATATTCATCTTACAATTGAGTAAACTGAGGCAGACAGTTATTAAGTGACTTGCCCAAGGTCACATAGCTAGTAAATAGCCCCATTTGAACTTGAATCTTCCTACCTTCAAGTCCAGCACTTTCTGAATGGAAGAAGGAGATTATATACATTGGAATCATTCAGTGAAGTGAAAGACAGACAATAACAATGAAAATGTATTTTTAAAGCAACATCATTCATTATGCGTATGAAGACAGCAGTTTTTAAAAACCTCAAATGCTGCCTGATTGCAAATGGCTTGGAATTTGCTGAGAATTAGCCATTGACTCAGCCCTCAAAGTTGGTAGGGAGGCCCCTTGGAGAGCTGGCCAGCACAAGCAAAGGCATTTGTTAAGTGTAAGTTATGGTTACTTTGGCTGTCAAGTCAACAATGCTCTATCAACACTTGCTGAAATTTTAAACTGGCCTTTTAGACTAACAAATTGCAGCTTTTCAGAATAAATAAATTTTCTTCCCGTCTAATGAGGACAAACTACATGGCACTGCTGGATTAATGATTTCTTTTACAAATGCTACAAAGGAACTTGAGAAAAGCCAATCACCATAAACATGATTTTGTTACTGACTGTGCAAATGTCTTTGTCCTAGTGGGTTTTTTGATTCCCTAAATGTCTTTGTTGGGCTCGCATTCAGATTTCCTGCAAAATGCCTGAGTCTCAGAAGGCTTTGTGAGCCATGACATTGCCTGATGCAATCCTATGGGACACTTCAGCCATTCTGCCTTATTTCCTGCTACAACAGCCCTGTTCTAACCTAGTCCAACAGAAATCAGGACCCAGTCCCTGGGGAAGCCAATCTATGGAGTTCTGCAACTCCCACCCTGAGCCTGAACTACTTTAATCAATGAGTGAATGCATACTCCCTAATCCTACACTAGAGTAAGCTTTTCATAACATTCAGGCAGCTATCTGGGCATCTTATTCTCAGTTCTGTGCCTCTTGGTCCAGTTTTTTACCTCTTGCTTAGGTCACAGTAATCAAACCACACCCTGTCATTCATTCTGGAAAGGGCATGGATCAATTTTTCATTCGTGTGACTCAAAAACAAGCAAAGAGCCACAGAGAGTAGTGTTGAGTTAGAGTAAGAAAGATCTGAGTTCAATCATAGCTCAGACACTTACTACGTGTGTGACGCTGGGCAGGTCATGCAACCACGCGAAGACTCAATTTTCTCATCTAGGAAATGGAGATAATAATAGTAGCTATCACATAGGGCTGTTGTGAGGATCAAATGAAATGATAACTGTGATAAGATTTGCTGAGCATAAATCACTATGTAGTCAAAGCAGAGAAAGAAAACTATGGACCAATATCCCTAATGAATATTTAGGCAAAGATTCTAAATAAAGTATTAGCAAGGAGAATACAGTAGCCTATCACAAAAATTATATACTATGACCAGGTTGGATTTACACCAGGAATGCAAGGTTGGTTCAACATTAGGAAAACTATAAGCAGAATCATATTAATAAGAACAAAAATCACATGATTACATCAAGAGATTCAGAAAAACGTGTTGATAATGTAATACCTACCCCTGATTTTAAAAAACTAGAAAGCATAGAAATAAACAAATATTTCCTTACTCTAAGCAGTATCTATCTAAAACTAAGAGCCAGCATTATCTATAACAGAGATAAGCTGGAGAAGTTCTTTTCAATAATATTGGGGGTAAAGCAAAGATGACTATTATCACCATTACTGCTCTACATAGTATTAGAAATATTGGCTAGAGCAACAAGAAAGAAAATGAAGGAATATGCACTGGCAAAGAAGAAAAACAATGAATTTTGCTGATGATATACTGATTTATTTAGTAAACTAAAAACCTAACTGAAACCTCCCATATCTTCTCCCTGCATCTTCTCAGGAGAAAACCAATTCTCATATCGCATTGGAAAGAAGTGAGGTCATTTGCTGAATGCTCATTCCTCTCCTCTCTGCCCAAAAGTGGCCAAAATGAGCTTCTTTTCTTCCTGGCTATGTTTGAGTGTGGAAGCAAGGACGGATGAAATCTCCTTGCTGGGGAGTTCTTTTCAGGTTTGGTATTTCTTTATCTCAATCCCAAGGCTGCTGACATGTGACTTGAGAGTGCATGACCTGTTGTTGCTTCTGCCTCTGTTGTCCTAAAAAAGCCAAAGTCTCCCACTGCATCCTGGGCCTTCTCCAGTCATCCTGATCAATATCTGACCACTGGACTCAAATGGTTCTAGAGAAGAAAGTGACACTGGTGACTTTGCACAGCCCTCCCTCACTCAAATAAATTCAGTTGTAAGTCATGTCATGGTCCTGCCTGATGTCATGGTCCTCTTCAAGAATGAAGGATAAACCACACTACTTGTAGTTAAAGGGGTTTGGGAGACAGCTTTGTCCTTTTAAATAACAATCAAATTGTTAAGATGATGTTTTTAGTAAATACTTTCAGTCTGAGCCCATTCTTCCTGAGGACTGAAATGAGAGCTGGGATATTATGACCCCTTTCCCCATTTGGGGGTAAATGTTTTGTATCATCATTCTTGCTATATTGTCTCAGAAAATTTCCTTCCATAAAAGTTCATATTCCCTTATGTAAAAAAAATGAAGCTAATTGGTTAAATTATACTGAGGCACCACTCACTGGTAACTGATATTAGGGAAAACATGGTGGAAAGAGGGCTCAGGCTGATAGTATTAGAAAACTATAACTTCTAGCTTCTTCTCCCCCTCAAGAACTCTGAAAAGGAATGTAGCTAAGCTTGCTCAAGGATCTAACTTTTTTATGAGGGGGAAAGCATGAGATGAGACTCCTCAGAGCATCTAAAAACTATGCTACAATCCATGAACTCCATACCACAGTAACATTCTGAGTTCCTAAGTCTGACCAGTTCTCTCCAAAACATCTACTATCAATCACCAGAGAGGCCAGTCAGACAATGCAAGCTGGTCAGCACAAACCTGTGCCAAGACTTGGAAAAGCACCTGGAGTCTATGACTGTGGACCACTGACTCACATTAATATAGGAAGAGCAGCATAGGCCATTGAGTGATCAATAATAATAGTTCACACTCACATATGGGACAAGAGCCTTAGACTCAGACTGTTTCATCAGTAAAAAGGGAAATAGTATCTAACTCACAGGAGCTGGAGTAAGGCTTAAAAGAGGTAAGACATAGAAAGCGTCGTATGAATATCAGTGATGCTGGTGGTGGTGACGATGATAATGATGACGATGAGGCTTTGAGATTCACAAATTGCTTTCCTCAAAATAACTGTCAGGTTGATAGTACAAGTTTTTATTTTTTTTTGCTGGGTTTTGTTTATATTTTTTATGTCTTAATCTAGACCTGTGGCTTCATTAGGATGATGAATTCCTGGTGTAAAAATTGCCTCCATTCATCCAAATAAACAAATTGTCTGTAACAAGCATTTATTAAGTGCTTACATGTGCCATGCTTTGTGGTGGGTACTGGGAATAGAAACATAAGGAAAGAAAGACTCCCTACTCTCAAGAAGCTTATATTCCATCATCAGAGAGTTGCCTGAGGCCCTGGAAGGGTAAGTGATTTTCCCATGGTCACAGAGCTGGCATGTGCCAGAGACAGATCTTGAAGTTAGGTCTTTCCAATTGCATGGTCAACCACTTACCCACTACACCATGACATCTTTTAGGTGTTATTATCTACTATTTTATGAATAATTACAACAATAGTAATTGCTAGTTTTCATATAGTATTTCAAGATTTGTAAAACATATTAAACCTTCAACAAACACTTAGCTACCTACTACGAGCCACTCGCTGCAGTTACAAACACAAAAGTGGAGTAGTCTCTGCCCTCAAGGAACAAATATTTTCTCAGAAGAGACAAGGTCATAGATAAATATAGGATATATGCCAAAATCAATGACAGAGAGGGTGGACACTAGCAACTACAGACATTGAGAAAATTAGGAAAGGCTCTAGAAGGGGATTATATTTGAACCAAGTCTTGAAAGGAACAAGGAGTCCCAAGAAGTAGAAGCGGGTAGGGAGAACATGTTTTATATACATCCTGGATTATTCTGCATTTATTCATTTGTGAACATTATTTTCATTTGATTCTACCACTGGCACTATTATCCCCATTTTATGGATGAGGAAAATAAGGTCCAGAGAGCTCGTGATTTGCCTACACTTGGGATAAGTAGGAAGTAGTTTTGGGGAGTATGGGAGTTCAAAATAACATATAGGTCAGAGAAAGCACTCAGCTCAGGTCGGCCATCACCTAGAAAGAAGATTCAGGAAACACACTCACACACGCACATGCACCCACACGCATGCTTCTCTTAACCAGGTTACCAGGAGGAGAAAAACCTAATAAATGCTAAAACCGAGCTATAAGTAGGATTTTTGTATAAATAGCAAGTACCACAAAATGTGCCCAGGGCAAGTGGCATGAGGTACATTATCACTTGATAAAGAAAAGGAAAATACAGTAGTAGATACAAGGGAAGGATGCATCCTAATCCATAGTCTGTATTTTAATTAATTCTTCTTCCTAATTAGAATAACGTTTGCTATTGCTGAGGGACAACTCGTGAAGTCAGCACCCTCTCAGTTTGCCCCCCACCCCATAATGCTGTCCAAGTTATAACTTTCTTTAAGAAATAACAACGGAAACCTCGCTCACTGAAGTCGTGCTTTTCTACTACTGTAGTTAAACACAACTCTGCCCTTTATTTATTAATTCCCTTGATATGTTTGACCTTTTGTTCTTCTAGATGAATTTTGTTATTTTTCTAGCACTATAAAATAATTTCCGGAGGTTTGATTGGTATGGCACTGACTAAATAAATTGGTTTAGGCAGAATTGTCATTTTTATTATATTGGCTTGGCCTACCCATGAGCAATTGATATTTCTGTCCTTTATCTAGATAGATCTACCCATGCTTCAAAGTTGTAGTGTTTTGTGTCTGTTTCAGTAACTTAGTTGAAATTCACTTTGTCAAAACTCACATGGATAGATTTCAAAAAAACAAATAAAAAAATAAAATCATGTTTAGAAACAAAGTGACCTTTAGGTCTGATGAGAATCTGGAAATATAAAGTTTTAAGCTATTGTCATACATTGGGAACAATCACTGAAGATGATTCAGGTAAGACCTTGATAAAATTGTATATTAATTACAGACAACTTGATGAATCATATGTACCTTGTTCTTTCTGCTAAGCCTACCCAGCTCTTTGGAAAATAGAATCCCAATCACTCACCCTGAGCTTAAGAGAGAATCGCTCTGAATAATTCATGGATACAAAAAGATGGGAGAGATGTACAGCATGCAACTGATTATAAACACAGTATAGCCAAATGAAACATCATTCTAAAAAAGCCATTTAATTGTAGCTGTGGAAACGAGACTTTGAACAGTTTAGAGAAAAATCATCTTTAAGATGTAAATAAATACATTTCAGAATTATTTTAAGGCATTGCCAAGCGGTAAGTCCTTTGATGTAGCCAGTGATTATTGATTTTTTCCTCCATAAAAATGAAAAAGTCAATTCAATTTAGCAAGATTGTGAGCAATGAAGAGTATAACGTAGTAAATTTCTGATAATGTATGTGTACGAGAACCTGACATTCACTTGGATTGGGGTATAAAATGGGATCTTAGTGGCTGCTCATCTTTTTTTCTGGGTTGTACAAGGAACAGCACCAAGAGAAAGTTGAGAACCCTCAACTAAGCCTTCTGCTGTTGCTGCTCTCTGTAAGTCATGGCAGGCTAGAGTCTCCAAAAACTTAGAATCGAGTATCGCTCAACTGATAATGGGGAAGTAGACAGTGGGTGCACACAGGCTACAAAACCCACAAATTAGGACCAATGAAGAAGCACCACAGCAAAGGACATTACCAAAGAAATGTGTGCTTAGAAAAGAAGATAGGCTGGTCATAGGGTCCAGTGCAAGAGGGAATCTTGGAGATGATATAATCCAACCTGAGAAGCCCAGTGGGGCAGTGGATAGAGCACTGGTCTGAAGTCAGGAAGACCTGAGTTCAAATCTAGCCTTAGAAACTTTCTAACTCTATGGCCCTGAACAAGTCACTTAACGTCTCGTCTATGTGTCTTGATTTTACCAACTATAAGTGGGGATAATAACAAAATCCACTTTGCAGGGTGGTTTACTTAAGTCACTTAACAGCCCAGGATGACACATTTAGTAAATGTCTGAGGTTGTCTTTGAATCCTGGTCTTCCTAACTCCAGGCCAGCACTCTATCCACTGCGTCAGCACAGAAGGAGTAAGTGGAAAAATCAGTGTTAAACTTAAGCCGTGCAGCAAGAGTAAGGCCTAACCACTGAACAGTCCGTCTGTTCCACTGACATCTTCAGGATGTCAAGAGAAATCAAGGAAAGTCCTCAGAATATTGGGTGACCCCTTTACCCCCAAATCATGGGAGGTCATGGAAGATTCAAAAAGCATGGGCAGGAAAAGAGGGGCTAGGTTCTATGTGATTGGAGGAACACACATATCAATGACATTATAGATCCATCTTAACATTATTTATATTCATGGTGGGTACTATGGACTATGGTGGGTACTCATTGAGAGTCTTCTCAATTGAATGGAAGTATATGCTTGAAAGAGGAATGTGTTAGGGCAGCTAGGTGGCACAGTAAATACAGCAACAGTCCTGGAATCAGAAGGACCCAAGTTCAAATCCAACCTCAGACACTTGACACACTTACTAGCCATGTGACCTTGGACAAGTCACTTAACCTCAATTGCCCTGTCTTCGCCCCTCCAAAAAGAAAAAGAAAGAGGAATGCTGTGATATTAAAGATTAAAAATAAAAAGGTGAAAAGTCAATCAGTCAATAATCATTTATTAAGTGCCTACTCGGTGCCAGGAACTGTGCTAAGTGGTGGGGATACAAGGAGCTCACAGTCTAATGGGGAAAACAACATGCAAATAAGTAAACATACATACATGGATGTGTGTATGTCATATATATGTATATACACACACATGTAGTTGTAAATATGTACATATATGTGTATACACAACTATATGTAGTTTTGTTATATATTCATATGTTAAACATATTTGTTATATTAAAATACATTTTTAAATAGATTATAAATATAAATTATAGAGGTAACACATGTACACACAAGATACCATACATAGCAGAAGTAGAAGTAAATCTCCAAGGGGAAAGTCCTAGCAATGAGGGAGCTCTAGAACAGCGGTTCTCAACCTGTGGGCCACGACCCCTTTGGGGGTCGAAAGGCCCTTTCACAGGGGTCGCCTAAGACCATTGGAAAACACATATTTCCAATGGTCATGCAGATATGCCCACATACGAGTATTAAAGGGTCATGCATCAGGAAGGTTGAGAACCGCTGCTCTAGAAGGATCTCCTGTAGAAACTGGAATTCCTTCCTTGAAGGAAGTCAGCAAAACCAAGAGGCTGAGTAATGAGAGAGAGAAAGTGTGTTTCAGGCGTGGTGGACAGACAATGCCAGGACACAAAGCCATGAGACAGAATTCCATGGATAAGGAGCAGTAAGTAAGGTTAGTTTAGGTCGATCATAGAGTATATGGAGGGGAATAAAGTATAAGACTGGAAAGTTTGGAAGGCAATGGATGATGAAGGTCTTTAAAAGCCAAAGGGAGCATCAGGCTGCAGATAACAGGGAGCCATTGCAGTTTATTGAGTGGAGGGAGGGAAAGATCACACTGTCCTCAAGAAAAAGCACTCTTCCTAAAAGTTACAGATTAAAAAGATCTACATCACACACAGCGCCAGCTAGAATAATTCAGGAGACAGAAAAAGTGAACAGATGAATGAAACCCATGGAGTCTGTGGGGGTGACATTGACCCCCCCCCCCCCGGCCACTCACAGGGTGTACCTCAATCTCAGGAACGTGCTGGGGACACAAAACCTCTGTAGCTTCACTTATTTTTGAAAAACAGCCTCGGGGTGACAATGCCTGTCTAATCCGAACAATTCTACTTTCTTTTCTCTCACATATAGTCACATAAACACATAAATCATGTTTTCAGTCTTTTGTCTCTGTTGTTAGAAGACCCACAGGTCAGATCCTGGACAGCATCATATTTGCTAATCACTGAAACATCTTCAAGGATAACCCATCTGAAGCTTTATGTCAAAACATCATATTTTAAACCATTTCTGAAAGCAGTCCTTTGCTCTCATGGTTCTGTGGAAAAAACATGTGAAGCTAAGCATGCCCCCATCCTTTCGTTTCTTGCATGCAAAAATAGCACAAACTTTTGCATGCTGCGATATTTGGAAGGTCTCAAACTTGGCCACTGGGTGTTACTTCCTTCCTGGTGAAAGGGATAAAAGACAAAGGCCTAATCAAATGCCCAGTTAGCTGGCCACTTCTTGCTTCCCAGCATCTAGGACTCCCTCCCTTTCTCCTCCTTTGTTTGCAGTCATTCCAAATGCAGTCAAAGGGAAAGGGGTGATCGATTGCTAACTCACATTTTCATTTAATCGCTAAACCTTGCTCTACTAACTGCTGACATTCATTTCAATCAGGATTGATTTAGTTGGATACACTAGTATAATCACAGAGAAAACCCATATAGGATTTTAAATACCTATCCCTTTTGGCAAAAAGCTTTGTTTCAAAACTAAGTAACAGTGAAGGTTGAAAGGTTGCACAGTAATTATAATCAATGCTAATTAAAGGGTCACAGACTATAAGGCACCATTGACTGGAATCTTAGGAAGATGGCTGAGTGAAAGGCTTATGAGGGACAGTTCCTTAGGAGAACGATACCAAAAGCAGGAAACTCAGCAATGACAAGATGATAAGTGAATGAATCTGCAGTAAAGTAATTCTTACTGAAAAACAGTACTGAAGACTGGATTCACCAGCACATGGCTCCTGGTGTTCATACTATGTTTTACAGACCTAGAGGCCCCCAAGCCTGGCACAACTTTTTGTCCCAGACCATTGGAGTTAAATTCACACATACCACTGCTACTATGGTAAATTTGAGATCCATGAATCACATTAGCCCCAAAAGTCCAGAAGAAGAAAAGGGGGTATCTGTGGAGAAGAATGGAAATTGGAAGAAAAAAAAAATTGGAGGAAGGTGGAAAGCAGAGATATTCAACACTGATGAAAATTAATTATTATATCACAGGAATAAAGAGGAAGTCATTTGAAATGATGAGAGAAAGGCAGAGAAAAGACCCAAGTGCCAAGTCTTTGAGGAATATTCATAAATACATACGTACATGCATATATATACATATACATATACATACACATACACATACACATACACATATACATATTCTAGTGTCATGAGGCACTCTCCCTTGACCCTTTTGTGTGATCAGTCCTGGGAGCAAAGGGGAGGCTAGAAAATGAAGAAAGTGAGTGGCAAAGAGGACAGTAAAGGCTGAAAAAGTGAGACTGGTCAAAATGAAAATTAAGTGCCTATTATAGTGGCCAAGAAGACTCTCCCTATAGTAGTATCACAAGACGTTATTGTTACCTTCAGAGAGTCAAAGACCTGGCACAATGATGGGTAGTTGAGAAAACAGAAAATAGGTAGAGACAGGCATGGTGGCAAATACCTGTAATACTGATTGCTTTCAGGAGGCTCCGGTGAATGTATCACTGGAACACAGGGATTCTGAACTTTAGTCAGGGTGATGTCATTGGGTATCTACATTAAATCTGGCACCAATATCTTGAGTCTATGGGAATGGAGGCCACCAGGCCATCTATGGAAGAGTTAATCAGCCTAGGTAAAAAAAATAGGTTAGGTCAAAACTACCATGCTGATCAATAGTCTTGGAAGTGGCCACTGTACTTCCAGGAGGGAGGGAAGGAAGGAAGGAAGGAAGGAAGGAAGGAAGGAAGGAAGGAAGGAAGGAAGGAAGGAAGAAAGGAAGGAAGGAAGGAGAAAAAATAGGTAGTAAGGGGTTAAAGGAGAGACCCAAATATATTAGAATTTCTGAAATAAAAGATTAGTGGTAAACTTGTAGTTAGTGAGGACATCATGGAAAAACCAGTTGAGTGATTAATCCAGAAAAAAGCTGACTGAAAAGCATATGAACAATTTTTTAAAAAAGTTTTCTCAATGGGCAAGTACTAAAAATGAAGGAAATTAATTCAAAGTAGCCTTGCAGATATCACAACAAATCCTTCAAGGCTCCCAGAATAAAACAATGCAATGTCTCCCCAAACTCCCAGAATAGTTCAAAAGAATATTCAAAGAAATAAGCACAGAAATTAGGGCTCCTGAGGAAAAAATTATCAAGTGTAACCAGAAAATAAAGATGATAAAACAAAGGCTAAAGATGCTCTCCATAAGAGTAGATTCTTTGGGAAAGAAAACTATAATAGATCTGGAATGAAAAAATTCTGAGTCAGAAGAAAAAATGAGCAATTTTTAAAATAACAAGATTGGAAGAATATGAAAGCTTAGCAAATAATATTGAACCTGAAGATAAGATCAAAGAAATAATGAAAGGATTATAGGTATTCCAGAAGGAAATTATATATAAGTGTGTGTGCATGTATGTGTGTGTCCATCATCAAAAGAAAACTTGAATATCAAACCCCAAGAAATCATACAGAAAAATTTCTCAGAAATGTTAGAAGCAGGCAGCAAAGCTCAGGTCAAGAGAACATGCAGAACACCAACAGAAATAAACCCCAAGTTTAGCTCATCAAGAAATAGTGTCATCCAATCTTAGAAGTATAAAAGGACAAATTTAAGACGCAAAAGGAAAAACTCTTCAAATTCCAAGAAGAACCAACCAGAATAGGCGAGATCATTTCATGGTGAGAAGAAATCAAAGGAAAGTTGGGAACATAATATTAAAAAGAGCAAAGACTATATCGATGTTTTCCAAAACAACATATGTCCCACTCCCCCAAAAAACTGAGCTCAGCCATCAAAGAAACTGATCTGATATTCAGCAAAAGGAATGCAACCAAGTTATTCCTTCAAAGTAGTTACTCAATATGCAAAGTAACCAAACAACAAAAAGTTAAATACTTTCAAATAGCAATTAAAGCCAAGAGATGCTTTGAGGTTTCACTCTTCTATATAACTTATAGCTTATTGGATAGAAGAGGGTATACATTCAGAAATTCGTGTGATATAAAAATATGCTATTAATAAAAATAACATTTTTAAAGGAAGACTAAGACATGAAATGTTTACATATGACTAGGACTAGAAAAGGACATAAATGTGAAAGAGGCAATATTTCTGGAGTTTTGTTTTTTTTCAATTTTCTTTTAAAAAAACTGACATCTGAGTAACTGTGAACAGGTAAAGATAACATTAAATGGTTAAATACTCTAAATACTCTAAGGCACAAAATGTATAACAGGGAAACATAAGAATGAATGGAAAAAATAAATTAATATTTCAAGGTGAAAATGGAATCTCTTCATTAATAAATCCCTATTTTACATGTGAGGATAATATAAATGAAGACTTTTCAAATGATAAGAGGAAAAGATAAGAGAGGAAAAAGAGAAGGAAACGCCTACCATGACTCAGGAACAGAGGTAAACAAGAGGCTTTCAGGTTCTTCCCTCACCTTATAAAAGTGGAATGTTGAAAATAGATCACTATCAGGTAGATGATAGAACTGTCAGGAAATTTGGTTCAGATCACTGTAAGCAAAACAAAAGGCAAAGACAACAAACTAATGAAACAGGAGGAAAATAAATTATGTATGTGCATTCATATAGTTAATTTAAAAAGAAACAATTTTAAAAACTCGATGAAATATTAACGCATTAAATTCCCAATAAAAACACACAACAGAACTGATGGTTTAAAATCATCAGTTGGTTACATATTAAATAAACATTTAAGAACTATCAGCAGCAAAAAGGGGTGAAAACAAATGGAAAACCAATGTGGAGCCAATGTTGGGTTCAAATTCTCTATTTGATGCAAACTGGTTGTGTGAACTTAGTCAAGTCCTTAAACCTCTGAAAGCCTAAAATAATTCTCTAAGGCTATAAACTGTAGGAGCTGTGTATCTACATTGGTTAAAAGGAGTTTCCTCATCAGAAATTTCCTATACCAATAAATAACACATCTGGTTTAAAAAAAAGAAAGTGTGTGTGTGTGTGCGTGTGTGTGTGTGTGTGTACACACTTCCATCAGTCAGTCATTAAACATTTATTAAAGAACTACTATGTTCCAGGCACTGTGCTAAGTGCTGAAATAAATGAAACATATGACAGACAGATGGGCAGATAGACAGAGACATAAGAGAGGGAAATAGAGACAGAATTATAGAGTGAAAATGAAAATTAAATTAAAATTAAAATAAAATCTAAGAGGAATCTAAAAAAGTAGGAATTGCAATTATGATCTCAGATGAAAAAAGAATAAAAATGATAAAATTAAGAGACAAAACATTATGCTTATTGGCATATAGACAATAAAAATAATAATATTTCATGTGTATTCACCAAAGAATATAGTGGCTTATTTCATAAAAGAAAAATTATATAAGTTGCTAAAGGACATTTATAGAGACACAATAACATTTCTTTTTCAAAGCTGAATAAATCCAACAGGAAAATAAACAAGAAGGAAAATGTGGACCAATATTAATTTTGCAGTAAGCTAGAGCTGATCAAACTACAAAAGTGTTTAAATTTGATTATGGAAGCATAAGCATTTTTTCAAGCATTTTATGGTATCTTCATAAAAAACAGTGTTTGTGTTATATAAACATTTGCTAGAATATAAAAGAATCACAAACATAAAGAGCAGATGTTATCAATGTTTCATTTATAAATCACACTGGCAAAAAAGTAATGAATAAAGGAAATAAAAACAAACAATACAGACATTGATATGGACTAATAAATTTCTAAATAATGAGTGGATCAAAGAACAAATCATAAAAACAATGCACAACATTGTTAAAGATAATAAAAACAAAGATACATCATCCTAAAATATATAGAATACAACAAAAATAGTTCTCAAAAGGAAATTTCTAGTTTTGAAAATTTATATTAACAAAATGGAAAAAATAATCAGTGAAAGGAGTATAAACTAAAAAGATTAGAAAATTAACAATTTCACAATATTAACAAGTATAATCTTTAAAAACAGAAAGTAGATAAACCTTGAAATAAATGGCCCACAAACCAAAACTAAACTTTCCTTTAAAAACTAGTGAAATATTTTCCAAAATACAGTTTAGGTTTTTTTCTAAAGGCCATAGACAAGAAAAAGAGAGAAAAAAATCAAATAAAAAGGAAAATAAGAATTCACAAAAAGAGAGCAAGTTTTTTAAAAGAGAAATTACTATAAACAATTATATACCAGCAAAGCAGAAAATTCAATGAAAATTGATGAATACCTACAAAAAATAAAGAGTGCACAAACTAAGAAAACAAGAACTAGAAATCTTAAATAGTCCAATCTCAGAAATCAAGCAGGCCATAAATGAATTGTCAAAGGAAAAAAAAGAAAAAGAAAAACAGACCAGATGGATTTATAAGTGAATTCTAGCAAACATTTAATGAGCAATTAGTAACTATGCTACAGAAATTATTCTCAAAAATAGAGATATAAGGCACTCCACCAAACTCTTTTTATTAAACAAATATAGTCCTGATACCCAAGCCAAGAAGAGACAAAACAGAGAAAGAGAACTATAGAACAGACAAGTTTTGCTAATGAATATTGATACAAAAATTTTAAATAAAGTCTTTGCATGGAAACTACAAAAATATATCCAGAAAACAATTCACTATGAAAAAATTGGAGTCACACCAAGGATGCAAGAATAGAACCTATCATTTGAAAAACAATTATAATTAACCATATTAAAAAAGATGTCAAAATCACATTATTATTTCAATATATGAAGAATAAACTTTTGACAAACTACAGCACTCATTTATGTTTTAAAAAAAAAAGATATAGGCAAGGAAAGGCCCTTCATTAATATGATCAAAAGCATATACAGTCTATACTCATTATTCACGGTTGTTTTGTTCTATAAAGTAACCCTAAACACTGAATTAGTAAATACTGAATCATTCATTGATCCCAGGGGAAATAAAGGGTAAGGTTCCTGCAAGCCTCTAGTCACAACATTTTCATCAACTGGTCAATACATAAAGTTATTTTATGTGTGTTTCTGTTAAAAGACACCTCATTAACATTAAACAGCACTTATTTCATGCTGGATTGAAGCTTTTTTAACATGTATTTTGTCCATAAGGCACATCACAGGCTTCTTGAGCTTAGAAAAACTAGTCAGCCCTTCAGCACTACACTTGGGTAGGTGGGGGACATTTTAAACAAAGAAATCACCAACAAAAAGCACAAAAATCCAAAAGATGTAGCACTAAATAGACATCAGCTGTCAGTGAAAGAGTCCTAGGGGGACTCAAATTTTTCACAGCTCTGCACATGTCCACAAATGATCACAAAAAGCACTGAAAGAATTAATCTGAGGGAGCAGTAAAGAATTCATGAATAATTAAGATTGATTTATTAAAACTAAGAGCTAGCATCATTTGCAATGGAAGAACATTAGATGCTTTCTCAGTTCAAACACAGGTAAAGCTAAGATACTCCTTCTCCCCGCTATCACTTGACCTAGTTCTAGAAATACTACCTATAATCATTAGACAAGAGAACAAAATAAATGTATAAACATCAAAGAAAAGTATTTCTTTTCAGATGAAGTGATGATACACATATAAAAACCTGAAGAATCAATGAGACATCAACTGAGGTCATTAATAGCTTCTACAAGGTATGTACAAAATAAATTCACTAAAATCATCAGCATCTCAATACAGTACTAAGAAGAAGGAGGAGGAGGAGTAAGAGGAAGAAAAGAAGGAGGAGGAGGAGGAAGAGGAGGAGGAGGAGGAGGAGGAGGAAGAAGAAGAAGAAGAAGAAGAAGAAGAAGAAGAAGAAGAAGAAGAAGAAGAAGAAGAAGAAGAAACAATGATAAGAAAAATTATATTTAAGGTAACAACAAAGTATCTGGGAGTTACTCTCATAAGATACACATAATACTTATATCAAGGCTACTGTAAAACACTACAGAAATGGAGAAAGACAAATAATTGGAGAAACATTCACTGCTAGAAATTGGGCAAGACTGTATATGATGATAATTAATAATAATAATGAATATTGCTGACTTCTTCCAGGAAGTGACTGGCAGGTCATTTTGTTGCCCAGCTGAGTGAAGCAAGTCCCCTAGCTACAATGCTACACCCTCACACCAGATTCTGCTATTGCTGCTGCTGGCTCTGGGACTCCAATTGTCAACTGGACCTTGGCTGGCTTTGCTGGATCTCTTGGTCTCTTCAGTCTCCCAGGCATTTCCATTTCAGCATGTTCACTCACCAGGAAAGAAGAAACAAAACAGGAACAGAGGTGCCGTGTATTCATAGACACATGGCAGCAGGAGAAATCGGTTAGACAGGCAAATGGGGAGGGAGAGAGAAACATCTATCAATGACCTACTATGCACCAAGCACTGTGCTAAGTGCTTTACAAATATTATCTCATTTGTTCCTTACAGTAACTCTAGAAGGTAAGTGCTATTGTTCACATTTTACTGTTGATGAAACTGAGGCAGAAAAGATAAGTGACTTGCTCAGGGTCACACAGCTTCTGAGGTCAAATTTGAACTCAGATCTCCTTGACTGCAAGCCTAGAACTGTCCATTGTGCTCCTTAGCTGCTTCTGTGTCAGATAGATGACAGCTAGATATAGACAGACAGACATATGATAGAAAGATGATAGAGAGAAATGATAGACATATGGTATGTGTCTATCACAGAGGTCTGTGAAAAATGAGAGCGGGGAGAGGGAGAGAGGGATGGATGGAGGGAAGGAGAGAAAGAGAGAAACAGAGAGAGAGAGAGAGAGAGAGAGAGAGCTGTATGAAAGATAGATTGGAGAAGAAAGAGACTGGAGGCATGAAAGGTGAGTGAGAGCCAAAAGGGGCCTGAATAAGGATAAAGGCCATGTGAGTGGAGAGGCATCAGCTATGAAAAGCATGGTAGAGGTGAAACTTGACAAGACTTGGCAGTTGATTGCCACTGGGGAGGGATGGCAAGGCGAGGGAGAGGGAAGAGTCAAAGGTGATTCTAAGGTGGCAAACCTATTGCTTATACCCTATTGTGATAGGTGGCCAGCAACCAGCACTAACCACTACTGTCACCAGAAAAGGGGGAGCATAAACATGTGTGGACCTAATTCCTCATTTGTATTTCCAGTTTCCCCCTCAAAAGTGACTCCTTCCTCTCCGCCCATAAACATGTTCTGTCCTGTCCAATCATATGCATAAATCACAGTCAACTTATATCTCTAGACCTAAAGCCTTCTTCTAATTTCTTCAGGGAACTTATGGACAGCATTGGCTCTGTACAGGTCTGGAGTTCTTCTCTGGTCAGGGAACCTCCTATATGGTTGAATAAATCTTGAATGACACCTCCTGACTCCTCAGGGAACTTACTCCATCAATCATTCTTTCTCTCCTGCATTTTTTATTTTTGTCCAGCAATAATTCCTTCCCTTCTATCCACAAACATGCTCAAGTATCATATATACATATATGCATGCATACATATATATGTATATATGTATATGTGTGTATAAATGTATATGCTTGTGTGTATTTATGTATACATATATATGTATGTGTGTATATGTGTATATGTATATGTATGTATATGTATACATTACTGAACTGGGACACAGTGTGTGTGTGTGTGTGTGCATGTTCTCTTAACTGTACCATCTCCCTGGAGTACCTTCCTGAATCTCTCCTTCTTTTCTTTTACTTAACAAAAATTTAAAAAGAGAACTCCCTTTCTTTCCTTCCTACCTCCCCACATTTCAGTCCCCTACATTATGACTTACCCACTCTGCTAAAACTTTCTCTTAACTCATCCAAGCAAAACATTGTTAGTTCCTCTTATACATCTCAGATCATTAGACCATGAGCTCCTTGACAGTAGGAATTGTTTTTTTCATCTTTCCCTGTATCCCCAGAACTTGGCACGTAACTGGCACCTAATCAATGCCTTATAAATGTTCGTTGACTGATTAACTGAAATACTCTGTTATCCATGACTGCCACTATCTCTGTCCTTCTGATTTCATGATTCCCTGGAATTTGACTTCTGCCCTAACCAGACCATAATCCAACACATGTGAAAGTGGCCAGAGACATGAAATCTCACAGTTGGCACAGACCTCACAGGTAGCATCTGCCTCTAGACCAATCTGTGTCTTACCAAGGATCCCCACAATGTGGTCCTCCAACACAGCAATCACAGCTTCCACATTATAGGATTATAGGCCCATAAAACTGGAAGGAACTTGGAAGCCATCCAGTCCAACCCACTTGTTATACAGAAGATTAAACTGGGGCCCAGGTGGTTAAGTCACTTATCCAAAGCCACAAAAGCTGAGGTAACAAGATGGTGATTGGGGCAACCTACGACAGCTGATTTTGTGTCTGTTTAGTATGGAAATGTATATGCTGGGACTTCCAT
This sequence comes from Pseudochirops corinnae, assembly GCA_028646515.1. NCBI lineage: Eukaryota > Metazoa > Chordata > Mammalia > Diprotodontia > Pseudocheiridae > Pseudochirops > Pseudochirops corinnae. The sequence continues at coordinate 17,938,346 of CM053590.1, read as the reverse complement.
GGTACTTTTATACCTTGCCAAGTTCTATAACATTTTCCATTTCTTGATTCCTGTGAAGTCTCATGAAATGCTACAGGGAGATTCACATACTCAAAAGACAGAGAAAAAGTCTTATACATAATTTAATAGGGTCAAAAAAAAACTATGTTTCTTTAAAAAAGGAGACAGAATAAAGAGATAGGAAAATAAAAATTAAGAAAGACTCCTCCCTCCCCCAGATCCTCACCATGAAAAATTCAGGCAAGTTAGTCCTTTTTACTACTCCTTGTCCCTCCAAAAAAAAAGCCATTCAAAATATGAGATTACCAAAACTGCTGTTCCATAGGATAGTTTTGTAAAAGACGCTATAATCTACTTCTCACAATAAGCCATCCATGCACTGTCTGCATTAGAGAGGAAATGATATTCTACTATCCATTATCAGAGACATGGGATATGATGACAAATATCTATGCCAAGGGCTATTAACCTGAGGTCCCTGGACCCCCAAGCCTTTTGTGGATAGCTTTTAGAAGTTTTGTTAACTTGGATAGGAAAAAGAACATCTTTATTTCAAAATAAATGACTTCTTTGTAATCCTGGATTTCATCTTATGCATTTAAAACATCATTCTGAGAAGGGTTCCATATGTCTTTTAGGTGTATAGGTTTTCATGTCTCCATTATTAGAATGAGAGCACCTTGAGGACAGGAACTATTTTTCCCTTTCTTAGTATCCCCAGCAACCAATACAATGCTTAGCTCATAGTAAGCAAATACTTGTTGAATAGACTGCCAAAGGGGTCCTTGACACAAAAAAAGTTAAGAAATGCAGGGATAGGCAGAGCCACAATTTCTGAAATCCCAAATTACATAACAGCATCCTGAGTCTTGGACCATGATTGAGGAGATTCTGGAACAGTTTTTGTTTTTATTTTGTTTTTACTGCTTATTGCACAATATTTTATGAATTCAAGGGTGGAAATTTAGCTTTGAGTGGAACCGTGGTTTCCTAAGTAGATATTGTGAGTTCAAGCTTTGAGATTGCAATATCTTGGGCAGATTGCAAGAAATGATGAGAACCTGGAGCCAGACTTAACTAGGAAGGAAGCTGGCTAGAATGCACTTCGGAAACTGTTCAGTGGTTCCAAGGAACCCAATCTCTGCCCTGACGTGAAAGTCCATTTTTTTAATACTAATATCCTTCCAGTGAGACTGTATGTTTGTAACAGATCCCAGGATACCACAGTTCCTAAAAAATTGAAACTCTAGGCCAGGCCTGCACAACCTGTGCTCCACAGGCCATAAGCAACGCATGGGCATGCCAAAGGCCTGCTTTCCTCTACATTTGTTCTCTGGCTGCCTGAAATTCTTTGGCATGCTCCAAGTGGCTTCAGGTTGTGCAGGCCTGCTTTAGATCAACCAAATGGCAATGGAGAGATGAGTGTATGGGCTGTAGCCCACCAATGATGAAGTACAAAGAAGCAGCAGCATGAGAGACATTATCAAAGAAACATAGAAAAGCCCATGGGGCAGTCTGGAAGCTAGAACAAGCAATGGTCAGCAGACAGCTCCATTGGTATTCATTCTGTCAAGCATTCTAGAAGGTTCTGCTACCCACAGGGCAGTGGATGGACCTCTCATGGGGGATTTACTGGAAGACAGGACAAGAGTCACAAAGGATAGGAATGAACAGATGGATTGTGATCTGCGGTGGTGTCAAACTCAGATAGAAAGGAGAGCTCTGGGCAGTATATAGAGACTTAGAAAACCAATTAATATTATCTACGTTGTATTTTTATTTCTGTTAAACATTTCCTAATCACAGTTTAATCTGACTAGGCCATGGGTTTGACGTCTCTGATCTGCATCACTGGAGGTGGAACTCAAAGCTATTAAATCAAAGAATAGATCAATCAAAATATTAAAGAAGGATAATTAGTTGGGAAAGCCAGGCTGAAAGGTTTTTTTAAATTCTAATATATTGTCAATGTGGGAGAAAGGCTTTTTAATTTAAAATTACTTTCTAGGTGTTACACACACACACACACACACACACACACACACACACACACACACACTCCTTACTGAGAAAGCTTTTTTATGGTATTGGGCAAGGAAGCTATTCTGTTCCGTGTCTGTCAGATAATATGATCTGTACTAGGTGGCTTGGAGTCAGGAAGACAGGAGTTCCAATCCTGCCTGGGACACTTCAGTAAACAAGTGTCTATTGAGTGTTTCCTGTGTGCCAGGCACTAAGTGCTGGGAATACAATGAAAGGCAAAAATATAGTTCCTGCTCTTAGGAGGCAGAGACAATGTGCAAGAAACTATGGACATTAAGGAAAGATACATTGTGCAGTAGACAGAATGCTGGCCCCAGAGTCAGGAGGACCTGAGTTCAAATCTGATCACTTAAATGTGATCCTGACAAGTCACTTGTTTACCTCAGTTTCCTCAATCGTAAAATGCACTGGAGAAGGAAATGGCAAAAAAATAATAATAATAACTTCAATATCTTTGACAAAATAATCCCAAATGGGGTCACAAAGAGTCAGACAGGACTGAAATGACTGAACAGAGACAACAGCTAGGAGGCAATCTCAGAGGAAAAACACTAGTTTTGAGGGGGACTGGGAAAGGTCTCCTCAAAGGGTGAGATTTGGGCTGAGACGTAAGTGATGTCCGAGAATCCAGGAAGCAAATACAAGGAGAGAGAAAACAAGCATGGTCACTTTCTGTCTCCATTTCCTTATCCGTAAAGTAAACACCTCTCTGAGTGTTGTTGGGATACCAAACGAGATAAGAACCATAAAGTTATTTGCAAACCTTAAAAGTGCTTTATAAATATGAAATTGTTATCCAGAAATTCTAATATCAAGTCCCCTCAGAGAACTCCTGACGAAGAAATCCTTTTGTAGATAGCCCAGCCCTCTATCAAGGAAATCAAGAAAATAGCTTTAATGGAAAGGAAATTCTGTCACCCACTTTTTTCATGATTAATTCTAAAAAAGAAAGAGAATGTTAGAAATGTTTTAGTTCCTGAAAGGTAATACACCATTATCACCAATACCATTGCATCATCAGTATCATACTATATCATAACCCATCATTGAACCAGAGTTGGACAGGACAGAGCCTGTTAGCAGAACAGTAATTCCCTAGCAAGCATTCCCAACTGGAGGCTTTCCACCCTTCCGTTAAATACTTCCACTCCAGGGGGAAGGGGGGGAGGGACTCACAACATGTAGTAGAATACAAGATCATGGATGGCCTCACTTTTGTCTTTGTAGCCCCAGGACCTAGCACCATGCCTGATATACAGTTGGTATTTAATACACGCTTACTGATTGATTGAAAGTATCCCAATCTACTTTTGAGTGGCTCCATGAAGAAGGGTTGATTTTTGTGTGTGACAGTGAAGCTCTATCTGCCTCCTTAGACATTCTCCCCATTCCTTTTAATTTATTTTAATGTTTTCCTATTTAAGAATCATATTATGGTATTAACACTGATTATGATGAAAGCCACTTCCCTGCTCAGGTGCAAATCACTACTTTTTGATTTCTTAAATGTTTCTATTTTTGTGCTCATGCACTAGCAGAAGACAAGTTCAAGATGAAGGTGACTGATAATTCTCAAAAAAGAAGGTTTTGCAAAGATATAAAGTGTTGTACTTTTATTTGCAGTAAAAAAAATCATGCTTAACAGTTACAGAACATGACAAATTTTGTTCATGATTATGATATGGGCATTTTATGATGAATGAAGTAAAAACCTTGGCTTCTAGGATTTATAAGCTGTCATTTGTTACATAAGCAGATGGAGATTCCAAAATCTACCTCTGATGCTCAGTACTTGAGTGACATTGGCAACTCACTTAATCTTGGGTCTCCTGTAAAATGAAGTGGTTAGACAAGCTGGCTTGGGGCAGGGGTGGTCCCTTCTAGCTCTCGATCTTGGATCCTGTGATGATCTGTCACTCCATCCAGTATTAGATCTATAATGCATGTGATATCAGCAATCCTAGGATCCCATGAATATATTCAACTAGACCAGCAGTTATCAACCTGTGCCCCCTTTGGGGCTCGAATGACCCTTTCACAGGGGTCACAGGGGTCACCTAAGACCATCAGAAAACACATATTTCCGATGGTCTTAGGAGCCAAGACACCTCTATCCATCTCCAGGCAGATTCGCCCACATGCAGATACACCCACATACAAGTATTAAAGGGTCGAGGCATTAGGAAGGTTGAGACCCACTGAACTAGACAGATCTCTTTGTTGTTGTTAAATGAGGTTATTCTGTTCCCTAAAAGACTTCTAATGGTAAACTCATTTCCACCATAGCAGTCCATCAGTGAAAGCCTTAAGACATTTGACAATCAATCAACAAGCATTTACCAAGCATCTTCTCTAGGTCAGGATCCATGCTAGACACTGTGAACACCATGACAAAAATGAAATAGACCCAATTCTTGCAGAAGGTGACACAAGTTGAATTTTGAAGGGAATGAGAGATTCTAAGAGATGGAGGTGGAGAGGGAATGTATTCCAGGCATGAAGAACAGCCAGAGCAAAGGCATGAAGACAGAAAATGACATGTCGTGTGTGAGGAAGAGCAAAAAAGCCAGTCTGGCCCATAGAATGCATGAACTTAAATAGTCTATGACAAGAGTGGAAAGTACAAAAGTAGAAACCAAACAAAAGATTTTACATTTGACCCTAAATATACTATGGAACCACTGGAGTTAATGAATAGGGCAGCACTATATCAGACCTGGGCGTTAGGGGAAATCACTTTGGTAACTAGAGGGAGGAAGGATTAGGAGAGAGAGAGAGAGACAGAGACAGAGACACAGAGAGAGACAGAGACTTCAGACAAGGAGACCAACAGGAGGCCACGACAATAGTCTAGGTGAGAAGAGATGAGAGAGGACCTGGACTAGGTTTGGTGGTCATGTGAGTGGTAAGAATGGGACAAGTATAAGCATCATGGTGGCGGCAGAAACAACATACCAGCTCATCCCAGATGAGGCTGGTGTCAGTCTGGACCTGAATGACTGCTGAGACTGCTTTTCATGCAGCTGAGAAGTAACTCTTGTGTTAGTTGCAGATTTATTTTTTCATCTTCCAATGGATGACAGTGAAACTGTATTTTGACTTTGGCATCAGGAGTTTAACAGGAGCTACTGTGCTGTCTGCATTTTTTTTTCTCCCATTAGCATTTACTTAATTCACAGGCTTCAGGTAACTCTGTATTAGCCTGGATGCCAGAGACTGTCATTAAAAAATCTCCTTGATCATTGATCGTCTTGTACAGATTTGGGACATTGCTAAGGGATTATATGCTCTGACAAGCATGACTTGGTACAAGGGCTGCCACCAGGAAAGGGTGGAAGGAAAGAACACAGGGCAGATGTCATGGCTGAGCTGTGGGAATGAAGCAGCTGCCTTAATGAGAGGATTAGGGCCAAACTGCCACCACCTGGACATGCTTGAAACTCTTCCCTGGTTTGATTAGTGACAAATGATGTTTGTTCTTCAGAAACTGCCTGGACTAAGCACAAACCCATTGCTGGACTTGTTATGCTAGCCCACCTAGATCTAGGGTCTGAGATTTACAGCTAGCAAGGACCTGAGAAGCCACACAGTTCAACCTTTCTCATTATAGAGATGAAGAAACAAGACCAGGGAATTTGACTTGTCCAAGATCCAGAGAGGATCACAGATTTGAAACTGGAAGGAACCTCAGAGACTCCCTAGTCTAGCCCTTTCATTTTCAGATGAGCAAACCAAGACCCAGAGAGCTGAAATGATTTGCTCATGATCACAAAGGCAGTAATTTTAAAAAGAGGGGTTTGTGGGCATCTTGCCACATAGAAGAGTAGGTGGAAGGGGGATGAGAGGTGGGGTGATAGAGGGGAGGGCAGGGTGGGGGGGAGGGCTGATGAAAGTTCACACTTCTGTAGAGGGACAGGGACAGGGACAGGGACAGGGTAGAGAGTGGATGGGGGGGCAGGATAGGAAG
>CM053590.1:17881462-17931836 GCA_028646515.1 Pseudochirops corinnae | reverse complement strand
TAAGCAGTGGGTAGGAATTGCAAAGAGGTAAATTTAGGTTTTGTTTCAGGAAAAAAAAACAACAACTTCATAATACATATAGCTATCCTTAAGTGAAGTGGGCAAATTACGTGTTCCCCTGTATTGCTGGTCTTCAAGCAACATTGAGATGACTACTCCTTGGGCAGGTTGTATGAGGAACTCTTTTTTGAGTATGGGTTGGACCAGATGACCACTGTAACTCCTCTGATGATCTATAATTCTAATAAAGCCCCATGTCTTCCTCTTGTAGACATTATTTTAATCTACCCATTTATCAATAGCATTCAACCAATTATTTTCCCTCGAAATTATACCAGTAACTGAGGTGGTGCAAGGGAAAAGTGTGTTCCCAATTGTTCAAGGGAATGTTTGAACTGTTGTTCTTGATATATATTCTCCACAAATATCTCTCTGTAAAAAAGTTAAAAATGATAATGGTGGTGGTGGTGATGGTGGTGCTAACCCCTATATACTTTTACGATTTAATCAGGAGACCTAGCTTCATTTCACAACTTTGTTTTTGTATTGTTTCTGTCATACTGAGCAAACTACATAGCTTCTCTAGGTTTTCAGCTTTCTTATCTATAAGGTGAAAAAGTTGAATGAAATTATCTTCAAGGTGTAATCTAGCTCAAAATTCTATGATGTTTCTTGTCAGCATGGATATTATATACATGTACATATACATATACATATACATATACATATACATATACATATACATACACATATACATACACATATACATATATTGTTGTGGACCTTGTAGTTAGTTACTGTCCCAGTTGGAGGGTGAGTGGACAATTGAACTCCAAATCCAGGACCTTGCCATTGCTAGAAAGACAAGAATAGCATAGGTAAAAGAAGCTTTCACCAATTTCAGCTGTGGAATGGGTAACCAGAGGTGTCAGTCTGTAGTTGAGAGAGGAAAAGGGAATAGGAAAGCAGAAGTACTGAGGGAATAGCCAGGAAAACGTGAGGATAAACAGATGTCAAGGATATGACAGGTGAAATCATAGCTCACAGTTTTTACAATGAGTTATGGGCTTTGGAAGATGACATCATTTATGCTGAGCTGGTGTATCAGCTTAGATATCAGTATCTATCTATCTATATATGTATGCATGTATGTATGTATGTACAAATGTATATACATATATATGTATATGTGTGTGTGTGTATACACTACACACACACACACATATTTACTAAACCAGACCCCAATATTCTGCATTGGAGTTTAGATGATAGTCTTTAAAGACACACTACTTACTACCTTTGCCCTCCCAGGGAAGAATGCTTATAACCTTTCCTTCTCCCTGGGGATTGGAAATATCATACCAAATGTGGTTTAATTCCACTGTATTTTTCCACTAACCCTCAAGTGGGATGGGTGTCATTTGTATTCTACATCGCTATTGAAAAGTAACTATTCCAAGAAATCATCTTGCATAATAAATGTTTCATTTTCATAAGGCATGGACTTTAAGACATGTATCTTTTAGAGAAATGTATCGCTAGTAGTGATATGTTTATGCAAGTTCTCCTTCCCATATTTTATAAGCGGGAATTCATTATCACTGTTATTTATTAAGCAATGAGTTTTCCTGGTAATCCTGCAGCTTTATGACAATAGTTGTACTTGATATTTCTAACACGGAAAAGAGATAGTCTTTAGAGCTAAGTAACATTTAATATCTTAACTTGCACAGTGTTTTGAAAAAATATTTGGTAATTTGGTGAAACTAGTTTACAAAGATTTAATATGTGAGAATTTCTTCCTTCATGTGAGAGGCATTGTATTCTCTGTGATATGTCTGTTCCATCATAAATTACTACCAGTTTTAGGCGCCTGGAGGTTAGTTGTGTTTCATACGCTCAGATGTAACCAGGGGCAGGTTGATAAATGTTTAACAACCAGCTCTCTTGGGTAAAAAAAAAGTACATATGATATGCTTTAAAGTTTAATTTGCATTATTAACATTCCCTCCATCTCTTTCTGAAGTCTAAGCAATCAAAGAAGATACAAATTAAGCCCTAATTTGTAGAATTTGCTGATTTCCATGATGTAAATGCTCACAGTGAAAATTTAATATTGTTTCTAATGAGTCAGCATAACTGACTCATTAGCATATAACTATATCATATTCCTATAGCTACCACCACAGTCGCTAGGCGGCACCATAGCGCACCGAGTGCTGGGTCTGGAGTCAAAAAGACTCATCTTGAGTTCAAATCTGACCTCAGAAATTTGCTAGCTATGTGACCCTGGGCAAGTCACTTAACCTTGTTTGCTTCAGTTCCTTCATCTGTTAAATGAGCTGGCAAAGCAAATAGCTAACCACCACAGTATATTTGCTAAGAAAACTCCAAATGAGGTCACGAAGAGTTGGGTATGACTGAAAAATGACTGAACAAAAACAACATATCTAACACTACATTCTCTGCCAAAAGTAAGCCATCTGTGCCATTTAAAAACACAAATTAGAATCAAGTCACCTAAGTTGGTTCTTTAATAAGGTACTCTGGTGTAGTGGACAGAGAAATCTGGGCGGGTGACCCCAGATGGTTGACCTTGGGCAGGCCACTTAAACATGCAGAGATTGAGCTTATTTTTTTGTTAAATACTGATAATGCTTATACCTGCCCATCTCATTGATAAGTTATGAGGATCAAAAGGAGATGATGTAGGTAAAGCATGCAGTTTATAAGCTCCAGAGTATAGGATAAATGTGAGCCCTGCTTTATCTTAAGCTAAAAAGCTCTGCTCAGAATGGAGATAAATCAAACACATACATATATATGTATATGTATACATACATACATACATAAAATATCAAAAAGAAGAAGAGGAGGAGGGAGGAGACAGTGAGAGAGGGAGAAGCATATATCAATGTAGGATCATGGAATCATAGATTTAAAACTGGAATCAACTTTGAAGGCCCTCTTGCCTAACGCCCTCATTTTGCAGACGATGAAACCAACACCTAGAAGACAGTACATGATTTGACCAATGTCACATTGGGAATAAACGACAAAATGATAATCTGAAACCAAGTCTTCTCCTTCCGCTTCCAGTGAATCTCACTGGATCACATTGCTGACTCTATCTCAGGGACATCCAATATCCTTGAGGAATGTGAAGACCCTGAACACACTCAACTTGTCATTGATTCGACATGACTCCAACACTCTTGGGATCAGCTTGCAGTGTTACTGGGGCCTGATTGCAATTTGTCTTCTGGACACAGGTCATTATATTCATTAAGGTAATTCAAATCCTTCAGCTACATTTTGAACAACATGATCAACATGAGCCAGTACTCCTGATGAATAATACCATTCAGGTGCTGAAAGTCCCATGTTCTTAACAGTCACCTTGAAATTATATCACATGTTGGGATAAAGGTCACACAAGGATGAAGTGAACAAATTCTTCATAGATTGGCCTATGTCAATATTTCTCAGATTAATTAACAGATTTAACATGATACCAGTCAAAATATCAGTAGACACTGAAACGGATACAATGATAACATTAATATGGAGAAGAAGATGAACAAAAAGAGGAAGAACTAAGAAAGAGAGAACCAATGAAAGGGAACTTGCCCTATCAGATTTCAATATGTATTATAAAGAAATAATTAAGAAAAAACTGGCTGGTATTAGAAAAAATAAACAGATTAATGGAATAATGTAAAGAACTCAGAAATAGAACTGAATGCTCATTGGAGGTTAGTGTTTAATAATCCATGTCTAAAATACATGAAATGAAATTACTCTTCAATCAAACTGCTGGAAAACTGGATAGCAAATCCCCTAAATGGATTTGGAGCCATCTTCACACCATACAGTATAATAAAATTTAGCTGTTTCAATGGTTTAATTCTTTTAATCTGGAAGAAAGGAATAACATATTTACCTTGACTGTGGAGAACATCTTAAAAACAGTAGGAGAAATTATTGAAAACAAACAGTAATGGGTTTGACTATACACAAATTAAAAGATTTTGCACCACCAAAAATTACACTCCCAAAATGAAAAGAAAAGAAAAAGACTGGTGAAAATATTTGTATAAATATGTCAGATTAAGGTCTGAAATCTAGAATCTTTAAGGAATTTTGTTTCCTTATTTGTAAAAATAAAACACACTTCTCAATGGAGCATAAGTTAAAGAATATAAACAAATGAAATTTTTGAAGAGAGATAATTTTTATCAAGCTAATAAAGAAATGTTTAAATTTCCCAGTAATTAGAGAAATGCAAATCAAGTCTCACTAGAATGGCAAAACAAAAAGCAAAAAACACAAACAAAAAAGACAAAATTCAGTAATAGGACTAAAAGGAAACATACATCATTGATTAGAGTGTAGAACAGTGTAAACATTTTTGGAAAGCAGTATGGTCAAGCATAATATTATACCTCCATGAGTATAATATTAAAGTGAAAGAAGAGGAGGAAGAGGAAGAGAATGAAGAACAGATTATAAGCTCCTTGAGGACAGGATCTCTTTTGACTTTTTTAGTTTCTCCAGCATTTAGCACAGTGCCTAATAATACACAGTAGGTATTTAATAAATGAACATTAATTGATTGATTGATATGAGGAAGAAGAAGAAATGGAAGAGGAAGAGGAGATAGACTTATGGAACTTTAAATAGGCTCACACAGGGATATAGAACAAATGAACTTCTTGTTTGGTGTTTGTTAATTGGCTTGCCTTTATTTGGTTCAACATGTCAAAGATTTTTTATATTATTTAACATCTTGTTTTATAAATCATTAGATTATTTGTTTTTATAATGGCTACCGAATAATGGTTACAATATTTATTTCACTATACATGAAATAAATCAAATCATTTTCCCAATAATTCAAAGATTGAACAATGGCTACCTGTTAAGATATAAGCCATCATACATACTGCACACCTATAATACAAGAGGATAGTGTTCTTTGGCAAGTTTGCCATCACATTAGTCTGTACTGAGTGACTAAGCTAGATGTTATACTCAAAGCATCTATTACCTTCACATTTTTTTTCTAGTATAATTCATCCTAAATGCTAGACAAAAGCATTTTAATATTCCACAAAATTATTTTCTTTGTAGAATAAAGATGGAAAGTACTTAAAAGCTTGTAAAGTGACCAATTTTTAATGATATCAAATTAAGTAATTTAATGTAATTACCAAATTACCTTTTGAAATAATGTAGCAATTAACAAAACCTACAATAGTATCTTTTTTTAGTGACATAACCTGATCTGAGCCAAGTTATTTGGGTAGGACAGCACACTCAAAAAATGCTAGTAGAAATTCTTGAAGTCAAAATATTTAGTCAGAGGTCTTGGTCATCCAAAACAAACTGAGATTTTGTTCCATTGCCCCTCTCTTTCTCTCACTTGATTTTTCAGTCCATCTTGTCAAAGTATTTTGCAGGTTAAATTCACCTTAAAATGAGACTGTGTATTTGAATAGGGTCCACCATAATGGTGAATAATTGAAAGACCTCTGCTAGCACTGTCATATGGTTAAAAAGTTATGACAATAATATCAAATAGCATATAACTTCACTGACCTCTTAGTGTAATGATTTAATTCGATGGCCCATTCCTTCATGGAAGGAGCCATCAATTAGTGAGTGTAATATGTAACCACAAATGGAATTGTGGGGTTTTATGCAAATATGGTATGTGGGAGTGTGGGGAATAACAAAATTAATTGTATAAAATGAGGGAGGTAACCATTTCTTCTCCAAACTGCTACCCTTCTTTTGGCAGGTTTTCTGGTAATCCTTTGGTCAGAAGCACTTTCAAAAGTACATATATTTTCACATAGCCCTCTTCAAGTCTTAACTTCCTCTCAGGTTCACAGTGCCTGGCATATAGTAGGTGCTTAGTGAATGATGGTTGATTGAAATGCTGGTTGATATTTTATGAGATCCAAGGAATCTTTCAGAGACGTATTTTGCAGTAGGGTTCAAGTCCAACTAGATGACCTCCTGGTGCCTCAAACTGAATGTGACATTAACTGAACATGGCCTTTCCCTTCCTAAACCTGCTCTTCTTCTTAAGTTTGCTTCCTGCCGCCAAGCCACCCATATTTGAAACCTTGGTTTCATGTTTTTGGCTTCTCCTCCTCCTTCACCCACACATCCAGCCAAGCCTCACAAATGTCACTTTCTTCATATGTCTTGAACCCCAGGAAGGGACTGACTTTTTCCTCTTTTTGTATCCTCAGCAGTTAATACTGTGACTGACACGTACCAAGTGATTAATAAATTTTGATTGATTGATTGATTCCTGAATTTTCTCTCAACTCATAACTTTATCACCCTAGTTCAGGTACTCATTACCTCTTGATGTTAAACTACTCTTGGAGCCTTAATATTTACTAATCACCTCCCCCATTAAATTGTGAATTTCTCGAAAGCTGGAACTGTTCTTTTGCCTCTTTTTGTATCCCCAGCACTTAACACAGTGCCCGGCACATTGTAGGTGCCTAATAAATCTTTATTGACTGACTAAATGCTAGTTGAGGGCAGCTAGATTGTGCAGTGGATAGCATGCCAGGCTGGAAATCAGGAAAACTCATCTTCCTGAGTTCAAATCTGGCCTCAGACACTTACTAGCTGTGTGACCCTGGGCAAATCACTGTTTCCCTCAGTTTCTTCATTTGTAAAATGACCTGGAGAAGGAAATGGCAAACCACTTCAGTATCTTTGTCAATAAAACTCCACATGGGGTTATGAAGACATGACTGAAAAATGATTAACCCACAACAAGGAATATGTCTTGATTGATACGGAATATCCTCCCTTTCTTAAACCTGGGGCACAGTCTTCTGCAAATACCCAGGGTGTCTGGGGTACAAGAACCTACTAAGAATGGTCACAAAAGTAGAGTATGATGATCATGAGGCACATGTGGAAAAAATGTAAGTGGTCAAGGCAACTTACACCTTTGGTGCCATAGGCGTTTGATATCTTTTGTCCCCTTCTTGAATCCTCACATTGCACTCCCAAAGCCCTCCAGTGTTTCTCCTGGGCCGATAACTCAGCCAAGTTCCTGAAGTTGGATTCTTTCCACAGTTTTAATTTGATTGCCAGGGTTAGTTTTATCTTTTTTTTTTTTAATAGCTTTTTGGAGGGGGCAATTGGGGTTAAGTGACTTGCCCAAGGTCACACGGCTAGTTTTTTTGTGTTAAGTGTCTGAGACCGCATTTGAACTCAGGTCCTCCTGACTCCAGGGCCGGTGCTCTATTCACTGCGCCATCCATCTGCCCCAAGGGTTAGTTTTATCTTGAGTCCACAGCTGATTTTCTTTGCTTCCAAAGATCTGTTTTCTGCCTCAAGTGGCTACTGAGTTGAGAGTGTTTTTTCTAAAGTCACCAGGGCTGGGGTCAGTGTTCATCCCAGAGATGGCCATCATCTCTTCCAATTCAAAACAGTTTTCTTATACTTCCCAAAGGCATGCAGGGCATTGAGGTATCTGTGAATTTTTACATATAGCTTAATATCTCTTTAACTGCCTTTTACTTTCTTTGATTATATTTTGGGCTGGGGGGAGGAAGAGAGAATTGGTCTCTTTGCCTCCACCCCCATTTTGTATAATATTCATTTGTGCATAAAGAATTTGGAGCCAGAGGATACAGATTTGAATGCCAACTGTTACTGTGTAACCTTAGACGAGTCAATTAACTTCTCTGAGCATTAGTTACCCAACCTGTAAAATGAGCAGGTTGAATTGGATAATCTCTGTCTCATCTGGTTCTAAATCTTATCTCTGAACATCTTGATTTCAGTTTCTGAACCTGCAGTTGCTCTGAGCTTTCACTCTTTCTCCTTTGGTTTTCCTTTTCCTTGTCTGACTGTTCCTTCTCAGTTTCCTTTACTGATTCCTGATCCATGTCATTCCTGCTTACTGTATGTGTGCCTCAAGACTCTGGGCCCCCTTCTCGTCCTCTGTATTTTCTCCCACTGAGTGACCTCAACAGCTATCACAATTTTAATTACCTTCGCTACACAGATTACTTTCAGATTTAGGTGTTAAGTTCAAGTTTCTCTCCTGAGATCCAATCCAGCACTATGAAATGAATGAACCTTTCAAACTGGATGTCCTGTAGGCATCTTACACCCAATATGCCTAAGCCAGAAATCACTATCTTTCTTTACAAAGCCACTCCTACTCTGAACTTTCCTATTTCTGTGTAGAACACCATCATTTTTCTAGTCACTCAGACCCAGAACTTCAGCATCTTCCGCAACTCTACCCTCTCTCTCATTATACATATCTAATCAGTAACCAAATATTACACTGACCACAATTTTTCTTACATATATTCCCTCCTTTCCACTCACACAGCCATCACTCTTGGTTAGCACTCATTAACTCTTCCCTGAAGTACTGCAATAGCCTTTGACTCAGGTTCCCTACCTCAATCCTCTCCCCAACTCCCATCCAAAGTTATTTTCCTAAAATGCATCTCTGATTGTGAAGCCAAGCATGAGCAGCTTTCCAGAGGACTGCTGCTGTGAATAGCTTCGAGGTTCTGATTACATAGTATAGTGAACTCTCTATTTATTCAGTAACAAACTAAGACAAAACATTGACAAAAACCAAAGTACAGCATTCACAATGTTATATAACAGCAACCTATTACTAAAGTGGCCACATAATTTTAAACAAAAGATATCATTCAGTAAGAACTTAACTCAATCATCCTCAAGGAGCAAGCCTCCTTAAGGGACACAAAGTACAAAGGTCAAAGTTCTCCACCTCTAGGTCACCACAAGTCATAATCTTCTCAGTCAGCATTAAGTATTCAAGAAGAGGTCTTTTCATCTTGATTCAAGGCTGGCTCTCAGATTCCATGGTTCCTCTCCATGGGTCCAGCTCCTGCCCAAATCTGCCCAACTGTCACCTGGATCCAAAGGCAGGCAGCTCTCAGCTCCTTGTCCAGCTTCTCATCCAGTTCTTTGTCCATATTGAAGCTCACAGTGTCCAGTCCACCTCAAGTCCTTCACAGTTCCTGTTTCTGGGAAGATTTTGCTTGACAGAGCCACAATAATATTCATGAACATTGCCAGCACCATCATCAATTCACTATCTGCCTGTGAAATCAACAGAGAGCCACAAACAAGGTCTGAGAACTCAACACAAATCATCAGTACAGTCCCAAGACCTCTGAATCCCTTCTCTAGGACTTCTGTAAACAGACAATCAGAAAATTCTTTCAAGGCTTCCAATAAGGTCCCAGGGCTTCTGTAACAAAGTATCACAAACAAACATCAACACAGACAGAACAAACATAGAGTGCCAGGATACCACCAGTTTTCTCCTTCTTAACTAGCCCACCACAAGAGTTCTGCTCTCTTCTCGGTTCTGCTCTCTCTAGCCTGGGTCTCTTCTTATATATGGTCATTAGCTCCTCCCCTTCCTGTTGTATCAGCAACAGGAGTTCCCAAGTTCTAGGGTTCACAAGTTGTGGGGTTCACAAGTTCTGCTTCTCAACAAAGACTTGATACAATCATGGGCAAGAACTGAAACAAGGTGTTAACTACTTCTTTGCTTGCCATTACAGTGATCATGTTATTCCCCTCTACCAAATAAACCTTGAATGACTCCTTGTTACTTTTAGGATCAAACATAAACTCTTCTGTTGACATTTAAATCTCTTCACAACCTGGTTCCAGCCTAATTTCTATCTTTAGTACACATTATTGTACTACCTTCCACATTCCCTGTTTCAATCATACCAGCTCCCTTGCTTCTCTACATATGCTAGTCTCTCTCCTTCCTTTATGACATTTTAAAAAGTATTTTTTTTCAAATTACAAGTAAAAATAATTTTAACATTTCTTTTTAAAACTTTTGAGTACCAAATTCTCTCCCTCTCCCATCCCCCTCCCCCCTTGTCAGAAGGCAAGTAATTTCATATAGATTATACATATGTAGTCTTGCAAATATATTTCCATGTTAGTCATGTTATAAAAGAAAACAGACCAAAAAAAGAAAAATGAAGAAAGCAAAAAAAAAAAGGTATGCTTTGATCTGCATTCAGATTTCTTAGGAGGTAGATAGTATTTTTCATAAGTCCTTCAGCATTGTCTTGGATCACTGTATTGCTGAGAATATTTAAGTCATTCACAACTGATTATCGTAAAATATCACTGTTATTGTGTATACTGTTCTCCTGGTTCTGCTCACTTTACTTTGTGTCAGTTCATGCAAGTCTTTTCCAGTTTTTCTAAAAGCATCCAGCTTCGTAATCATATACCACAACTTTTTCAGCCATTCCCCAATTGATGGGCATTCTCTCAATTACCAATTCTTTGCCACCACAAAAGAGCTGCTATAAACATTTTCATACATATATAATGGTACTTCTGAATCAAAGGGTATGCACAATTTTATAGTCATTTGGGCATGGTTCCAAATTGTTCTCCATAGTGGTAGAATTTGTTCACAATTTCACCATTAATGCATTAATGTCCCAATTTTTTCCACATCCCCTCCAACATCTGTCATTTTCCTTTTCTGTCATATAGACCAATCTGATACATGTGAGATGTTACCTCAGAGTTGTTTTAATTTGCATTTCTTTAATCAATAGCAATTTGGAGCATTTTTTCTCGTGACTATTGATAACTTTGATTTCTTCTTCTGAAAACTGCCTGTTCAACTACCTATTGAACATTTATCAATTGGGGAAATTACTTGTATTCTTTTAAATTTGACTCAGTTTTTTACATATTTGAGAAATAAGAACTTTATCGGAGAAACTCGTTATTACTGTATATTTTTCTCCATCCCCATCATTGCCAATTATTCTTCTACCTTCTTTTACCCTGTCCCTCCTCAAAAGTGTTTTGCTTTTGATCATCACCTCCCCCAATCTGCCCTCCCTTCAATCTATTTTCCATATCATTTGTTGTTCCAATGAGATATTTCAAATTTTATTCTATTTTTTTTATTCTTTTGATTTTGCTTTATTGTTTCTTAATGTTTCAGAGTCATTAGTTTCTACTTGCCCTGTTCAACTTTTTAAGGCATTCTTTTCTTTAGTGAATTTTTGTACCACATTTTCCATTTGGCCAATTCTACTTTTTAAGGAGTTCTCTTCAGTGAAGTTTTTTTGCCTTTTACCATTTGTAATATTCTGCTTTTTAAGCTGTTATTTTCTTTTCAGCGGTTTTTTTCAGGGAGGGGGGTACTTCCTTTACTAAGCTGTTGATTCTTTTTTAATTATTTCCTTGCCTCACTCTCATTTGTTTTCCCAATTTTTCTTCTACCTCTCTCATTTAATTTTTAAATTCCTTTTTGAGTGCTTCCAGAGATTCTTTTTCAGGGACTGAGACCAATTCACATTTTTCTTTTAGATTTTGGAGGTAGTAGTTTTGACTCTGTTGTCTTCTGAATTTGTGTTTTAATCTTCTCTATCACCATAGTAATTTTCTATGGTCAGGTTCTTTTTTTGTTCTTTGCTTTTAACTTTATGTTATAGTTGGGCTCTGCTCCTGGGATGGAGGGGTCATGGTCCCAATTGTCAGGTTTTTTGTGCTACTGTTTTCAGAACTAGTTCTGAGGATCTATAAATTTTTAGTTCTTCCAAGGTAGCATGATCTAAGGAGAGGTGTTGTCACTGCTCTCTTGGCCTATGCTCTGGTCTGTGAGTGACCACAAGCACTCTTTTCTACCTTGAAACTGTGACTACAGTCCCCACTCCCCTGAAGGCCACACACTTTATTGCACTAGTACTTCTCCTCCCCATAGGTCTGCAACTCAGAATTAAGTATGGGCATTACAACAGAGTCCTACACCCAGTGTTAGCAAAGGTTCCCCTGTAATCTCCTTCTGACCAGTCATGCCACCTACTTAAAATCTGTGGGCTGAGAGCTCCCAAAGTCACATTCAATGCTTATGTCCCCAAAGTCTGCTGGGACCTGTGCTCCACTACACTCCACTCTCACTCCAGTGAAACAGACCTTTCCTGCTGACCTAAGGCATCTCAGGTTAGAAAATTGTTTTACTCCATCCTTTTGTGGGTTTTCTCCTCCAGAATTTGTTTTGAGGTATTATTTTAAAGTTGTTTGGAAAGGAATTTGGGAGAGCTCAGATGAGTCCCTGCCTTTACTGTGCCACCTTGGCTTTGTCTCACACTATTAACCTTGTGATGACTGTCCCTGTGTCTGAAATTCTCATGCTCCCAATCCCTAGTTTCCTGCAAGATTTAACTCAAGTTACTTTCTACATGAATCTTTTTTTGATCCCCCCAGCTGGCAGTACTCTCCCTTCTAAAATTACCTGAGTACCTGGCTTCCTGATCCACTGACTACCTCTCACTTCCAGTGTGATCTTGGGCAAGTTACTGCTCTTTTCTGGGTTCTCTGTGTCTTCCTCTGTGATACACTTAAATCTGTACCTGCCCTCCCCAATAAAACATTAGGTCAGTTCCATTTTTGTCTTTGTATCTCCAGTCTGTTAGCACAGTGCCTAGAACTCAGAATGGACTTAACAAGTGTTGGTTGTCTAGGAGGGTAGGTGTTCTCTAAAGTCCTTTTCTGCTCCAGATGCTATGGAACCTGTAGTGTGGGAGGCAAGACTTTCTATAAAATGAATCAGAGATGACCTGTATCCACCTCCTTCCAGCTCCATTTTCTTTGTATTTATTTTCTATTTTTCCTACAACGCTTGGTGTTTTGAATTTTGAGTCACAGGGCCTGAGCTAGAATTTCAGCACGCTTCCTATTACATATGCGCACTGGCAGGTCATTACCGTCCTGGCTCTCAGTTTCCTCATCTGTAATATTACAGTTGGGCTAGACGAACACCAGGTCCCTTCCAGCTCTGGATTTAGGTTCCTTTAAGTCATTTAACTTCCAGGGTCTCAGATTTTCTCATCTGTAAATGGAGGGAGTCAGTGTACAGGATTTAATCTAATCTAAATTGGTCTCGATATCGTGGTCTTTTCTTATGCAGAGAGCAAGCTTCTGGAGGGCAGGGCTGGTTTCACGTTTGTGTTCTAGCTAGCAGGACCGAACACCGCCCGCACATGTGCAGATGCGCAGTCCAGAATCAGCTTCTACCAATGGATGCCGCTATTGTGCTCTCGCGCTCAAGCACCCACCAGTCACTGGGCTAGACCGCGGCTCCCCTCACATAACTGGAACCCCTACAGGTGGTGGGCGTGAGCTGCAAGAAAGCGCTCCGCCCTACGTTTTGCGCCCTGACAGCCACACCCCCTGGGCGGCTTTTTTTCTGCTTCCTCTCCATGTTTCGCCCAGACTGCTCCTGAGCTCCTTCTGGCTGTGCGCTCTGACGTCATCGAGCGGCGCAGCGCTCGCCCCGCCCCCTGGCTGTCCTCTCAGAGCCCCTCCCACTCCCTTTGCTAGCGCCCCGCCCCCGGGCTGTTGGTCCGTGCGCCGCCAGAGCGCGCGCTCGCTCCCCACTCCCGCCTCTGCCCCGGCGGGCGGGCTTGCGCGTTGACGTCATCGCGCGGCGCCGCGCTCGCCCCGCCCCTCGGCGCCCCGGGGCCGGGCGTTGGCGGGGAGGGGTCCCGGCGGCAGTAGGCGACGCTCGGAGGCGGGGTCGGTGCGGCGCGTCTCCGCCCGGCCCTGCGCTGGCGGGCATGCGGTTGGTTTCCCGGGGCGCCTTGTTGTCAGAGAGTTCCCCGACGCCCCGGTGACGTGGTTTCCCCCCCCGAGATCCCGGGGCGCGGCGGGCGGCCGGCCGGCCATGCACCGGCGCGGAGGCCGGAGAGCAGCCCTCTGAGGCCCCGGCCCCGCGGCCCTCCCTGCAGGGATGTTCAAAAATGAGTACCAGGTAACCGGGAGTCCCCGGCGCCGCCCCCTGCCCAGCCCCGCCCCGCCCCGAACAAGTGGGGAAACTGAAGCCCAGCCCCGGGGAGAGCCGGACCGTACATGTGGGGAAACTGAGGCGGGCGAGGGCGAGGGACCGCCCGGGCTGGTGAGGTCAGGGGGAGAGCTGGCCTCGCCTCGGACACGTGGGGAAACTGAGGCCCAGGAAGACGGCGTCTCCGTAAAGAGTGGGGCTGGGATTTGAACCCAGCGCCAGTGAGTCCCAAGCCACGCGTTCTGCCGAGGGCCGAGCGCCTTCTGTGCCTCAGTTTCCCCATCTTGGCAGAGAACTGGGTCTAAAGTGGCAAGCAGGAATCCCCAGCCTGCCACAGCGTTGGGAACCCGTAGGACTTTGGATAAGTCCCTGCCTAAGGACCCATCAGTCTTACAGAACTGGACCTGGGAAGGCGCCCCAAGCGGCCAGGCTGGGAGAGAGCGGGCATGGGGGCCAGAGCCCGAGGCCCCCCTCTGTGCCTAGAATGGAGGGGAGGGGGCACTGGGCACGCCTGGCCTGCCCTCCTTGGCCAGCCTCCCAAGCGTCCTCGATAGGGGCCATATGCTGGTCTTTCCTTGTGCGTGGTATTGCAGGCAAAGCGGGAGGATTCTGTGTGTTCTGTTAGAGGTGGTGATGCTGATGTTTAAAGCCCGGCGTGTTCTCTCAGCGTGTGATTCTACCCCAAATCCGGTGTTACACACTCCACAGAACACCATCAAAAGAGGGAGAATTAAACCTCCTGCTTCCCATTTCCTCTCTCCGTTGTTTCTACCTTTTAACTTAAAATGACCAGAAAAAATTTCAGCTTGGGAGGGAAAAAAGCCTCTTCTATTTGAAAGGACAACTAGAGCTTGAAAGATTCATTTAGTCAGCAAGCCTTTATTAACTACTTACTATGTGCCATTAAGTTCTTGTAATAGACACTTCTCTTTCTCAAAGGTAATTATCATTCAGTGTTTCATTCCTGTGATTTATAATTGAAATTGTAGATAATTCAATCGCCATCTCCCTGCTTTTACCCCTTAGGTTTCTTATGAGGAATGTAGATTTTACTGAGCTCTGGAAGCTTTTTCCTACATCTCTGCGTAGAAGTGAAAAAGAAAGAGACATGTTCTTTGTTGGTTGGTCATTGCTTTGGGAGAAGACTAGAAACACTATTTTGTGTGTAATTAAAAAAAAAAATCTAAAAATTGCGTCCAGAAATAGACGAAATGTGCCTGCATTTCATTAAGAAGCAGGTTTGTAGAGAAGGTGGACTCTATCAGAAGTAGCAATGCCTTCATCACATCTTTCTGACTGAGTGGTGGGCTCTTTGGTGATGAAGAGCCCTCTTACACTTGGAGCTTTGCCAGCTTGGCAGAAGCTGCCTGACAGGGCTCTGCCCATGGCTTAGGGTCACTTGATGCCATGGTGACACATTGAGCAAATGCATGTAAACACGATCAGACCCCAAGCTAGCTTTTGGATCTTGGATCTCAGCAAGTTTTATTAATCAGAGTGCATCAGAAGTACATTTAAATGCTTGAGTAGGAACTTCTAAGGTCAGGATGGCCCCTCTTCCTTCTATCACTTCTACTGCCATCTCCTCTTCTGCCCCTGTCTCACATGATGAGGTGACCTCACCCCACTTGCACAGACGGTCCCATTCCATCCTTTCTCCTCCAGCAGATTGCTCCTTCTGTCATTCCTGCTCTCGGACTACTGGCTCTTTCTCTACTCCCTATAAAAATGTCCATGTCTCTCCTCCATCCTCAGAAACCCTCACTTGATCCTTCCAATCCTGCTGTCATTCCATCTCTCTTCCACCTTGGGGTCTCCACTTTCCCTTAGAATGCAGCTTCTGGCCTCTTTTGCACCTTCTTTCCACTCTCTCCAGATCCAGTGTCCTTTTCTCAATCCTTAGTCATCTTGACTTCTCAGTTCTCCTCTGACCTCCCTAATCCCTCCTTCTCTGTCTCCTTTGTTGGATCTTCATCCAGCTTCTGTCCTGGGTCCTCTTCTCTTCAGCTCCCTTCTCATATCTACCTGCCCTTACCTCTCTGCTGGCCTCCATGCAGTTTTGCATCTCCAACTGCCTTTATGAACTTCAGATGTTCCCTAGGATTCTATGTCTGAGTAGATATTTTAAACTAAACATCTTGCTCCCTAAACCCTCTCTCTCCTATCACCTAGGAGTTGTCCTGGGCTTCTTAAACACTCGTGCCTCCATATCCAAGCTGTTGCCAAGGCCTGTCGATTTCACCTTTGCATCATCTCTCCTTTGACATGGTCCCCACCATGAGGGAGGCTTTCGTCACACTGTGCCTGGACTATTGCAATAGCCTCCTGCGGTCTGCCTGCCTCAAGTCCCTCCTTCAATCAGCTACCAAACTGACATTCCCAAAGTGCAGGTTCAGCCTCGTTCCCCTGCCGCCCCCAACACAGTAAACTCCAGGGCCTCATTTGTCACCCTTAGAATCTGCCTTCCACTGTCAGCTGCTCCCCAAACTTCTAAGATCTTCATGATGGTGGCTTTCTCCCTTTATGTTCACTAACTCTTCCTTAAATATCACTTTCTCTGATATTTGTCCTTCCTTTCCTCCTTGACTTTGGCTGATAATCAAATTGGCCATTTTTTCCTGCCATTGAGGTGACTTGTGCTCAGCACAAGTGCTACGTGCTCTTCTACTTCCCTGGGTATCTGCTCTCCTTTGGGCACCCATGTTCTGTCCTTTCTGCTCCCACCATCATTCTTGGCAGAGAAGAAACGGACCAAAGCAGAATGAGACGAGCTGCTTTGCACTCTGCACCCCTCTCTGCATTCAGATTTCATTCTTCCATGTTGTGATCCCAGCCTTTCTTTGACCTCTTCTACAATGTGCCTAAGAAACCTTATCTTTTTGTTACTACATTTCTTTGCAGCCTTCATGCATTCAGAGCCTTAACTTCTTGACATTATTGATACAGCACCATGACATGCAGGTTATATTTATATCCATCACTGGCCTTTCTTTTCATCTTTAGGTGTCTTTTTAAAAAAGTCATCCTCACCAGTCTCTTTAAACTCTCTCCTTTTTTCAAACTCATTAGAATTGTTTCACTATCTTCAGGATTTCACTCTTGAGGTCTTCCCATTCCTTCTGGGTGGACTTCACCTGTAAAATTTGTCTGCAGAATTCTACTTATGTTTCATTTGAACCCTTTGATATCACCTCTGCATATATCTGGAGTGCACGTGACATCATGCCTAGCTTTCCTCTCTCCCATCGCAAACCCTTAAGAGAGGGATTAGTTGCTTTCCCACAAGGTTACCATCATTACCCAGAAGTCAATTGTTCCTTGTTCATGAGTTTCCATTTGTTGATTTTCCTACTTTTCATAAGATGAAATGATCAGTAGCCAAGACAAGAAAGTATTAGCTGCTCATGTTTGACCAACAGGTTGTCAGCAGTCTCTGTCTGACAAGTCTCCTGTCACTGTGGCATCGTCTCTCTGTGCCAGGCTTCTGATGGTTCCTGAACTCATACATTCTCTTTTTCTGTCTGGATGGGCTGTAGTATATTCTCATGACCAAAATTGCTCTTTTTTACCCATAGTTGATATACACATAAACATTCTCCAACACCATATCCATTGTGTAAATTTTCCGCTGTCCTCCTCCCTTTGTTTTGCATCAGTAGCTGCAGATCTTTCTAGTATTCCCTGAATCTGTTCCTTTGGTCATTTGATTGTAAGCTCCTTTGAAGGCAGGAACTGCCTTTTGCCTCTTTTTGTACCCACAGCACTTAGCAGAGTGCCTGGCACACAATAGAGGGTTAATAAGGCTGATTGATTCTTATGACACATTAACATTCCATTACATTTGTGTACCATAATTTGTTCACCTGTTCCTAGTTCCCGTGGCATCCACTTTGTTTCTCATTCTTTCCTATAATAAAAAGAGTTGCTACAAATATTTTTGCAAATATATGACTTTTTCTCTCCACCTTCTTTCCTTTTTGATGTGTGTCTACCTAAGTCAGAGAGTAGGCACAGTTGACTTTGAGTATAATTCCAAACTGCTTTCCAAGAGGATTGGACCGGTTCACAGCTTCCCAAGCAATAGATGAATATACTTCTCCCATTTCACTTCCTACAATTTCCATTTGCCTTTAAAAAAAAATCATCTTTGGCCATCTGCTAGGTGTAAGGTGAATTTTAGAGTTGTTTTTATTTGTGTTCCTCCTATTTATTAGTTGGACCATTTTTCATATGACTGTTGATAACTTACATTTCTCCTTTTGAAACCTGCCTGTTCATATTCTTTGAGCAGCTATCTGTTGGGGACTGGATTTTGTATTTAAGTATTTATGTCAGTTCCCTATTGTTCTTGGCTATATTTATCAGAGAAATTTGCTGTAAATTTTTTTTTTTGTCTTAGTTAACCAACATATCATCTGCAGAACAATAATTTTGTTTTCTCTTTATATTTATTCCCTCTGTTTCTTTATCTTATTACAATAGCTTGCATCTCTAGAACAGCATAAAATAGTAGAAAGAATAGTGCAAATCTTTGCTCTCTCCTTCATCCTTTTGGAAAGGCACCTAGTGATTCTTTATTGTAAACAATGCTAGCTGTTTGTCCTGTTTTAACCACAAATGGGTATTATATGTTGTTAAAAGCCCTTTTTACATCTGTTAACATGATTACATGATTTCTATCATTAGTGTGATCTTTTATGCATATAACTTGCTCTGCATTTCTGGTATAACTTCAAGTGGTCATAGTGTATCATCTGTTCAATATGTTGCTGCAGCCACCTTGCTGGGTCCAAATCCTGCCTCTGCTACGTGAGGCTTTATGATCTTCTAACTTCTTAGTGCTCCAGACCACTTACAGAGAGTCTCAGTAATAATAACAATAGCCAGAATTTATATTGAGCGTTAAGGTTTACAAAGTTTTGTAAATGTTTTCTCATCTGATGATCACAACAGTCCATTGAGGGGAGGTGCTGTTATGAAATATACCAAGGATAGCACTAGTTCAGTAGCTAACCCAGACCTTATTCCTGTCCATAGTCATTAAAAATACTGGTTTGTAGTTTTCATTCTCTGCTTTTTACCTCCTTGTTTTAGTACTGGGACCATATGTCATAGAAGGAGTTTGGTAGGATGATGCCTTTTTTTCAGTTTTTCAAACAGTTGTAATGTTTAAGTTAATCATTCTTAGAATGTTGGGTAGAATCTGCTTATAATTATATCGAGTCCAATTTTTTCCCCTTTAGGAGTTCATCTGTGGTTTGTTCAGATTCTTTTTCTGAGAATATTTTATGTAAATGATTTTTCTTGTTGTGTTAAGACGGATGTTTTGTATTTTTGTAAATATTCATCCATTTTATTTAAATGATCGATTTTGTTGGCATACAGTTGGGGGAAATGATTTCTAATTTCTAATAAATTTCATTTATTTCATCTTTTGTGAATTTTCCTTTTGTTATTTGGGCAAGTTGGCTCTCCCCTTTATTAAATTAATTAACAGCTTGGGTATTTTTCATAGTTTTTAAGTGTTGCATTTTCATTTTATCACTTGTGATTTTTTTCATCTTTTCTTTGATTTTTCATAATTTTTTAAAATGTTACTGTTTTCCAGTTTCTTAAGTACATTTCAAAAGTTTTGGTATGTTGTCTCATTGTTGTTATTTTATTTGATTAAGTTATCTATTTCTGTGATTTCTTCTTGGACTCTTGTATTCTTTAGGTTCATATTACGTAGGTTTAATTTGTTTGAATCTTTTCATCAAATTCCTTTTGATTATAATTCGTATTGTGTTGTGGTCAGTAGAGTATGTACTTTTCTTCTTTTCTTCATTTGTCTGGATTTTTTTAATGCATTAATCTGTGGTCAGTTTTTGTAAAGGTTCCACACACTGCTGAGAAATACAGTATAAGCCTTTTCATTTCCTCTTCAATAATTTTCAGAGATCTGTCATATTGACCTTTTCTAAAATCTTTTTCAGGTCTTTAATTTCTATTGTAATTCAGACTTGACTCATGCCTATCCAGTAGTTCAGATACAGGACTGGAATGAAATGAGATACTCATAAACTATCTGATAGTTTAAAAAAAAAGTAGATTTACTTAGTCATAGCATGGATAACTAAGCAGAGCTACAGTATGGCTTCAGGTAGACTTAGCTCTCCTCAACTCCACAAAAAACATCTCTGGTCTGATCGTGTATTGCTTTGAACTTGGACTGATCTTCTTAGTGCTCTGGGCAACCAGAAACCTCGTAAATGACTTGAGCCTTAGCCATGCAGGCCACTCAGGTGGGGAGCATACAGGGGACATTTTGCCACTCTATGGCAGGCCCTTACTAGATAACCACTCCTGTCACAGCTTCCTCCTTGTTTATTGTTTGGTCTGACCGGGGCACAGTGACTTAGAAAATCTTCCGCACCCCTGCTCTGGGTGGAGGTGCTTACTTACCACTGTTTGGTTTTACTTATCATCCCATGCCTTTTGCTGAATGTGCAGGTTTGGGGATCATCTGCAGAAAGATGATAATATTGAACCCATGGGAAATGATGTTCTCTGTTAAGTGAGATAGTATGAAATGAAAATAGAAGAGGATTCAAGGGAGCTTTGGAACAGCCTCATGGTTCTGCAAGAGGGCATGAAATGGATGAAAAACGAGCTAAGGAGACTTAGAAGGAGCAGACTGCCAGGAGGAGACCTGAGAGAGCACCATCGTGAAAACCTAGAGAGGATTGAGGAGAAGAGGTGACCGGCAGTATCACACTGCAGTGGGGACCTGCCTGCCCGCGCTAGACTTTTCTCATCTCCTCCAGCATCTCACAGTCAACCCCCTCTCCCTACCCCTTTAATCTGTCATCTTTTCCTTTTTTACTGCTTGTAAAAGTGTGCCATCTTCCCCATCCTTAACAGACTTCCATCAGTCGATCTCTGCAAGCTTTCATCCGTATCTTTCCTTCCTTTATCACCCAAACTTTTAGGAAAAGATGTTCTCTTTGATTGCTTTCATATCCACTCTTTGTACTCACTTCTTTTCAGAAGTGACCTCATCACACAATTGAAACTGCCATTTTCCAAAGTCACTGATACTCACCTAATTGCCAAATCTGATTGTCTTTTTGAATTTTTCATCTTTCTTGACTTTTGCAGTATTTCACACTGTTGGCTCCCCTCTCCAACTGTCTCTGTTCTGGGGTTTTGGAACATTGCTCTCTCTTGGTTCTCCTCCTACCTTTCTGACTGCTTCTCTTCAGCCTTCTTTGCTAGACCATCATCCATATCATATCCCCAAATTGTGGCTGTCTCCCCCAGGCTTCTGTGTTGGCCCTCCTCTCTCTTGGTGATATCAATTCTCATGGATTTAATTACATCTGTGCTGATGACTCACAAGTCTATATATCTAGTCCTATGGTCTCTTTAGAGCTTCCTGTCTTATATTCACTGCCCTCTGTTGAGATCTAGATGCCCCAGAGGTATCTCAAACTCATCATTTTCAAAACTGAACTTATCTTTCTCCTCAATTCCATCCCTCTTCCAAACTTTCCTATTTCTGTCAAGGGTACCACTATCTATCTAGTCCCCTAGGTTAGAAAGTCAAGAAAGGGGTAGGGAACCTGCCACCTTGAGGCCACATGTGACTTTCTAGGTCCACAAATGTGACCCTTTAATTGAATCCAAACTTTACAGAATAAATCCCCTTAATAAAAGGATTTGTTCTATAAAACTTTAACTGTCAAGTCAAAAGGCCACGTCCAAGGACCTAGAAGGCCACATACAGCCTCGAGATTGCAGGTTCCCTGGTCAAGAATGACACTGACTCTTGACTCTCATTTTCCTTCAGATTCTTAGGCTAGAGTGTAATCTACTTTAGGATAGGAAATTTTGCCTTTTTGTCTCCCATGCTTAGTCAGGTTCCTGGCACGTCATGTATACTTGATCAGTACTGTTGATTCCTTTATTCTTGATTGTTTACTTACCTTCATTTTGTAGGGGGGGCCATTTGTTGAAGTCTTCAGTGCCCAGGGCAAAAATCCTGGGGCAAAATGGAAGATCTTTGGCAGTCCATCTGTAATTTGGAAAGTAAGTATTATGATTTAAATATAATTTCAACCTATAATTTAAGCCCATTTAAAATCATACATCAATGTTAAGAGTGAAAGATAAGAGCTATGTGAGACTTGATAATATGCTAACTTATTACTTGTATTTCTCCTAATTTCATAGTAGATGACCATTTATATTTAATTTAACCTTTTTCAAACTTAGCACGTTTGAAATTAGGTTCATCATACTTATTTTACCTTGCATACTTTTATTTAGTAGGCTCAGATTAATTTTGTTTAATGAAGCTTTATTGTCAATCACAAGTATCCTAAGTCATCTTTTAAGATATATTCTTCATTGTAAGGAAATTCAGTAGGTCAAATAAAATAATGAATTAAACTTCAGGACTTTTCAGTCCTGTCATATGTTACTTGGTCACACAACTCGTAGCAAAGAGTAACACTGCAATTTTCTTTCATTCCTTCAAGAATCGGTCTGGTTACACCTTCCACAGTGCAGATTGCAGCTAATATCTGCCTTAGTTTTTGTGAGTTGCTGTGTTCAAAAATTCACTGACCAGGGCAACCATCTAGGAGTGAGCTGCTCCGTGCAGAACGTGTTTAGTCTTTTGGTGCCAAGCACACAACCCATTGACTGCTCTCTGGTGTCTGGCAGAGCTTGGCAGAGCTTGGCAGAGCCTGTGAGGGCCAAGAGTCGTCCCAGTCAGCTGGGGATTGAAGCGAGACCTCCTGGGGCTTCCTTCTTCCACTTCTATGAAGAGTAGATAATCTAGAGTAAAGCAGAATTAGGGTGAATTAAATTTTGAATTTCTGGTTAGGAATTAGAGGATTTCCGGCAATGGAAATATTCTTGTGGTGTGAGGAAAAGAGATTGTGACATCAAAAGAGAGACCCAGTCATGCAAGTTGTATATAATCCAGGGAGACCGAGTTTGACTTTTGTACTTTTGGAAAAAACTTGGCCTGCTGTGGAAACACAGACACGCTCTTTTTCAGTTCATTGAGTAATTCTGTCTGTGGATTTGCATCTTTGATTTTATAATAGAATTCAAATGGAAATATCTTGTTTGCTTTTTCTTTTATGTTCTCTAGGAGTTTGATAAAGAAGTTAAAAGTTTTGTCTTTGTCCTTGAAGGCAGTAGCCAGACCAACAAAATTCAGTTACCTAAGGAGAATAGGCAGATTCGTAAGTATTACCCCAGTGTGCTAAATATTGCGTTCCATTTCTTATTGATTGTTCTGTTTTTCCACTAAGAGACAAACATATTAATATGGAATTGAATTCATGCTGTTGATTTCAAGGAGAATCATTTTTCAGAAAGTTTGCCGTGACTAGTGGAGCACTTTATAATTAGCTAGACTGAAATATTTCTCAAACAAGAGCTAAAAATCAAATGGAAATTTCCTTGGTGGAAAAAAAAAACACTTGGGAAATAGTAAATTAGGGATTATTCTGCATCAGCTTTTAAAGAGAGTAACTTGGGCTAGGCATGAAGTATACAAAGACAAAAATGAAATCATACCTGCCCTCAGGGTGCTGCATTCTAACAGTGTAGGCGGCAGACTTTCCTGGATTGTGTTTGACTGAACACTGGTATTCTTCACAGTATTGTATCAGGGACTACTGAAATTCCAACTCCACACAAGTCCCCCTCCCCTTTATTATATATGAAATTATTTATTTCAGTTTTTCTTCAAAGTTTCTCTGATTTTTTATTTATGGTTCTTACCTCCAGCAATGCAGATTGCAACTCTCCCTTCAGAGATAGTTCTGCGAGTTGCTATAGACAAAAATAAAATGTTATCACCTGATGGCTGACCTCCTGTGATGATGCTCAGCTGCTCCTTGGATCTGTCTGTTACTGGACGTTTCCAGCTTGGTGGAACCTTGCCAGATGTGGTGTTTGTTGGTGTAGCCTTTGAGTAGCCAGGTTCTCTTCCACAATAACAGCAACGATAACTGACATTTCTATGGCATTTCCTGGGGGGCCAGGTGCTGGGCTGAACACTTTACAAACATTATCGACTTTGAGCTTCACAGCCATCCTGGCAGGTAGGGGGCATGGTTATCCCCATTTTACAGAAGAGAGACTGAGATAAACTGAGGGTAAGAGACTTGCCCAGGGTCACACAGCTAGTAAGTATCAGAGGCAGGGTTTGAGCTCAGGTCTTTCTGACTCCAGCCCTGTGCCCTGTCTACTCTGCTACCTAGCTTTCACAGTATCCTGAGGCATCAGAGAAGGACTTGAGTACAGAGGATGAAATTATACATGTATCAGAAATATTTCTTATTTATAGCAAAGTTTTGATGTAAAACTAGGCTTTAGTTTAATTCCAGAAGAACCTGTTAAGTGGTATTCATCAGTCAATTAAAATGGATTTACTAAGCACCTACTTAGATGCCAGGCATAGTGCTAGATGCTAGGGATTCAAAGACAGGGGCTTACTGTCTATTAGGGAAAAGGACACATAAATAAATAGCATGTGTAGGAAATTGGGACAGTTTGTGTGAAGTTTGCAGCGGGAGTCCTGATACTCACCTGACAGCAGGGATGAGGTGGCAGGGAAGGTGTCGAGGAAATGGCTGTGGATTTAGCCTTTAGAGGAAAGGAACTGGAATAGGGAGATGATAGAAGATGAGCCAAGGCATAGGAATGGTGGGTAGTAGTATCAGGAGTACAGTTTGGCTGAAACATTGAATATGTGAAGGAGAACAGTAATCAATAAAGCCAGATATGTAGTTGGAGCCCAGTTATGAGACTTGGTGTGCCACGCTCAGGAGTTCATACTTTATTCATAGGCAGTGGGGAATCACTGAAGATTCTTGAATAAACAAAGGAGATGATGGTAGGAATGGGTTAGATGTGGATGATAGATTTGAGTCAGGAGGATGAGTTAGGTATTCCTTAAAATAGTCCAGGTCAGAAGAGTTGGGATCTAAACTACATTAGTTGTGGGCTTAACTCGTTCTGTTTTGCTTTAGAATACTTCTAACCACTATTTCAGGAGCATTCTATCACCTAAGGCCTCTTCTGTTCCCACCCCAGACTAACATTCATGGATTCTGTCAGTATGGGGTGGCCCTGCAACTGAAAACTGCCCTGAGACTTTGGGGCCACCTTGTTTATATCAAGCTCCCGATTGTTGCATGGGCACATTTTGGGGGAGATACTTTATAGGAATCCATCAATCATAATAGCCTAAAAAAAATAATTCCAAAGCACTTTCTAGGATGGTTTGACCATTTCATAGCTCAGCCTACTGTGCGTGATTGTGCCTGTGTTTTCATAATCCCTTCAACATGAACTATTTCCATCTTTTGTGAGCTTTGCCAGTTTTCTGAGGGCCATGTGAAACCTTGGAGGTGTTTTGATTTTCATTTCTCTTACTATTAGTTATTGGAGAATTTTTTTTAAATAATTGTCAATAGTTTGTGATTTTGACAGCTGTTTGCTCATATCTTTTCACTGCTTGCCTATTGGAGAATTGGTGGTTATTTATTTTTTGAAAGGGCAGTGCTGATAGTATGATCACCACCCACAAAATTAGCGTAGTGAGGAACCCTTGAAGACTTTGCTCCTCGGAATGCACTTTGACCTTACTGCCTAATCACATCCTGTTATTCTGCATTGAAAGAGAACCATAGGCAAGACTGCTCCATCTCCTACCTCAGTCAGCCTCCTTGACCTCGTAACAGATCTTGGCCCAGGAGAGGGCAGTGTAGCTTATGAACAGATTTGAGATCTAAAGAAAGAAGTGAATGCTTGTGCTCTAAGTAGTAAGCTGCTCAGCCAAATCACAAGACCCTGCTACTTGTCCTGATGCTTTTGATCCAACTGAAATGAGGGATGAAGAGTCATATTGAAATTTGAAAACTCTGATGCCATGTAAGATTGTGATTCATTTACCATGAGCATATTCACAGAAGTTGGCATTATAAATGAAAATGTAATTCCCCATTTCAGTTGACTTTGGAAACTTAACCATATGAGCCAGATACGGCTCATAAAGCTTTGGTTTGCACAGTTGTCCTAATTGTAATTCTTTTTGTGATTTATTGTTTTTTATTAAGTTGTTTAATAAAGTTAAAACTGTCAGAGAATGAAAATAATTTCCCCGTGTTTTTTTATGGTAACTTTGATGGGATTCTATAGTTCAGGTTTATGTGCCTTTGGGGAATACAGTACATTGTGTTCATTCTCTTATAACCTAATAAAAATGGTAAATAAAAAATTAGATTTTTTTTATTTTCATAAAAATTTCACTAAGACTCCATATAAGACTTGAAGAAGGCAGGGTTTTGTTTGAAGTTTGATTTTTTTAAATTCTCTTTTGCTTTGCCAGGGTTATGAGGCAGCAGCAGCACTATTATAGTACTTAGTCTGTACTGCCAAAACGCCCAGAGATTTAGCCCGTATAAGGCAGATGATTCTGCTCAAGTGTGTGTCTGTATGGCCGTCCTGGTCCTCATGATGTTGTCCATTTCTCTTCCCCTCTTATTCCAGTTGGCCTGATCCAGCGGTTTCTTGTACTTCAGATTTACGTGCCCCTGGGACAAGACTTCTCTACTGAATTGCTGTAAGAAAGACCTCATTTCCCTGAATGTTTCATGTGTAGTAGACACTTGATCAATTGAAGCCAGACCAACAGCCATTAATCGCAAGTGGCAGTTTTTGCATTAACAAGCAGTGACTTATCAAGTCAACATGAAGTAATTAAGTTAATTTAATCGTATTTCTCAGATGCCCAGTATATTCTGGTATTTCCCCAGGGTTAGAAAGAATTCTTTCTGTTTAAAGAAATAAAAAGAATTATGACTGTGACAGTAAAGAGCATATAGTTTTAGGGAAAATATTCAGAAAAATTGAGCTACCCATTAAACCGCGGGTCATCAAGAGTGACTTGTATTAAATATTTATTTCCTGTTACTTGAGCATATAGAAATATACATATTTAAAATGGGTTGAAATTCCACATTTTAATATAATTCATCTTATGCTTAAAAATATTGTCACTGATGATGGTGAACGGGATTAGAATAGTCCTGTTCTAACAAGGTAGACTTTGTGATTTTCTGTTTTGAAGCTGACTATATATAAAATCTTGGGGATTATTACTAGGAGAATTGGAGCCAAAATAAAGACAAGATATCTCCTTGAGAAGTAGATCATGTGCCTAATAAAAGGGGGGCAGAAAGTGCAGGTTTCCTTGTGTTTCACTTGAGACTCACAGTGGCTAACCCTCTGCAGCCTTCTCTGAGACTCTGCTGAGGCAGAAACTAATGCTGGGATGGTCAGGCATGGGCGGCATTGCAGCCTGCCTCAGATCCCCTTTTAATAAGAGAACATATATAATATAAATAAGGAATCGTGGCAGTTAATGAATAACATTTAAAAGTTTTTCTTACTGTTTTCAATCTGCTAAGATTCTCATGTAGTCCTCTCTTTTCCTTGCTTGAATGGTAGTTTTTCCTACTTATATATATTTTTAATTGAAGGTTATATTCTTGAAAACTATCAGAAGTAGTGAGATTTCCCATT
Source organism: Pseudochirops corinnae (assembly GCA_028646515.1). Taxonomy (NCBI): domain Eukaryota; kingdom Metazoa; phylum Chordata; class Mammalia; order Diprotodontia; family Pseudocheiridae; genus Pseudochirops; species Pseudochirops corinnae. Next base: position 17,904,367 of record CM053590.1, on the reverse strand, counting down.
TTGTGGAAAGGTAGAGAAATGGGAAAAAATTACCTTCATATTCATGTTAAGTATTGGTACAATTAGTGAAAGTTTTTGAATAGCATATTATTATTAAATTGGTTTCAATTTTGGTCAGTAATTCCCTGCTTTGTTAAGCTGAATATTAAACAATCTAGTCCCCAATTTTAATTAGCTTTAAAAGTTTCTGGTCTCTAAGACCAGTGCCAAATGCAGTAAAACCTTAGGTAGCCTTAAGGCTAGTTCTATTTAATGTAAACCTATGTTGCTTCATCCTTATTGAAGATTTTGTGAAATGGTTTTGTGAAATTCAAAAAATGGACTCTACAGACAATAATCTTGGATTCAAGATCTTTCAGTTCCTCTTTGGGTCATTACTCTGTACATTTATTATGATGAAATACTCAGCCTTATTGGCATTTACACGGTCTCTCAAAGGTTGCAGCGCATGTGCCAGCCATCACGTCTTCTCAGCCTCACAACTGTATAAAACAGTTTTCACAGTCATTATGCCCATATTACAGATGAGTAGAATGAGGTTTAGAAGATTTAAATGACCTTCATATGACCACATAGTTAGTATGTGTTGTGGGTAATATTTGAACCCAGATCTTACCCGACTCCAATCAAGCAATCTTTCCATGACATCATGCCTTTGTGTGCTGAGTCCAAGGCCTAACAGGGGAACTAGTGTTTCTAAATAAGTCTCAGATTTCAGCTTGTTTTCTTCATCATTTGGCCTCTGTCTCCTTATGAAAACAATCAGATCTAATTGAGGTTTCCTGAAAGGCAGAACTATTTAATCACGATTTCACTTAATAATATTTGAAAAAAAAAACCAAGCCTGCTATTTTGTCATTAAGAAATTTTCAGTTAGATAAATCTTAAAGCATTGAAACCATAGCAATAGCTCACATATTTGTGTTGGCCTAATGTCTTATAAAGTTCACAGAGACTCATTAGCCTCTTGGCCTGTCGGACTCAAGAAGGGTCTTATCAGACAAGTTTGTAATTTACCCCGCTAAGTCATCTAGTTATATATGGCTTTCGGTCTGTGTTGGTCAAGATAAGACAGCCCCCAAAGGTGGAATCACGGCTGCCTAAAGGGAAGTGGCAAAGCGTGCTTCTTTTCAAAAGTACCTAATTGTTGTCATGGTACAAGGGAAAAGCAATATCTGCCAACTTTTTTTTGTTGATTTGTCTTTTAACTGGATCTGTGATAGGACCAATGGTACCTTCTCTTTGTCTTATGGACTTATCTGGGCACGGGAAGTTCAGTGACTTGTCCAAATAGACCTAGCCAGAATGTATCCGGGATGGATGTGAACCCAGGGCTAAGAGGCTTTGAAGCCAGCTGGCTATCTCCATGCCATGCTGCCTCTCATCTGACAAGCAGAAGGTGATAACTTTATTTTTACTCATCAGAGATGTTACTGAGAACAAGACAAGGTCATGGAATTGAAGAATTTTAGAGTTAGCGGGTCCTTGGAAATGATCTAGTCAAATAAATCCATTCTCAGTCAGACAGACCTAGTTGTTCTTTTTGGTGGGAGTGATAAGGTATGATCAATTGTCTTATTTTGTTCTCCTTCTGCCCAGAAGAAAAAATAAGCAAAGTGGTCCAGTCTCCTGGAGCAGTCTGTCCTAAAATGTTCTTCCTCTTGTCAGAGCTTGGCCTCAGGCCCTGCTGCCTGCAGTCTCGTTCTGTCCTCACTTTGGTGTTTAGAACAGAACAGTCGCGTTTCTCTGAGTAGGTGCAGACTGGAGGATTTTGTGATGTGAATGGGCGTTAAGAGTAGTGAATAATAACAGAATATCGCATTTTGGAACAAAGTATCTGTAAGTGACGGGACGCTTTGGAAACTTGCTTTACCGCATCGCTGCACAAACCCGCGCACTGGCAGTGCGGGCCGCCTTCTCTCGCGTGGGCATTTGAGCCGGGAAGGCTGAGCTCGGCTTTCTTTAGAAATGCTGACGTCACGTGAAGGCCTCCTCACAGAAGGTCAGCAGTGTCCAGCGAATCCACCGTGGTGTTCGTGTGCCTGGAGAGCTGTGAGCACACGCTTGCTCTCACCTTTTTGGGAAAAGCTGCTACGTAGTTTAAACTGAGTTCTTGGCAGGCTGGACTGAAGAAGAATCACATCAGATGGGTTCTAGAAACTGTTTCAGGTGCATCATCAGCATTTCCCTGAGGTACGTTGAGAAATGGATCATAGTAGAAAGACACTGTTCTGAAGGGAGTCTTTTCACTTTGGTGCAAATCTCATTTTTCATACAAACCACAGTTATCTTCCTCAAAGCATTTAAGCTAAATCTGTCTATTATTCCTTAGGCATCTGCATTTTTCAAGTTTTTATATTTATTACACATCTAGACTGTCAGCAGTTCTTGAATACAAAACATAAATAAATGAGATAACTACTTTCTAAAAATGCAGATGTCTACAAGAGCCATGGTAGGAGAAGGAAGGAACTTTAGAAAAGGAAGAAAGTATGCATTGACAAGGAGAAAATGTGGTTCAAGTCATTGGATTCAACAACACACACAAGAACCCTGCCCCTTCCCCAGAGAGGCTAGTTTTTCCCCAAGCTCCCTTTTCCATCAAAGGGACCTTAATAACCCTCTTGCAGATATTTTAAAATCAACAGCGACGGGGTGCCATTGAATGGCCATCAGCAGTCAGGAGAGAAAGGGTGAATGAATGAAGCATCTAGTAAGCACTTCCTCTATGCCGAGCAGTGGGGATCTAAAGAGAGAGAGGCACAGACTGTCCTTGCCCTCCAGGAGCTCCCCTTCAATGGGGAAGGCACTACCTGGACAAAGATTCAGGTAGAAGTCAGATGGAAGGATCCCATGGTTCTTAGGGGGCAGTGGCACAGCAGATGGTTATGCTTTTTCTTTAATGTCATTTCTGTCGATGAAATCATCAGTTTCTGGTGTTGAGCCGTTGGATGGGGTCAAGGTCTTTGGTGGCAAGATCTTTCCTTTCTGGGTCTCCAGTAGCTGTGGCTATAACCCCTGAAAGGGCAGTGACCAGGATGCATCACCCCAGGGGTGGTTTCTTAGGATGGTGGCACTAGTCTGGAGGCCTGGATTCTCTCGAGGCTCCTGAGTTCAGGGTTCTGGGCTGTCCCCATCAGGGTCTGAGGGGAGATGGAGATCAAGATGATGGTAGGTGTGGTTTGCTTTGATTGCTTCCTATCTCTTTCTCAGGGGCTCTTGCTGCTTCAGGTAGGCTTCAGGTGCGAGTGGCATTTGGTTGGCAGATGATGGGGATAGCTGGCCCATTCTCTACAGGGGTAGCTCCCCAAGATGATGGATGTGAGGGCTGGGCTGGAAGCCGCACTAGTGGTCTGGAGGGTATCACCACTTCCATTGTTCCTGTTACCCTTCAGCCTGTTGGTGGCATTGGTCAGCAGTTGTTGCTATGGCAGTAAAGAAGATGGGCCCTCTCTCCACGATGGTTTCTCATGCATGCAGATACATCTTGATTTACAAAGTCTTTAGCTATCGGTGATAAATAAAATTTACCAGAATACCAGAAGTGCTACTTTGGAAATGTCCATCATTTGGATGAATGGCTTAACAAATGTACATGAACATAGTGGAATGTTACTGTGCTGAAGGAAATGACAGGATGGATACATAGAAGCATTGAAAGACTTAACATGAACTGATGCAGAATGAAGCAAAAGGAATCAGGCTGTATGAGAGGACATTTCCCTTTTCTTTTGCAGAATTGGACGTGACATGACAGCTTTCATGTGTATGGAACATTGAGTCATTTATCAGATTTTTTCCTGATTAATATATTGATCATTTTTGTTGATTTTTTTTTCTCTTCCTCATTTTTCCTTACAAAATTTTCTTTGGTATATGAAATGGCTCTCTGGGAGGGGAGAGAAGGAAAGATATAGAGTGTGACTTGGGTGATTTCAGAACAAAAGATCTCATAAAAATGTATTTTGAAAAGTCCTCCAGACAGCTAAAACTGTCATTACTAATACTGAAGCTTGCTCATCTTCTCGTTCTAGACCTAGAACCACTGCTTGAGGCGAGGGCCACATCGTACACTTAAAAACTGGTCTGTTTCATCTGTTTTTTTAAATGATTACATATAAAGTTGAATTTAGCCATGGAATATCATCATTCTCATCAGCATAACCATAATTTGAGGCTTAACCTAAGGCTTTTTCTGGTAAAATTAACATAATAGATTTTCTGAGAGTCAAATTTGTGGTACATCGGAGTGGGATGAAGAGAGTCCTGACTTGAAAATCATCAGGGCACCTTGGTGGGCACATCACATTTTACTTCCTGTCTGTGACCTTGTTCAAGTTACTTCACCTTGGTCTAGCTAGGTGGTGTCAAACTCAAATAGAAATGGATCAGATAGCATGTTGACTTAGAAAACCACAAATTAACATTATATATATTTTATTTTTATTTAATTTTTCAAATATTTTACAATTATATCTTAATCTGATTTGGGTCTGCACAAAGGAGACTTGAATTTGGCACAGCTGGTCTAGGTGGTCTCACAGGTGCTTTCTACCTCTTAAATCCATGATCCCAAGTTATTAAGGACTGAATAGCTTAGGATTTTTTGTTGATGCCCTCTGCCCTGGTCCTGAAGTAGTGATGGAGTCTCTATCCAAAATCAGTTCTACAAGAGAATGATGTCTTTAATAGATACCAAAATCTTTCAGAGTTTTTTGAATTGTTGACAGAAACCATTATTACTTTGGTTTTTATAGGGTAGAAAATAGAATAATCTTGATTCATTCAATCTCTGGCTTTCCAGCTTCAGTCTTCTTTTTTTTAATAAAAGGTTTTTCTTCAGATACATGTGATGTTATATCATATTTTGTAAAGGTTAGCTCAAGGCAATTTTAAATAATACTATTATCTAACAAACTTGCAAAGATCTTTTGCTTCTTAAATTTCCTGTTGTCAGGATATGAGAGGCATTTTATTTCACAAAGATGTATTTATACATCGGTAGATTTCTATTATTATATTCTCACTCCTTAGGGTATGAATTTGGGAATTACTTTCTCAAAGATTTACCTTGATTTCTTAATTAAAAATAAAACCTTGAGCTTGAAACACCAAGAAAAAGAGCATTTCCACATACAGCACAAAACAAAAGGAGACCATGAATCTCCATCTTGCTCTACTTGCTTTAAAAATTATGTAAGAAACAAACTTTACATGTTACTTTCAAAACTGGCCTGTTTATATGTACTCCCTTCTTAACTTCTTCTGTTATCTTCTATACCTTTTAGGAAATGTTCCAGTGGCCCTCTTTTAGGGAGCTTGGGGGAGCATCACTATTGCTACCCCCTCCCTCAAGAAAAACGAATAAGAAAAACCTCTTATAATAAATAAACAGTCAAGCAAAACACATCCATACATTGACCATGTCTAGAAATGAATGTCTCAACCCCTTGTGCCCATCACCTCCCTGCCATGGTCTTCTGGAGACACGGTTGGTCAGTTTTCAGATCAGAGTTCTTGAGTCTTTCAGAGTTGTCTTTATATAAATTGGTCTTACTCCACTCCGCAGTAGTTCATGCTCATGAGGATTCTCTGGAATTGGCTTTTGTCATTTCTTATAATGCAATAATATGCCCTTACGTTCATTACATTTTTTTCAATTCTTCCTCTGTTGTCTGAAAGGCCACCTAAGGGACCTTCTCAGATTCTAGTTCTTTTCTTCCTCCCTTTAAATTACAATTTAAGGATCAAGACATTTGTTTAGCTAGTGTCAGTTCTCACTGTTATTAGCTCTATCTTAAAACCTCCCCACCCCCCCATACCTGCTTTTTTTCCCTGTTGAGTTTGATATATTTCTACACTCTGCTTTCTGTGTCTGACCTTTCATCGTCCACCTCAGATAAGAGCAGGGTTTATCTGAAGCCTGGTTCCCCTTTCCTCCATAGTGAGATATCCACACAGCCCCAATTAGGAGAAGAAGCAAGACTTTCTACATTTGTATATCCCTCCTTTTGCCTTCCTTGAAAACTCCCTGACCAAAATCAGCCCCAGGACCTTTTTCTTTCTTATAGAACTCCCTCAATAATCTTTGAAGATGTTAAGGTTCTGAAGAGATGTTTGCTCTTCTCCTTTCACTAGAATGTCGGCTCTGCGATGGTCCAGCTCCTGCCAGTTCCTTTGAGACTTCTTTCCATGCTTGGTTTTCAATTTCAGGGCTCCTACACCTCAGTCTTTTCTTCACACTGCTTCTTCAAACATCCTCTTTTTTCCTAGAACTGTTTTTTTTTTTCCTGTTGGATTATATTCAGCTTTTTGGTTACTCTTGGTTGTAAGCCTTCCTTGTTTGTCCTTTGGGATACTAGATGCCAAGCCCTTCACCATAAACTCCCAGATCTTGTGAGATCCTTACTTTAGTTCCTGGGTATTTGAATTCCTTCTTTCTGAATGCTTGCTTTGGATTTTGGCTACTATTTCTGAACACTGGGCTTGGAGTCAGGGAGACCTGCCTCCAAATCTGGCTTTGGACACTGACTAGCTGTGTGACCTAGGAAAAATCACTTAACCTCTATCTGCCTCAGTTTCCTCATCTGTAAAATGAGGGTCATAATAGCACCTACTTCTCAGGATTATTATCAGGATAAAATGAGATAATATTTGTAAATGCTCTTTGAAAACCTTCAAGAGCTATCTGAATGTTTGCTATTGTTATTACTCCTTTCAGAAGGCAATCAATAAATTGTTTCAGTCTTTACACTATGACTCTCATAGGTCTAAGCAATATTCAGTTGTGATTTTGTGATATGTAGTATCCAGGCCTCTTTTTTAAAAACAACTGTGATGTTCATGGAGTCCAGTGACTTTAAATTCTCTCTCCTTGACCTGTTTTCTAGGTCAGTTTTCTGCTACGATATCTTACCATATATGTATGTATATTTATGTGTGTGTGTGTGTATATATATGCAGAAATATATTTTTATGTGCTCCTTATTCTCCTTCCAGCTCTCCTCTAGAGTTTTTATTTTTTTATCTGTTGCTTCATTTCTTCTAGGTATTCATCTAGTCCTTATCTCTGCCGATAGTTGTTATGGAGTTAGATTTGCAGTAAGTTTTGATATTGGGTGGTGTTTACTTTGGTTTATTCATCTCCATAGCTTTCCTAAATTGGACTTTGTGTCAGGGCCTTATATTTTCTATTGAGGCTCTTGACCCAGCTTGGTCTCACTTTGGATTTCCTGGGTTCTCAATTCAGTCTCTCTCTTCTGGGATTTGGCCCCCCTGGATCTTTGAGGTTGAGAATATTGGTTCTTCAGGGCTCCTCTAGTATCTCAGGCCAGAGTATTAGGGACCTCGGCATCCCTGGGCTTGGCCTGGCCTAGTTTGAGCACTGTGATGCCACCATACTGGTTACAGCCTGTTGCCACTCCTGGACTTTCTGAGCCTCTCCTCCGTTGCCCCTCCTCCTGCCCTGGCCATTCTCAAGGGGATCCACTGCTCTGTTTGTGTCCTTGGCTGTCTCTGGTCACTTAGAAAGACTGCCTTATACTGCTCCTGGATTTGCTGGGCAGGGATGGCAGGAGGTGTGGGGGTAGGCCAGGGTACCTTTTTGTGCAGCTCTGAGGTGGAAGAAAGCACTCTTAAGTTCTCATTGGATTTCTTGATTATTGTTTTGTCTGGTGTGAACTTAGGGTTTTGTTGAACTAAGTCTGTGGGGATGAGGTGGCCTGCCTCCTGTTCAGTTAGCTATCTTGGCAGTGTCTCCACCTTAGTTTATTTAGGAGAGCACTTCCTGAATGAATAGATTGCTTTGTATGTAACTGGTCCTTTGGACCCAGATCACCTCGGCTCTGAGGTCTCTTCCCTCTCCCCTGCACCACACTGCCTCCTGTTTAATAATGGGCATTAGAAATTTCAAGAACATTTAATTCGTATGCTAACTTCCAACTTCTACTTTTATTTTTAAGATATTCAGTATTTAAATCTCATTATTTTAATTTTATCCAATTAAATGAATGTGCATAATCAGTATATTTCATTACATGCATTAGTAAAAAGGGTATTTTAAAATCTTTGCATATTGACTTTCATAATATAGCAAATTTACATACTTTAAAATAGGCTCTGTGTAGGAAGTTAGATAATACTTCTCCGAAGAACATGCTTATTCCAGTGGCATGTATCTTAGCCACTGTACATAGGTTCTATGGAAATACTTTTCTATTCATTTTAACAGAACTTTTTAATCTTAATTCTAAATTCATTTCTTGAAGAGAGATGGGGGAGGATTTGACTTCTGAACCCTAAAGCTCTAGCTGCTGTGTCTTGCAGGGCCCATTATTTTCATATTGCTCTGCTCCTCTGAGATGATGGAAGGAAGGAAACGAGCATTTATTAAGCACCTACTATATGCAAGACACTGCTTAGCACTCTCGATCGTGGCAGTAGCCCTGGGCGTTAGATGTTTTATTATCTTCATTTGACAGTTGGGGAAACTGAGGCAGACAGAGGTTAAATGCCTTGCTTATGCTCACACAGCTAGTTAAGTGTCTGATTCCAGATTTGAACTCACATCTTCCAGACTTCAGACTCAGGGCTCTCTATTTGGCACCACCTCACTGCCCTGAGATGGATTGTACCTTCCTAGCTGTAGAAAAAATTCTGATTCTGTTGTGTGTCTCTTTGTAGGAAATAATGCCCACATTGGTTGATAATCTTTCATTCTAACTGGATATTAAATTAGAAGTAAGGGAATTAATAAGGAAAAAACTCATCTTCCCAGCTTCCTTCTTCTCATGTTACTGTACTTTTAACCTTCTTGCATCCAGGCTCTGAGGATTCCTTCTGAGCTCCCCTAAGGGCAGGCTTCAGTTACATCTGCTCTCACCACTGAGAAAGTCCTGTCTGTTGTCTCCCCTGCCCCAGAAAATTTGCCTTATGCTCACCAAATCGATCCCAACGCATTAGCATGTTCTTCTCGGCTGGCCATCAGCTGTAAACTTCTGGGCCCTCACTGCCTTGAGTGCCAGGCCTTCGCTCATTAGATCTGTCACTAGTTCTGTGTGACCCAGTGGTGTAACATGTGCCCCATAATTATCTTGTAGAGTCTGTGCTTGGACAGACCAAAATGTAATCTTCTGTAGTCTGAATTTGGGATGTTTACAGACATATCTCCCATTTGTAATGTTTTGTATCTTAAATGCCTCCTGTACCTCTTGTTCACCTGTAGCTCGCCTCAGTTTTATGAGCTGGGGCATGCTTGCATGCTAATGATAATTCAGTCTGTCCCAAGATAGAGGAAGGGGCAAGAGAGTCACCAGTTTGGGCCAGATTCTGACCAGAAAGAAGAAAGGACTTGGTTACTGAAGTTGTCCCCTGAAGACCTGTGCTTTCTGGTTGCTCAGGTCCCTCCGTTGCTGTCACCTCAGTCACACACCAGAAGGAATGGTCAGGATTGATCTGTTCATCCCTCAAGTGCTGACGAGACTCCAGCTCTCCCTGAGCTTCCCTCCTCTGTAACCTAGTTTCTGTTCCCTCCGCAGCCTCCAAGCACCACTTCCCCCACCCTCACTTTTCACAGGCCCCATCTTCAACGTGCCTTTTCTCCTTCCCAAATCCAGCTCTTTTGTTCATCTCTTTCCTTGACTTGACTCCTTTGCCCCCTTGTCATTTTTTCGTCATCCCTTTCTGGACACTAATCCTTCATTCTTCTCCTCTTCCACCTGCTCCACTTTGATTAACATGCGACTGGTGGAAATCGCAGCCTTGCTGATGGAGCCCTCATCCTTCCTGAGCTTCCATTGCTGCAAGCTGCTTCTGGCTTTCCTCCCAGGTTTCTCCTGAGTTTGCCCGAGCCCCTCATTGGACCCTCCCTTCTCTGTCAGTGGGCAAGCTTCGATCCGTGCTTGGGGGCATCCTCCAGGGAAGGGTTAAATGGTGTTACTGCATTCCTAATTAAACAAAACTCAGGCCACTTCCTTCCTAGGGCCCTGTTGTCTAAGATCTCAGCCTCCTGGACTCTGCTCCATTTCTAGAGAAAGAGGAAGTCTTCCTTGCCATTGCCTGATCCTGGTGCTCTTGATCCCATCCCTTTTTGGCTTCTTCGGCTGCTTAGCCCTTTGAGGATCCCCTCTTTCTCCCTAATTGTCCACTTTTCCGTATCTACTCAGTCCTTTTCTGCTTCCTATAAACCTGCATAGGTCTTTTCTATGTAGAAGAAAAACAACAAAACAAAACAAAAACCCAGTCCTTCATTTGACTCAACTCTCTCCTAATTTATTGTCCTATTTCCCTCTTCCCTTTCAAAATCAGATTTGTGAAAAAGAGTTTCTCCACATGTTGCCTCCAATTTCTCCCACCCCTGTCTCTTGTAGTCTGGTGTATGTCTTCTGCAGGGTGACCATAGCTGCTGTCATGAATATCTTATTGCTCCCAGGCCCATGGCCTTTCCTCAGCCCTCATCATTCTGGATCTCTCTCTGTGGCCACACCCTCCATACAGTACTTTATCCTCCCTGGTTTTTCATGACTCTGCTCCGTCTTACCTTCTTGGTCTCCTTTGTAGTATCATCATCCATATCCTGGCCGGCCCCCTATCCACAATTTTACACCAGGGCTCTCTCTCCCTGATCTCATCTGTCCAAATGATTCAGACTCCTAGACCTACCTCTCTAACCTTATCTATCTCCTGACCCACTTCTCCACTTGAGTGGCCCATACACATCTCAAGTTTAACATATCCAGAGAACTTAGTTTGCAGCCTATTCTTTCTGCTCCTCCTAACTTCCCCATTTCTGTCTAGGGTTCCATCACTATATTTACATTCCCCAGGTTTGCTCTGTCCTCCAGACCCTACCAGTTACCAACCCCTGACAGTTCCACCCTTCAGCATCTTTCCCATAGATCTGTGATAAGTACTTAAAACTATGCCAAGTGCTAGAAACTCTGTCATGAAGGAGCTTACATAGGAATGGAGGAGAAGGCATTTAAGTAAATAGGTACTCACCAGACTCACGTGGAAGTAATTTTATTAGTCTTCAAGGAAGGAAGGATTGTAAGAAGCGAGAAAAGGAAAAGCGTTGCAGATGTTTATAGGATGGATGCGTACTGGGGAGAAGGCTGTAAGGATTCTGTTTCAAGAACAGAGTAGAGAGCGTTGGGTTCTATTTCCTGAAGCAGGAAAGTAATTAGGAATCACGGAGCTGAGGAGAGACCTTAGATGAGAGGTCACTTTATCGCAGGACTGTAGGGTGGTTTGTGTGGAAAGTATCTTAGACATTTGCTCATCCAACCTGCTCATCTGTAAGATTAGGAAAACGGTTTCTAAATGCATTGTGTGGTTTGCCCCAATTTTTTGTGGCAACGTATGGCAGAATTGGGAACAAAATTGAAATCTCCGTGCAATTCCAGTGTTCTTTTTATTATAATATGCAGTTGAAGAATTTTCCAGTTTAGGTGGAGGGCAGGGGGGAAGAGAAGACTGTGGAAGGAGAAATATATAAGTAATTATTTGCTAGGCTGGGCTAATGTTAAATGCTTTTTATTCATGGATGAAAACTTTTATTACAGTCTTCAAAATGAACTTTCCATCAAACAAAGCAATTAAAAACAAGGAAGCTGCCCCCTTTTATTGGTACACATTAGAGATCTCACATTTATATCTACTTCATATTTAAAAAGCTATTATAATAAACTTCAATGATAACAATTATGTAAAATTTAGTTAAGTTCTATGTTCAGCACATTGCAGTTCTCTTTGAACAAGATCAGCTGCTCAGCCTGTTAACATCCATAGGAATTATCATGAAACTTTCCCTAAGGTTCAGTTCTACCAATTAGTAATTAGGGAATTAGAATACATTCCACATTACTCAAAATATTCTGTAATTACTTTAGTACCACAAACCTAGTCATCTGAAAGATGTTTAGAAGTTTCCTCTTATTTTTTCATAATTTGAAAGTAGCACAAATATTTAAAAATTTCTTTTCATTGCCCTCATGGTTTTTTTGATGGACAGAAATTGTTCATAAGAATAAGAGGAAGACAGTATCAATGCCTAGAGGTTACATGTAGTAAAAAAAAAACTTGAACACCATATTGCCCAACTAAAAGCAAAGCAATTACTTAAAAAAAAATTTTTTTAAGGACATACTCTGTGCCTGGTACTATACTAATGACTTGGCATACAAGTATGGAATCCTGAAGTCAAATTTGAATGGAAAGAAAACATGTAAAGCAAGTTAACACTGCTAATATTAATGTGCAGTTTCGGAGCTGTAGTATATACCGTGCCATGGAGGCCCTTTCCCTCTTTTCTCTTTGATGCTGGTATGACTGGTTCAAAGGATTTGTACAGTTGGGGACTTGTTGAGTGTAGTTCCAAGTTGCTTTTTAGAATGATTAAATCGTTTCCCAGCTCCACCAGTGGTTCATCTGCCTCCCATTATCGATTCTAATAATTGTTATTTTACTTTTTTTTTGGTCGTCTTTGTCAGTCTGATATGTATGAAGTAGAATCTCAGAGTTATTTTAGTTTCTACTTTCCTTTTTAGTGATTTAGAATATTATTTTTTTCAAATAGTTATTGAAAGTTAGATTTTCTCCTTTTGAGAACTGCCTGTTCATATCCTTTGACCAATTATCTACTGGGGAATGACTCTTATTCTTATATGTTTGAATCAATTATTTCATGTGTATGTGTGTTTATATACATATATATGGAGAGAGATAAAGTCCTATACACATATACATGTAAACACATATGTATATTTGTGTATGTGTGTATATATGTATGTATGTATAGAATATAAGAACTTTATAAGAAAAACTGCAAAGATTTTCACCCAGTTAACTATTTCTCTTCTAATTTAAATTGCATTGATTTTATTTATGCAAAGTTTTAAATTTTATTGAATCAAAGTTGTCATTTTTATTTGCGGCGAACTTCTCAATATGTTGCATGGTCAAGAATGCTTTCCCTATGCCTGGTTGCTAAAGTCATCTCCTTCCCTATCCTCTAGTTTGCTTACCATGAGATTTTCTGTGTCTAGTGGACTTGTAATTCATTGGCGTGGGGAACTTTGATGAGAATGTTCCCTCTGCCTTTGCAGATTCATGTCTACTTTCCCTTTTGCATTGGACCCTGACAGGTCTAATGACTTCTCAGAGGTCACATGACCCTGACAGGTCACCTGACAGTTGACCTCCCCTGGAGCTAAAAATGATTGTACAAGTCCTGTCACAAACAGGTGGCAGGCCAGATTTGGCCTTCGAGTTGCAAGCTGTTTGCCAGCCCTGGCTCCATACTAGGCTGCCTTTCACCTAATCACCTCTGTTCAATAATTTTAATAATACAGTATTCATTGATGACTGCGTCATATGTTGATGTGCTCTGTGCAAGGCTTCTAAATTTCTAAATCTTTACTCTCCTTAATCAGCTATGAAGAAAAGTCATAGAGACAAAAAAACAATCATTTCGCCCTTTCATTTTAATGATACGAGCCAGGCAGACAAGAGCTTAGAAAGTGAGGTTACTATGCATCAGTTTGTTTTCATTTTTTTCAGTTTATTGCCCAGAAGAGATTGTGAGAACAAGGAGAAGTTAACACGAATGACAAAAAGAGAGGTGACTTGTGGATAGCAGCTACTTCCTAAATACTTCTTGATTGACATAGCCTTCTAGTCTTCTCTGAAGCTTCCAGCCTCCTCCTGACTTTGAGGTGTTAGGATGAAGGCTAGGTTTAATACCCTTTTTGGTTTGAAAGCCAGAATGCATTCCAAAGGCAACTAGAAATCAGCTTCACTTTGCTCTCTCTTTTGACTGCCTTTTTATTTTCACATGTTTCATAAATTATAGGTATCATGCAGTTCACATATCAGGATATCTCATAGACAACAATTTCCATTTGGGGACAGATATCTTGGTTTTCTGAAGAGCCGTGCTTACAGAGCAATTTGGGAAGTCAAGAAATAAGTGAAGTTAAAAGCCTGCCTAGATTGGGGGGGTGGGAACTGAAAAAATTCCAGCAAATTAATATCTGTGTTAATGATACTTACCTAATGAGCACTCAACTAACAAAATGTTCATGAAAGTAACCAATATAGGGAGACAATGATGTTATTTGGGATAATTCTCTTTTAAAAAAATAAATTTCATTAATATTATTTGTTTTAACATCCCCCAAGTTTCCCAGTTTAGCCCTCCTTACATTTCCAGGAAGCTTTTCTTTTAACAAGATTTTTAAAAAGAGGACAAAACAATTCAGCAGCACCAAGCAGCACTTCCAGCAAATCGGATGTTGTTGACGATGCTCTGGCCAAGTAGCCGAGTCTTTGCTTGAAGACTTTTCATGGGCCCCTTCGAGAAGTGCCCCATCTCACTGCCAGGTGGCATGATTGTTAGGCAGTGTCTCTTCATGCCAGTCTTGAATTTCTCCTTTGCAATGTCAGCCATTTTCTCCCAGTCAGCTTGCATTATTTTCGTTGGTTTTCAGTCGTGTCTGACTCTTCATGATCCCATTTCAGGTTTTCTTGGCAAAGATACTGGAGTGGTTTTGCCATTTCCTTCTCCAGCTCTTTTATAGATGAGAAAATTAAGTCATTCAGGGTTAAGTGACTTACCCATGGTCACACAGCTAGTAAATGTCTGAGGTCAGATTTGAACTCGGATCTTCCTGACTCTAGGCCTGCCAGCTATATTTCTGGTACTGTGTTATGTCTTGGGATTGCAGAAATGACAGCGGAAGAGTCCTTGCCTTTGAGGACCTTATTTTTCACATGACACCCCTTCAAAGAGCTGAAGACTACTTGTATGCCCTTCCTCCTTCCCCAGGTCTTCTCCAAACTAAACAAGGAGTTCCTTCAGGTACTCTTCATATCTTATAGCTCCCATACACTTCACCATCCTGTTATCTTTTCTCTTGGTGCTGTCCAGCTTACCAATGTCCTTCATAAATGGTAATGACCAGAACATAATGCCACATGTGCCGTTTATCCAAGACAGTGTACCTGGACTGCCACTTCCCTTGTTTGGATACCGTTCCTTTCTTAATTATCTTCTCTGGCTGTCATGTCATACTTTTCTTAGAGAAAAAGGGATTAGATTTGTTCTGGTGACTCCAGAAGACAGAAATGGAGATGCGAAGAGGTCAGTGTAGGTTTGACCTAAATAAAATTTCTTAACATGTAGAACTATAGAAAAATGAACTAGTTGGTCTGACTTCTAGTGCAGCAAGTCCTCTTCCCCCTCCACCTCCAGATATTTTCATGATCCAAAAGCCTGGATGGCTGGCTGTTCATCAGTACTTTGGACACTTTTTTCAGATGATGTGAATCCAGAAAGGCAAAGATTGGATGACAGAATGAGAGTCCAGTTTAAGGCAAACCTAGCAAGATGAAAAGGAATCCTAGAGATAGATACGAAGTCTTAAACTTGGACTAATCAGCTGAATAAGTAAGTGCAAGATGAGGAAGGTTTGGTTAACCTCCTCTTTGTGTAGAACAGACCTGAGGGCTTTAGTGAACTGTGTCAGTGAGTAAGTTAGAAGCAAGCCAGTCCCATCTTCCACATGATGGCAGCGCTCATGTGTGTCCTTCCCAGCCCTCCATTCTCTACCCCAAACCTCACTTCATTTGAGTGAGCATCCTATTACAAGCTCTCCAGAGCCTACAGCCGCTCTGGTTGCATTACTCTGAGTGCCCTCTAACTTGTCGGAAATCTGTCCTTTCAGGGCATGGGTTGAGTTTAATGGCTACTGTGGAACCTTCCAACTCTGAAATTCTGTGATTCTTAGACTCTGTATCATAAAATTAGTTCAATAATATAGTTTGTATCCAGGGGAAAAGTTGAATTATGTTACCAGTCACTTTGTCTTTTCATTTGTCTTTAGTGATGGCTTAAAAAAAAAGTATCGCATTATGTTTTATGGTACATATTTTCACAACATATTGTTGCATACATATGAAAACATTAGGAATCCAGTTTAAGGCTGGTCCTTGCGTTCTGTTATGTGATTGATCTGATCAACAAACAAGAAATTTTTCAAGGCCATCCATCACTTTGGGCAGCAGCTGAGCTAAACCTTCTAACTCACTGCTTCGGGCCAGTCATGCAAGATTCCTGTCATAAATATTGAATGTGTAAACAACTGTTTAAATTAGTCATCCTATCTGTTGTAAAACAATTTCAGTAGAAATGAAAGCTGATCTTTTGTTTGCTGGCGTGAAATGGAAAGAGAATGAATTAAGCATTATCCCAAGATAAGTCAATGTATTGGTCTTGTTGGAAAATATTTGAAATGGTTTGAATGAGCTAAATAATTTCCCTCAAAATATGAATAAGGTACCTGAGCATGAAATATATGCCATTTTTGCTTTTACATTAAAACAGCAGCAGCAAAACTGTAATTTTTAATGCAACGATCTGTTGTAAATATAGTTGTTAACTGTTTAGCTCTTTGAATTTCGTTACTTCTTGGAAGTAGCAAAAATAGCTTAATATTTGGAAAATATTTGTGCATGAAGTAAAGCAGCAGTTGGCTCGTACTTGTATTTCTGCTAAGCCCTCTAGGACATGGAATACATGCAGAAGTAGATGTTAGTAGTTCTGGCACTTGGAGTTGTAAGAAGTATGACATACACTCCCTCTTGTTTTGAGTATGTAATAGACTGAGTACCAGCCATTTGTCTTTATCAAAAAAACCCTTTTCATGAATTTGGGTAAGCTTTAAAAATAGATAACTTTATTCTAAATTTTTTTCTGGGAAATAGTTTTATTTTCTGAAGTCTTTTTACAATAGAAAATATGCCTGTAAGGCTATACAAATAACCAGCTTCTCCTGTTTTCCAGAGAAATCAAGTATTTACCATTGTAGATACACTGAGTATGGATTATTCTAGGACATCAACTGAAATCCTGAGATAAAAATTTGGGCAAGGATTGACATCATTATCAAAGTTTTCAGAAAATTATGGATTTTGGTTTTTTTTTAAATATAACTGACTTTGATAACTATTAAAAGATCATTTGGAAAAAAATTTTAAAAATATTAAAACATTTTATAAAAGATCATTTGACTAAGCTCTCATTTTGAGAGGGATTACACTAGCATAACTGTTAGTAAATTAAATGTTTATAAGGATAAAAAATCTCTAATTAATTATGACTGTACAAGTCAATACTATAATCCATCCATGCCTTCTCATACTCTGTGATTTTTGTCATTGCCCTTTTTACAAATTATAGAATTACAGGGCTGTAGAATCTGAGAGTTGAAAGAGACTTCGGTGGCCTTTTGGTCCACCCCATATAGGAAAGGAATCCGTAATATGACATACCTGATAAGTGGTCATCCCTTTCTTCTCCAGGGAAAAGGAGCCCATTTCCTCTCATGGCAGTACATGTTAAGACAGTGCTAAATATTAGAAAGGTTTCTTTTAAAAATCTGACCTAAATTTAAATTTACCCTTTTTAAACTTCTGTCTGTTCTCCTGATTCTATCCTCAGATCAGAGAAAATAAACCGTTCCCTGCTCCACATGACATCCCTTCAAATACTTGAAGGCACTTAACATAAGCCCCTTTAGCCTTCTCTTCTCCAGGCTAAACATGCCTGCTTCCTTCAACTGTTCCAAATATGACGTAGACTTGAAAGCCCTTCACCATCCCATTTCCTCCCCTTTTCAAAACTCTCCAGCTTGTGCAGTCAGGTGAGTGGAGCAGAGTGGGACCGTCACCTTCCTGTTTCTGAAAGTTATACCCCCTAAGTCATGCAAGGTCACATTAATTGACATTGCTGACTCCTGTCAGGTCAGTAGAAAGGCAGATAGTTCCAGACTATTACAAAGAGGATTTAGATTACATATAGAAATGAACTTCCCTGAAATTATGGAAATTTATAAGAGATCTTTAAATATGGAAGAGAGACTCATCCTTTTTCAGTTTAGGATGTAGTCTGATAGGGATTGAAATTTGTGATTCAGCAAAAGTTACATTCAGTGTTACTCTGATTGAAAACATCTCTTCTGTCCAGTCATCATCTGTATTGTCAGAATGCCATTGTCTTTTATCATGTTATAATAGGATATTTCCAGTTACGGAATTTGTCATGAGTCTTACTTATTACCCAGGAGGTGAGCTCAGCAGAATGAACTTCAGATACCTAAACCTTTGTAAGGTGCCTGGGCCGGTCTGTGCAAATAGAATTGTAAGGTATTTTAGAGATGGTTACAGTGGGTTTATACGCTAGCATGGGCTCTTTTCCATTTCTGTCGAGTCCAAAACCCCTTTAACTCTGACTGCCTCAGTTCACTCAGTTGTAAAATGATAATAACTAATAGCTGGCATCTGTATAGTGCCTACTCTGGGCCAGCCACTGTACTACATGGCTTACAGTCATCAATTTACGTGGCCCTCAAAACCAAGGAGGGGGATGCTGTTGTTACCCCATTTGACACATGCAGTGACTTGCCCAGGGTCACTCAATTAATAACTGTGTCAGGTGACATTTGAGTTCAGGGCTTCTTGACACCAGGCCTGGCACTCTATCCTGTGAGCCACCTAGCTCCTCACTCACAAGGTTGTGAGGGTTAAACAAGAAAATAAAAGCCCTTAGCACCGTGCCTAGCACATCGTAGGTGATTATTACATATGTATTCCCTTTCCCTTCCCCCTTATTTGAAATGAGATTCTAATGTATTCATATATCTTGCCACTGAAAATATTTGTGTTTGGTTGGTGTACTGAGGGCATGGAGGGACGTAGAGGTAATACTGGAAAGGTTAGTCAGATCCAGATTCCGGGTAGATCTGAAAACCGGTGAGGGGATTCACTTTTGTTTTTCAGTAGCCAGTAACAGGCACTAAAAGGTTTAATCAGTTTACTTTTGGTACCAGCGTAAGAAGTGAAAAAAAAAGAGAAGAAAAACTTTGGCAGCAGATGTTCATCGTTCTAGTCCCCCAGTGGCTGTTTCCCAAACAAATATGTCTCCTGCACCTTGAACCTGCTCCCTCGCCATCAGGTGCTTGGCATGCTTTGTTCAGTGCTCTGGAATCCTGGTTGATCATTGCACTGATGGGGATCCTGAAGTCTTTCACATTCCATTGTCACAGTGTTGTTGCTAATGCAGCATTGTTCTCCTGCTTCTGCTCACGTCCTCCAGCATCGGTTCATACAAGTGTGCAGAAGGAGACAGGGCAGTGAAGAGTTAGTGTGTGACCATGGCCCAGCTGTCTAAAAATAGTGCCATCAGTGCCAAAGCCCAGTGGGAGCCCAGGCTTGTGGGAGGAGCCAGAGGCCACAAAAGGATCTCTTCAGAGAAGGGAGAGCACCTAGGCTTTAGACGCTTGGGCTGAGGGTCACTAAGAGCAGAGCAGGAAGTGCTGCTTAGTTATAGCTTGGGTTCTCTTCTCTTTGCCAGGGAGCTTGGTCTTTCACATCAAAAATGTCTAGTAGGGACTTATTACTTGAGTGCTCAAGAAAAAAAAGATACTAAGAGAGAACCAAATTCAAGTTCCCTAGTCCAGATGAACTCCATCCCCTGGTCCTGAATCAACTGGCAGAAATGGAGGCTGAGCCTCTGTTAGTGATATTTGAAAGATTAGGAAAAATGAGAAAAGTTCCACGAGATTGAAGAGGAAATGGCCTGATTTTTTTTTTTTTAACGGACAGGAACAATCTGCAGACTATAGGCCTGGGACCTTGACTTTGACTCCTGGGAAAAATCTAGATCAGATCATTAAAGAAAAGTAATGATTACAAAGGGTCGGCATTGCTCCCCCAAGAGAAGTCATACCAAACTAACTTCATTTTTTGTTTTGTGAGGATTACTAAAATAGAAGCTGATGGGAATGCTGCAAATATAATTAGCTTAGATTTGGACAGGACTTTTTTTTTTTAAATGCTTTTCTTACGGAGAAGATGATGAGGGATATGCAATAGATGATATTACCTCTAAAAGAATTCTGAACTGGGTGAATAACCATTCTTAAAGAGAATGGTTGTGAATCATTCAATATCAATGTGATAGAAAAATTCCAGTGGAGTAAGTATCCTTGGGCTCTGTAAGTACCCTTGAAACTTTGCTGTTTAACATTTTTATCAGTAATTTATATAATGGTTTAGTAGTCACATTTGGAGGGGTCACAAAGCTAGGAGGTAGCAAAAGGGAAGCATATTATGATCTAAAAGGATCTTGATAGGCAAATAATGGGAAATTCTGTAGGAACAAATGAAAAGTTTTGCACTTGGATACAAAGAATCAGCTTCACAAATACAAGATGGGCAAAGTATGGTAAGACAGTGATTATTTTTTTAAAATACTTGGGGGCTTTAGTGAAGTGCAAGTAAAACCTGATGCGATGGCCAAAAGATAGTACAATCTTGAACAGCATCAAGAAAGTCAGAGCTTCAGTATTCTTTTCCCCTCATCAGATCTCAGCTAGAGTACTGTGTTCAAGTCTGGGTGCCAGAGTGTGAGATGGACATAGATAAGCTGGAGAATGTCCAGAACAGGGCAAACAGGAGGATGAAAGGTCTTGAATCTATGTCATATAAGGGCCAGATGAAAGAACTGGATGCATTTAGCTTAGATAAGAGCAGGCTTATTGGATCCATGATTGTTTTTTGAGGTACAAAAATATATCAACTGATTTGGCTAGATGAATACAGTAAGATTGAATAAACAAAGTCTTACACGTGGATTCAAAAAATTAATTGTACTTCTGCAGGATTGAGGAAGGGGGATGGGGAGGAAGGAACCATGGCTAGACAGTTCATGTGAGAACTGAGGAGTTTTGATTGGCCACAAACTCAGAGTCAACTGTGTTGACATGTCAGCCAATAAAAGGTAATACAGTCTTAAGCTACTTTAGTACAAACATTGTTGTTCAGTCATTTATTTGTGTTGGATTCTTCACAACCCCTTGGAACATAGCACACCAGGCCCTTCTGTCATCCACTGTTGCTCAAAGGCTGTCCAAACTCATGTTCATTGTTTTCCATGATACTATCTGTTCATCTCATCTTCTGCTGTCCCTTTTCCTTTTGCTGTCAGTCTTTCCCTAGCTTTTCCAACAAGACCTATCTTCTCATTTTTTGGCTAAAAGTATTTAAGCTTCAGCATCAGCATTTGACCTTCCAGTGCATAGCCTGAATTAATTTCTTTAAGTATTTACTGGTTTGACCTCCTTGGGGTCCAAAGGACTCTCAAAAGTCGTCTTTAGCACCGTAATTTGAAAATGCAGACTCTGCAGCACTCAGCTTTCTTTATACTCCAATTCTCACAGCCATACATTGGTACTGGAAAAACCATAGTTTTGCCTACACAAACCTTTGTCAGCAAGGTGATGTCTCTGCTTTTTATTATGCTGTTCAGATTTGCCATAGCTTCCTTCTCAAGAAGCAAATGTCTTTTCATTTCATGATGGCCTCACTATTGCAATGATCTTTGAGCCCAAGAAAAGAAAATCTGACACTGCGTCCTTTTCTTCTCTCTCTGTTTGCCAAGCAGTGATGGTACCAGTTGCCAAGGTCTTAGTAGATCAGTGGTATTCAGCTGAAAAAAAAATAGGAGCCAGTAGTCTGTACATAAGCATCCTTATAGGCTGCATATTAACTTTGTTTTTAAAATGTATATTGCGTTTTTATTTATTTTACTAAATATTTCCAGGTTACATTTTCATCTGGTTTGGACTACCCTCAGGAGTGTTGTGGGATGCCCACAGACCATGAGCTTGACATTTTTGTCATAAAGAATCAATGGGGGGGGAGGGGGGACGGAGCCATGATGGCAGAGTAGGAGCAGCAAGGTACCGCAGCTCCCACATAGCCACCTCAAAATACCCATAAAATATGACTCTAAACAAATTCTAGAGCTCTAAAAGGCACACAAATATACTTTCCGCTGAAGGCAGCTTGGCTAGGAGGGACCATCTCAGTGCTGGGAGCCGAAACCAGCCCAGCCTGAAACGGGGGCTTGGCCCTGGGGGCGGCCTGATGAGCTGAGCCCAGCCACAGCTGGAGCTACAGAAGAGCGGATCTGCAGCAGCTGTGGCAGTATCCAGAATTATCAAGACATAAGAAAAAAAGGACTAAGTGAAAGGTCAGTGGAACTCAGCTAAAATTGGGAGAGATTAGCAGGTCTGGCCAGACTGCCTCCAGGGCAAGAAAGCAGCAGAAGCGGAGGCCCTGAAGCCGCCTCCACCTTGCTGCTTCAGAGCTCCTGGCCTGCAGACTGCTGGGGGGTGAAGCAGTCGTTCAGAGGCCAAGTGCTCTTGCGTTGAGCATCCTGGATCCGGATCGTGGTCTTGGGTGGTGGTCCTGGGGTGCGTTTTCAGTGAGCCAGAGCTGGTGGGGGCTGCAGCAGCCTCCTAAAAGCGCCAGCAGCTGGGAAAACCCTAGCGATTTGGGATAGAGCTTTCCCCTCTGGAAGCAGAGTTCCACAGAGCTAAAAAATCAGTGACTGGACAACCATGAGCAAGCATAGGAAGCAAAATAAGAACAGCACCCAAACTCCAGATTCCTTCTTTGGGGAAAAGAAGGATCAAAGCAGGGAATGGCAGGAAGACAACACAGTCAGAACTCCTGCACCAAAAGCTTCCAAGAAACATGAAGATTGCCTAAAAGCTAGAGATCAGCTTAAGAAGGATTTTGAAAACCAAATGAGAGAAGTGGAAGAAAAATTGGGAAGAGAAATAAGAATGATGTAGGAAAATCATGAAAAGAGAGTCAACAACCTGACCAAAGAAATTAACACCTTAAAAAATAGATTAACTCAAACGGCAAAAGAAGCCCAAAAAGCCAGTGAGGAGAAGAATGCCTTCAAAAGTCGACTTTGCCAGATGGAAAAAGAATCTCAAAAGCTTTCTGAAGAGAATAATTCCTTCAGAATTAGAGTGGAGCAAATGGAAGCAAATG
>CM053590.1:17835794-17880962 GCA_028646515.1 Pseudochirops corinnae | reverse complement strand
TGTGTGTGTGTGTGTGTGTGTGTGTGTGTGTGTGTGTGTGACAGTTAAGTAGTATCTAATACGTGCCAGGACCTGTAGCACTTTATGAATATTATCTCATACACCTCTGGAAGGTAGGTGCTATTATGATCACTTGAGCAGACTGAGGCAGAGATGAAGAGACTTACCCAGGGTCCCATAGCTAGTCAATTGAGGCTAGATTTGAGCTCTGGTCTTCCTGTCTCTCAGCCCAGTACTCTATCCTAAGTACTGCACCACCTGAGCAGCCTTTTTATACAGATTACTTTATTAAGTTTGGGAGAAGATTGAAAGTTTTGGTGAGCCGTACTTTCTGCCCTCATGGAGATTAAAGTCTATGACAAGCACAAGTACCATTATGTATTTAATGCATTAGAAATTTCAAAACAAAGTGCTCTGTGAGATCAAAGGAAGAAGCTTACTACAAAGGTTGTGAAGGAGGCTTCAGAAACATTGTGGTCTTTGAGTTGGGAAGTCTCAAGAGAGAGCACTTCTTGGCTTTGGGAGTTTTTATCAGTTTTTTCCACTGATCATCTCAGAGATCTTCTATGTGTATTTACTTTTGTTTACTAGGTCATCATTATTTTAAACCTTCAAAACTTTAACTTATGTTTTTATAAAAATATAGAACTTACAAATAATTAGAGCACTGTATTGTTCTTTGCAGTGACAAGTTTTTACATAGCAGTGAGGATTTTGGATTGTTCTCTTGTCTTACAAGTCTTGTCATTCTGTATGCCTGAGTCTTCGTGGACTGATGAGTTATTTGGAAAAACATGACACAGTCATTTGGTCACATTTTGATACCTGTGTTTTAGAAAAGAAATGTTATAGATGCTTTGTTTTTGAAACTGAACTTTTAAAAAATTAGTTTATTCAGTATTGATCAAACACTCTCTATTCGATCTTGTGGAAAAAAGCAACTTAGTAGTTCCTGCCCTAGAGAAGTATTTAATTTAAGGCTGTAGTCAAGACAAATATAAAAAACAAGACACATACAGCAACAGTCCTTAGAAGTATAATTTTCAAATCAAATGCTCCCTTCTTTATCCCCTATCATTCTTCATTACAGATTGATGCTCTCATGTGACATGGGATTCTGTGTACAATTATTTTCAGATGATCATGCTGTCTTTAAGTCTTTTTACATTAACAAATTCTCCAGACAACTGTGTGTTTTTGAGAATTCTACAGTAGACTCTTACTTGGGCAGTGCTTGGAGTTTATAAAGCACTGTGAGAACATTGATTTCATTGTGTGTTTTGCTAACTTTATAACACATCATCTGTCAGCATACTACAGGTGTTTCTCATACATTTAATTCGATCTGATGTGATGGTCTTGCAAGTTTCCCTCCTAAGAGATTGCTGTCATTTACAGTTATCTCCTTATTATCCACTGAGATGACCAGTTTTGAAACTTACATCTGTCTCTATGGTCACATTTTTCTCAGTTTCTTTCATATTTCATGACTTGCTTTGCCAAAAATGATGCAGTAAAGTACTTGTTTCTTGACTTCCTTCTGTTGAAGCAAATATCAATGGTAAGTGATTTTGTATCTATTATGGACAGAATGTCCAATTCATTGCTTTTTTAAGACATAAAGAAGAATGTTCACATCTCACTGAAAAGCATTCATTACACATGAAATGTAATAAACAAAATGATACTCGAATTATCCAAATAGATTTGTGATCTTATCTCTATGGGTACTTAAATAATTCAGTCCATAAGCTTTTATTAAGCTGCCAGGGACTGTGCTAAGCTCTGGAGTTAATAAGAGCAAAAACTATCCCTGTCTTCAAATACCATGTATTTCAGTGGGTGAAACAACATTCATAAATCAGCATATAAGATTTTTGTCTTATTTTTGTTTTATTTCTTTTTGTGAAGGCAATCAGTGTAGTCTTTGGATTAGCACTTTGGGTTTTTTTGTTTTTGTTGAGAATTTCTAGGCAGTTTTCTTGTATTTCTTTTGTTATGGTGATCAAGTTTTTTTTCATTTGTCATGTTCTTCTGAGAACCCTGTTATCCCTGAGTTGTCTCTCTACTTCCTGTCTTTGAGGTCAATGTTTTGTTTGGATAGAGATTTTTTTTTTTTAACATCATTGCTTTTTCCTCCTCTTCTTCCAGATTATCCTTAACTTCTGTGTATTTGTTTTCCCAATTAATTGTTCTCTGCCTGTTTCTTTGGAGAGCCTTGCCCCAAAGGATTGAACCTCAAATCTGTCCCAGACCCCTCCCACACTAGGGAATTAATTTTTAATATAATTTATTTATTTATTAATTTTTGGTTTTTGACATTCACTTCCATAAGATTTTGAGTTTTAAATTTTCTTCATCTCCCTCTCCTTCTCCTCCCAATCCCCAAGACGGTGTGCATTCTTATATAGGATTTACTTATACATTCACATTAAGCATATTTTCACATTAATCATGATGTAAAGAAGAATTAGAACTAATAGGAAGAACCACAAGAAGAAAGAAACAGAATGAAATGACAGAAGGAAAGGAGAATATAATATGATTCCATCTGCATTGAGACTCCAAAGTTCTTTCTCTGGACGTGGATAACGTTTTCCATCATGAGTCTTTTGGAATTGTCTTAGATCCTTGCATTGCTGAGAAGAGCCAAGTCTATCAAAGTCAGTCATCACACAACGTGGTGTTACTGTGTACAGTGTTCTCCTGGTTTTGCTCTCTTCAGCCTCAGTTCATGTAAGTCTTTCCACGTTTTTCTAAAGTCCCCCTGTCCATCATTTCTTATAACACAGTAGTATTCCATTACATTCATATACTACAACTTATTCAGCTGTTTAGGGAGTTACTTTTTCACTGACCTCAGTCCCTGCCCCCAGGTGCCTTCTAGAGAGGATATCAGTGAGTACAGCTAGCTCCTTCAAGTGATCCTCACATGATATGAACTCAGGGCCCTTCTCCATCCCAATCATTCTGTTCTGAATGCTTTCCACTCATCAGTGTCCTCACTAAACTTTGGTGCACAAATCTAAACACATTGGTCCAGATGTGGTCTGACTAGCACAGTGCTCTAAGGAGCTTTAACCTTTGTGTGCCCAGCTGTGTTTCCTTTCATGAATCCTGCCACTGCTGTGGCTTTTTTTTTTTGATGACTCTTTGAGGCCTTTGCCACTGTTGATCACCATCTCTTTTTCTCTCTAGGTTTTCATGACATTACCTCTTCTGGTTCTCTTCCTACTTCTCTGACTGTTTTTTCTTAGTCTCCTTTGCTGGATTTTTAACTGGGTCATGCTCCCTAACTTTAGGTATCCCTCAAGGCTCTGACCTGGCTCCTCTTCTCTTTTCCTTCCATACTATCTTGCTTGGTGATTGCAGCAGCTTCCATAGGTTCAGTTATCATCTCTATTCAAATGATTCCTAGATAAATATATCCAGCACTAATTTCTCTCCTAAGCTTCAGTCCTACATCACTTCTTGTCTTTTAAGCTTCTGAAATTTGATATCCATGTAAAATAAGCCCTAGTTTTATCAAAGTGTAAGACATCATTTGTGTCCCTGTTGTATCTTGTCTTAGCTTACTCAGCCTGAAATTCTAGACACTTAGAATCATTTTTATTGTTCTGTCACTTTAATTCTACAGATGTCATAAAACAAAAGAATTGTGAGTGCAACAGATGGTTTTATTCCAAGTAAGCACATAAAACACAACTTGAAATCCAAGACTAAGGTGTTTGCAAGCCCTCCAACTTCATGTCTTCTGACTTATTGTGGTGAAAGCTCTTTGCAGCCTTTAGAGGTGACAGCTTTGCCAGCTTGGAGTGTCTTCTGATTGGCCAAGCTTGCCAGGGATGAATATTGAACAGTGTCAGATTTGCATCATCCAATGCTTGTTAAAGTGGGGTGGGAGATTCAGGAGCCTCTTCCTATGATTTTAAAGTTTCAATGTCTTAAGAATTGAAGATTAGCTAGACAACCCCAATCCCACTGAGGTAGAGAAAGCTTTAGAAGTTGTTTCTTCTTCCCTTTGGCTATTTTCTGCACTTCCACCTCAGAGTGGGAATTAACATCCATGTTACCTGAAAGAATTGCAGCAGCCATAGTGGGATGGCCCCAATCCATAGACCTGCCAATTAGGGGGTTCAATTCTAATGTTACAGTCCAGTTTCTGAGAGTCCTCTTTTTATATAAATTTTCATTTTATTATGAATTTAAACAACAAATATGGACTTTTCCAAAAAGAGCAGAAAAAAGCATTACATAAGAAACTGTAAATCTCTTGATCCACAGCTTGGTTTTTGTAAAAGGATGTTAAATTTGACACAGTAATACCAATACTTTCCTGCTTGTCTGTACCTCCTTTTGAACTTGTTTCTGCTTTTTATTTTTTTTCATATTTAATTGACCTCTTCTTTTTTGTTCTTCCACTGGTTACTTCCCTCTCATCCTTATAGCTCCTCCTAAAAATAAATAAATAAGAACTCTGCTTTATAACAAGTAGGTATCATAAAGCCAAACAAGTTCACCCACTGATCATGCCTGAAACTATATCTCATTGTGCACCTCTGGTCCATTTCCTCTCTGCCAACTATGTTTTATCATCATTCTGGAACTATGATTGGTCATGGCTCCTGAGTGTCCTAAAGTTGGTTTACATTACATAATTATCATTGTAGAGAGACTTGCCAATGGAGTGCCCTCCTGGCTTTCCTCTCTTCTCTACTCCCCTCCTAGGGTTTTTTGGGTTCTTCTCTTTCTCTTAGTCATTAAAAAATAGCCCTTTTGCTTTTTTGCTATTTCCCATAGCCAAATTGCAGTAATAGAACTTAATTCCTCAGATATGCTGAAGATTAATGTTACTACATGAAAAATTTTTAAATGAAAATATCTGTAAAGAATATTTTATTACTAATAAATTTTATTGCATATAGAGTGTTCTTGAGCACTTTGAAAGAAAGTGGAAGCGGTAATAAAATTGCATTCACAAATTTTAGTTTGCAAGAAGACCTGAATAATACCATTACCTCACCACAAACAACTAAAATTTTCTTTTCTTTCCTTACCAAACATCTCTTTTTTCTTGTTTTCTTGTTGGTTGTAAGACTGGAGAATTATTGAGAGGCCATTGCAGAATATTGGAACTAAATGTCATTGCCTGTGTTCAAATACAATAATATTTGTCAGTGAATTTGCAACCTTTAAAGTGTGATATAGATGTCAGCTCTTATTCAAATTGTTTTCCCCTTTGTTTGTATCGTATGACATTTAAAAAGGTTCAAGACACATAGTTTATGGATAATTTAATCATTTTATTAATAATGTCAGCATTTTAATAAAAGGATGGTCATTTGGCTATCTCTTGTAGACCACAGATAATCATGGTGGCAGGCTTATCGACTGTATGTCCATTGGAAGAGGGGTGTTTAACACCCAAGGGTGGCAATCAACTCTGACTGGTTAACAATTAATGAGAGAATGACTATTATGATGAGGAGCTGGGCCTGAACTTTGATTATGTCATTTACTTCTTAGGTTACCCCTAGCCTTAGCCAATCTTCAAAGAAATTGTCCCCACCCAAACCCAATCAGAACATAATGGCTTTCCCACCTGGGTGGGATCTGGATAGAGGAAAAGATTAACTCAGCCTTTAGGGACTAAGGTCTTAAAAGTAGGATAAAAGAAAGAGAGGGAACTCTGAATGTCCCCAAATGATTGGTCATTAATAATCATTTCTCTCAATCCACTGCTTAATTTGAGCATTGGCAAAGAATTCCTTTTTCTATAGTAATATTTATAAAGCAAATATAATGAAACATTTACTAATGTTTGGATTCATGCTGAGTGAAAATTAAGAGTAGAATTGACTTCATTTTTACCTCATGGTATTTTCCTCAGATTTTATATTCATAATTCTTTCATAAAGAAAATATTGAAAATATAGCTATAGATCCAAAACTGTGTATGTTATATATCTTGTCCATTCCAAGATGTGTTTTCTGATCTAACTTGGAATAAAATCATCTATTGCATTCAGAGTTCTTTTGTTTTATGACATCTGTAGAATTAAAGTGATAGGAACAATGTTAAAAAAATGCTTATGACTTGCAAAAGAACATTCCAAATAACTTCCTTAATAAAGGTAATGATTTGGGCTAGATCAGCCCACAAAGATGACCCAGTCATGCCATTATTCACAGATTAACTTTTGGAATACTAAATGAAATACAAAATCACATTTATATCTAGTAAAAAGTTGTAAAATCTTTGTGTTTTCAAACGTTTCAAATTTTATTTCTCAGGACTACTGTTTAATTCCCTTTAGTTTCTTCTACCTGCATTCCCTGTCTTGTTTTTTTATCCTGTTTTTTAAAAAAAAAATTATTCTTTCCCTATGTTAGAAGTACAATTCATAAATAACTACTGAATGAGATTCCTGATAAGTGGGGAGAGCAGTTTCTGTCGAGTATGGGCAGTAAGTCAGAAGAAATGTGCTGCTAACATGTGTCCCTTGCTTTTGGGGGGAGTTGGGATTGAAAGGGAGAAGAAGCATGGGGCAATGATTTGAGGGGATGAAAGGTACGCCCTGGTCAGGAAACAAGCCTTTATCATAGCCACCTACTGTGTGGACAGCCTTGATGAAAAAAGAGCCCTTTCCTCTTGGCGATACCATTAACAAAGGTGGCAGCGGGGGTATGGGGGCCAGGAGTAGATAAAAGCAGTTCACCATAAAGGGTCTAAAGGGTCACTGTGTTCTCAGTAAAGTAGGAGGTGAGATCCTCTGTGGAGAGGGTGAGAGTGATGAGTGCTGGGGGAAGGACTGGGGACAGAAGAGAAGACTTTAAAGAGGCTCTGTAAGGAGTATGATAAGAGAATGAGGGAGAAAAGGGTCAAAAGAGTGCTATTCCATGTATAGTGGATCCAGTCACTAGGACCTTTTCCTCGAGACCCTGGTGCAAATTCTGTCCCTAGTAGTAGCCATGTGATGATCTAACGTTTGTGAGCCTCAGACAGCTCACCAGTTAGACTGAACTCTTGGGAACCAGGGACTTTTTTTTTTGCCTTTCTCTGTATTCCCTTCTCTGGGCACTGTGTTTAATAAATGTTTGCTGATGGAGAGTAAACTTAGAGCAGTTTTGATCCCCAATCTTTTCAGTCCCTTCCCCACTTGAGGTTAGAAGTATATCCCAATTCTAACTCCTAAAGAACTTCCTTCACCTGGCTCCCCTTTTCTTACATACAACACTCCATCTCTCCCACTCTGGACATTTACTGACTCTTCCTCCATGCCTGGAATCCTCTGCCCTCAACTCTTATCAGTCGGCTTCCTTCAGTCCCAGTGAAAAGTCCACATTCTATTAGATTCCTTTCCTGCTTTTCCTTTCTACTAGTGCCTTCCCTCTGAGACAACTCCCATTTTATCCAGTCTGTATCTTGTTTGAACATGGTTGCCTCCCTTGCTAGATTATGAGTCCCTTGAAAGCCAAGAATGTTTTTGTTTTTGTTTTTTTACCTTTCTTTGTATCTCTAAAGTTTAGCACAGTTTCTGGCATGTAGTGGGTGCTTAACAAATGTTTGTTGACCGGACTCTACTTGGACCTGGAGTCAATAGAGAGAACTGGGTTTGAATTCTGCCAGTGAAACAAATTTTAAGAACCTGAGCAAGTTATCACTAAACCCGTCTACGAATCTGTTAGGGAGAAAAGCTGTCTCACAAGGTGCCTCTGAAGATCCAATAGGATGACAGATAGAAAGGACTTGGCAAATCTCAAAACCTTATTTAATGCCATTTATTACTACTGCTGACAACTCAGCCTTAGCCTCCACCTACTAAGTTAAGTTTTCTGTTCACCAGATGCCTTGATACTACCTTGCTGATTGAAGACCACTTTGGAGAAACTTGATTTTCAAAATGCACGCGCGTGCGCGTGTGTGTGTGTGTGTGTGTGTGTGTGTGTGTGTGTGTGTGTGCGTGCGTGTGTAAAGGAGAAAATTGCTTTTTACAGTAAGTTTTGGCAAAAGTCATTAGGACCGTCATTTATGTTGAAAATTAAAATGGGCTTAGGTTTGCTCACTGTTTCTCTTCTCTTTCAGAAGATTAAAAAACCATTTGGCTATCCAGTCCTGAAATGTCTCTACTTTAGACTTCAGGAAGACTAAACAGACACTTTGTAATGATGTTTCTAGATATTACAATGTTCTCTTATGTCAAAGACTCCCAGAAGCAAAGGGACCCTGTTCCTTTGTGTTTCTTTACTGAAAAAGGATGCTCTACAAATGGCTAATCTGCCTGTGGTAGGAGTGTCACAAACCAAACTGGTGATTTTCTGCTATTGCTGTAGAAACAGCAGTAAAAGACATGGGTGTAAACCTTTATTTTAAATGGTCCAATTATTTTATTTTAGTCCTCTGGATATTTTCTAATAAATATTTTCACTTAAGGAAATGGGACATGGAACATGGCTTTTTTCTTCTCAACAGATAAAAATCTCCTATGCAGAAACAGAAAACAAACAAATAATTGATTTTTATAATAATTAGAAGAGTTTATCCACATCTTTCTATATATGTAACTTAGCGGGTTTTTTTTTTATTGAGCTAAAAGTGATGCTTACAAAGGCAATCTCCCGTAATCACAATTTCAGCTTGCTCTTAAGATGTCAGAGAAATAATTGCTAGAAATGTCCATTAAAAGACATTAAAGTGGACACTGGAGACCTTCGAGAAATCAAACCACAAAAATAATAGGGTTTGTAATTCTACATAATACACCAAAAAATCTATTCAAAATTATGTCGACAGGAATCCTAGTGTCTTACTGATAACCCCATAAATTTAGAGCAACCTCAGAGGCCATCTAGTCCAGCCCCTTGATTTTCCAGATGAGAAAGCCGAAGCCCAGAGCTTGGATGACTGACTAGTCCAAGGTCACACAGAGTGAGCCTTAGAGGCAGGTTCTGAAGCCAGGTCTCAGCATTCTATTACTCCCCTGTCTTCTCTTACCAAACTGTTGTCACATATCTCCTTTCATGCTCATAACCATGTTATTCGATCATAAACATTGGGAAATACCTGGGAATAGGGAAAGAACAGTGCTCCATGGACAGAAGAGTTAACTTGCCCTTCCAGAATAAGATTTTTTCCTTCTAATTGATTAGCCGCTTCCCTCAGCAATCTGCTTCCCAAATACTGCCCAATTCAGTTAGGAAATATATTTATATTAATCAAAATCCAACCTATTTTCAGTGAAAAGAAATTTTAAACTTTAATCTTTAACAAAATTTTAGCAAATGAAAGGATCCCTCAGTGCATTAACTAGTAAAAGCACAGTAATTTCATCTATGGTACATTTTATTTCAAAACAGACACCAAACCTAAAATTAAATCTGTGTGTGTGTGTGTGTGTGTGTGTGCGTGTTTTCTGCTTTGTGTGCTTTTCCAGCATTCTGTCACTGTGCTGTCACCTGTAGCATCTCCTCCCTGGGCCTAGTTTCCTCTTGTGTCTAACAGTGGGGCTGGGAGCTGATAGACTCTTCCAGCTCTTGATCTCAGACCTCCTTGTCCTGCCTCCACCATTCCCTACCTTTCTTTGTACCCATGGACAGGTCGCTTAACCTGCTCGGAGCCTCTGGTGAGCTCTTGGAGAGGGTCCTCACCAGCATCCTCCAGCACTTGTTGTATGCAGGCCATCTGGTCTGTGATTCACAAGTGTTTATGAAGTGTCTTATACGTCCTTCTAGATCCAGTGTCGGGGCTAGAGTTACAGAAGGTAACCCAAGGGGAATTCTGCTGAAGGGGGCGCACTGCCTGCCCACCTGAGGAAGTGTCAGATAATTGGGATGATCACTGGGCAGGAGGGAGACCAGCAGGGTGAGCATCCTTTACAGAGGCCTGGAGCACAAAACTGAGTGCTCTGTGCAGAAAACAGAAAGAAGGAAAGTTTAATTAGAACAGCAGTGTGAGGGAGTAGGTGAGATTACTCTGGAGAGGTGGGTGCTAGTTTGTAAAGACCTTAATCATCTCACCAAGGAGTGTGGCTCTTAGAGGCAATAGGGATCCAGAGTGGGATTTGGGCAGGGAAGAGACACTAGACGGAAAACTACTAGGAGGCTCTTGCAGTAGCTCCTGTGAGAAGTGATGAGGGCATGAGTGAGAGGGTTGTGGTGTGAATGGAGAGGAGGCAGATGGCACTGATGTGGTGGCAGAATTGATAGGACTTGGCAGGTGATTAGGTGGAAAGGGGGAACAGTAAGTAGCCAGAAGTGACTCAGAGGTTGCACACATGGACAGCTGAAGAGGGGATGGTACCCACCACAGAAAGGATTGTCATGGAGGTGGGTGCACTTGTGGGGGGACTTGTGTTCTGGCTGCTTGTCTTCGGTACTCATTTCTTTGGGGGGGAGGCAGTTCTTGTTCTGTCCTGTCTGGACAGATCTTAGTCAGATCTCTTTGATTAAGGAAATGAAAGCAAATTAGGAACTGCTCAGTTCTGCCCTTCTGCCTGTGTAGCGATCCTGTCCTCCTTTGGATTTCCCATCTTTACCTGTGCACTTGAGTTTTCCCATAGAGCTGGGATCTCACTCATGTTGACATTCACCTTCACCAGTGCTGATCACAGGCCAGCCATAGCAGCTCTGACCTGGGCAAATCATTTAGCTCTCTCAGCCTCAGTTTCCTCATCTGCAAAATGGAGATGAGAGTAGCACCTACCTTCCATAGTAGCTGTGAGGATCATATGATCATATCCGTGTCAGCTGCTTTGCAAACATTAAAGCTCTCTCTCTCCTTTTCCCTTGTTTGCTTTCTCTCTCTCTTCACCCTCCCTGATTGTCCCTCCTCCCCCAGTGTGTGTGTGTGTGTGTGTGGTATTATTTATTAAATTTTACAAGGTAGCAACAAAATTCTTCTATTTACTTGTGAACCTTCTATACTTCCTTTTGTTTCTTCTGTGTATTTTTTAAAAAATTTAGTGATGCTCTTTTTTTGGCATCCTCATCAATCATTACCCACTAATTCACCCTCTCCTCTCCCTTTTCCTAGCAAATAGATGCCCTCCCTGGTAACAATACTAAAGCAAAACAAATCAACTCATTAGTCATGTCTGAAAATGCATGTGCAATGCATCATTCTCTAGTCCATCATTTTTCTTCCAAAATCAGTGGTGTCCATGCTTCAATGCCAGTCTCCTTCAGTCATGATTAGTCACTTTGATCAGATGGGTGAAGTTTTTCGTAGTTATTTTCCTTTATATTTTTGTGGGGATTGTATCAGTTTTTCTACTGGCTCTGCTTGTTTCAGGCCCCAGAAGTTCATATAAGTTTTTCCTGTTTCTTTGAATCTGCCACTGGAGGAAGTAGAATAAGGCCATTAAAGGGAACACAGCCAAGTGACTTAGACATATAAGAGCCACCTGTTTGCTGCTGAGGCCAGAGGGGTCCCAGCAGAAGGGACCTGAGGAAGAGCAAAGAAAGAATCTCCCTCCCCACTTCCCGACCTGCACCCCCTAGTGAGTCTTGGTAAACATCAGACCTGATTGATGAGGAAGCCTAAAGAACCTGCTTCTCCACTCACGTGTTTCCTTGCAGTTCACAGCACCAGTTGATGTAGAGACTTAGACATCACATACGTATTTAAGATTTCATACTTCATGCACTTGCTGTGTCTTTGTGGTAAGGTATCATTGATAACATTTTAAATCTAGCATTATATATGAACTGGTTATTTGTTCACGTTATTGAAAGATGGGCTTTCAGATTCACGAAATCTATAGGTAAAGTTATTAAAGAAAAAGAAGAAACATTTCAGCTTTAAGAAGAAGTCAGCCCTTCAGCAGTGTGCTGTTAGTCTCTCCCCTCCCCCCAACTTCATGCTAAGCCTGAAGAGAACATTAACAACTAGTGGGAAGTGATTGTACACACAGGAAGGAGCAAAGTGAAGAGGTAATCGAAGCCGATGAGTTCATTCTCTTGGATAGTTACCACCATTTATTCACATTCTCCCTACACATGCCATTGTGAGGGAAAAATAGTCAATCACAGATGAAGATATAAAATAGAATTGAAAATTGAATTGAAAAGTAATTTTACTTTCAAATGTTTTGCAAATGTAGATGTTAAATGTGAAATGAATACAGTTAATGACCATAGCTGAGAAAGTTATGCACCTGCTGATCACTGGAATATTATTATAAATGAGGTTGATTTTCTTGTTGACTACCTCATTTTTTCTCCACACGGTCTCATTACTTTTTCTATCATATGTCTGACCCTTATATATGAATGCTCAAGTACAGAAATAAAAATATATTAACTCTTATATGGCTTTAAAAATGCCTTTTTGTGTACAAGAAAGTAATGCCATTGCTGGTTTTCTTTCTAAGTATATAAGGTCATGGTGGGAAGGGGGAGAGAAAGAAAGACCCAGACTTGCATAGTTAATGAGGATCTGTTTCCTCCACTGCGTCATAGTCATCACCCCCACCCCAGGAAAGCTCTTGGCTCTTCATACGTGGTAGTTGACCTTTTCTCTCCTATAAAGAACTAACTTTAAAACCCCCCAAGCTATTCTAAATTCTAAATGAGCAGTTCAGCTGTCTTTGAGAGTGACTACGTCAGGGACCGGACATTTCATTGGCAGTGCTGCTTCCTCCAGTGGAGATTGCTGCTCCTCTGGGACCACTAACAGAGGTCTTTGACAGTTACTGTGGCCAAAAATTCCTTGCATCACCAAATTTAACAAGGCTGATCCTCATACTATAGATTTTTAGTTCACTGTTGGACCCATAATTTTTTGTAACATATGTCTTTATATCCAGAGACATAAAGCATTTTGCTGTGTTGTTGAAATACAAAGATTTTATGACTTCTTTATTCAAAGAAAGAATAATGCCTCACAACCATATGTGTGATCCACTATCACTGCTGTCTTTTGCCATATATATCTCGGCTTAGAGATTCTTCCACAGACTAGATTTTATTCATTTATATTAATGTGCAAATTTAGATCAATCTCCATAAGGGCCATGCCCCTCAAATTCAACATCTTGACCTCTTGGTTCACCCTTTCGAACCCCGTGTCCCTCTGACTCATCCTGTGTCAGCCACATATAGGGCTCTGGGCATCATCCACAAGCCTTTGCCACCTTTATCATCCAGAACTTGGAGCTTTCTCCTTCATCATTTTTTCCTCCCTTTCTGTAGAGGATCTGACCTATTTTATTTATTGAGGAAATAGAGGCCAGCCATTAAGACAAATGTAGTTGAATTGAATTAGAAAATCAGCAAGATTTGTGTGCCAGGCACAGGGGTTACAAGAGTAAGGAATGGAACAACTCCTGCTTTTCGGGAGGTTTCTTTCTAATGATGGAAACAGCACATGGACATGCAGATACACGGAGCATCAGTATAACATGAATAAACACAATCCAGACTGAGCAGTGGGGAGAGGCCCTGGCCAGGGAGGGAGGAGGCGCAGCGACGGTGCATTGTGAGTGTGCCCAGGCACTGGGGTCACATGTTGTGGGAGGCCGGTCCGACTGAATCACAAGCTTTCAGGAAGGGAGGTGATGTGCAGCAAGGTCAGAAGAGGTGGTTTGGGGCCAGGTCACAGAGAGCTGTTAAAGCTAAATGGGGAGCTTACATTTTATTTCTCCCCCTTGAAATCAGTCACTTAAGCTCTCTGGGCCTCAGCTCATCTGTACAATTAAGGAGTTAGGCTAAATGGCCAGGGTGTCCCTCTCTGAGTTCTGCTTCCTGTGATCCTAGGTGAACTAGGTACATCACTAAGTGTTATGCAAAGTGACCACACTAAATGAGGTACGCGAGTGTGTGAGTGTGGCCTCTGCTCTTGGTACGTGATCCATTCACCCAAAGATCTTTGTTATTAGGCGTTCTTACTTGGTCCCCTTCTGCTGGAAGACCCAGTCCCTTCTCAGCTGACCTGGGAACCCTGTTGAACTTTATAATACTAACCTATTTTAATGTAGATGATCCTTACCCATGAAACTAATGAATCCCTCTTACTGGATTGGAAGCTCTCTGAGGGCACTCCTGCACCCTGTTCGTATTTCTCTTAGTAACTCACATAGTGCGTTGCACACAGCCGATATTTCTTAGGTTCCATCATGACAGCATGATGAGAGAGTTTGTGGAGGGAAAGATCTCCTAAGGTTGGGTGTGAGGGGAAGAGGTCAACAAAGGGTATATGGGGGAGCTAGTGTTTGAGCTGGTCCTTAAAGGATCAGTAAAGTTTGAGAAAGAAGGCATGCTAAGCTTAGGGAATGATGTGAGGAAGAGATAGAGCAGAGAAAATTCCTAAGTTCAGGAAACAAAAAACAGATCAATATTTGGTATAGTGTACTTGAAAGAAAAAAATAATACCAGCTAAGATTTGACCAGTAATTTGTGACCAGATTGTGGGAGGCCTTGAATGCCAGGCTAAGAAGTTGGGGTTTCTTGAGTGGAGAGCAAGAAAGTGATGTCCTCGGCACTGCTTTAGCAGGATTCACCTGGCAGAGGGAGGCAGTGTTGAATAGTGCATAGTGAGTCAACTTCGGAGTCTATAAGACCTGGGTTCAGGTGCCACCTCTCCTACCTTCTCAGTACCCCAGGCATATCTCTAAGACTAAGTTGCAGAGAAGGTCTAGATGTATATTAAGAGGAGATCTTTATTGTTCCCAACACAGAAAATATCAGAGGTCTGTTAAAAAAAAAATCTGGCAACTCTCTATGGGTTAAGTTTACTTTGGGTGTCTCCAACCTTCCCTTTCTGTGCTCTTTTTTTCTCTCCTTTACCTGTGCATTCCCTTTTTCCCCTCGCCCCAGTCCCCACTACAAACTGCTTTCAAAGAAAAATCTTATGCCATTTGTATGAGCTTGTCAGTGAAGTGGTTGCATTTTAAGCCCTCACTTTGCAAAATGAAAGCATTAAAGAATGCAGGTGTCACCAAGCAGGTGTGGAAGATCTTGAGGGGGCAACAGGTCTCTGAATTCACGCCAGCTGCTCATTCTGCCAACGTCTGGACTAGTCCTACACTTAGATGTGAGCATCTTCCCAATCACAAGGAGAGAGAACAGGGTCTTCTAAAAATAGGAAGTGTAAAGGAATTCACAAATTATTGGAAGATGAGCAGGGTACTCTGTAATTATAGGAAACAGGAAAGCCTCCGTAGCTTTAAAAAGAATGTATTTACAATATTATAAAAACAATGGAAGAGACATCTTTTAATGAGCTATTGCTAATTGTAGAAAATTACCAGCGTAGTAGAAATAGGATGGCTAAGAATAGGAGGTGAATTAATCATTGCTTCCAGATTTTTTTAAAAAATCCTAAAAGGGGGGCGGCTAGGTGGCACAGTGAATAGAGCACCAGCCCTAGAGTCAGGAGGACATGAGTTCAAATCCAGCCTCAGACACTTAACACAAAAAACTAGCCGTGTGACCTTGGGCAAGTCACTTAACCCCAATTGCCTTCCCCAAAAAAATCCTATAAGGAAGTGTTATTTCTCCAAGATAACATTATGAGTCAGGTAGGGAGATAGCCAGTCTTTGGGGTTACGACAGGAAATAAGCTCAATTTTCTTGAAGCAAACTGAATCTTTGTGTTCATGACTATGCTTGGTGAGGACCTGCAGAGTAACCAGTAAGCAGATCCAAGCTCGTTGAGGCTGGGAGAGTTGTTCCACTTGCCCTGGAAGGGAAGCCAGCCATCCTGCTTTTGTGTCTGTGTTGAAGCAGATCAGACAGCCTGTAGAAAACAAGCGGAGGGTTTTCCTATGTAGTGGGTAGTGGTATGTCCCAAGCTTAAGCGCAAGGGGCTGGAGCAAGTATGATTATTAAAGGCTTAGTGAAATAAAGGTCTTTCTCAGTTACGTGAATTGGTTTCTTTCATAGGCTGTGAAACTCTCATATGGAGTACTGAGATTGATTAGAAAAGCATCCTTGTTGGCAAGTTTAAATTTAATATAGAAATCTCAATACTAACCATATGAAAAGGTAATCCTTAAGTTCCACATTAGCTCCCTACCCCTCCTGTAAAGGGCCACTTTGTGAATTATACCATATTTTGGGGGGTTTGTAATGGGTTTTCCAAAGGTGGTAGCTGATAAATATTTCTTGTTCTTTTCCCTTTATTTTTTTTTCAGGATAACTGATCTAGGGAATATTAAACGAAGATTGTATTTATCAACAGTCCATAAGGAGCTTTCTGCAACTCCTCTCCATGCAAAAATTCCACTTTTTATGATCAAGCGCAAAATTGTAGGTACCCTTCAGTTGTTATGTAATTGAAAAAAATTTCTTTCTAGTGCTAGAAGTTCTTAAATTTTAAAAGATAACAGTTTGAAGGAATGAATAAATCCTTATAAATTGCTCTGATCCTCTTGTCTGGAGGATTTTGTTTGTCTGTTCAGTGATTTCTAAGAATTAAATGTATTACCATAATTATGAAGAAAGGAATTTAATAGACCTTTACATTTACAGGTTCCTATAGCAACATTTGTTAGCTAACATTTTGTTACTATATAAATTTTGTTGAAATAAACATTATTCGTTGTCTGAATTAGAGTATATATACCCCATTATCTAATGAGATCCATGTTCTATTTGTTCCCATTAATACCTATCCTGTACCCATAAAGGTCCAGAAATAATACTTGTGTTACTGAAACATTCAGTAGGATTCAGGCAAATCTGTAGTTGGCTGCAGTAAACCTCACTGTTAAGCCAAGAGATATTTTCTGGCAATAATCATATAGTGTATTCCTTTGCCACCCCTTTCAGCCTTGCTCAACATGGAGTAGGTCTTGAGTAAATACTTGTTGCGTTAGAACCAAAGTGAATATTCTAGAAGGCTTTTACTGTCAGTAGAAAAATGGCACAGGGTTTCTACCTGCTGTCCCTGAGGCAAATACAGGACTTCTCTTTGTGCCCCAAAAAGACAGGGAGAGATTTTAGCAGCAAGTGTCTTGTTTCATGACGCATTGAGAACACTGATCTGTCAGGTGCCAACATGGTTGACCATGTGTATAGTAATTTGTTATTATTTCTGATATTAGATTTTATTTCACAGTTAATGTTTATGACAAATCCTTCAGCCTTTAGTAATGAGGCTTCCTATGCTGGCGTCTCTGTATTCTTCACTTCCATTTTTTGGTATAGTATTGCAGTTTGTTCGCCCATTCCCCAGTCATCTATATTGTTTCTAGTTCTTTGTTATTACAAAAAGTGTTACTATAAATATTTTAGCATGTCTTTCTGTCTTGACTTCCTGGGGGTAAATGCCTAGTGTGTGCTCTCTGCCCTATTCTACCTTTTAGAAGCTCCAGCTTCTTTGAGACTTAACTCAGGTGTCACCACCTATATTAGGTCTTCCCTGCTCCCTCTAGTGACTAATATCTCCTGCCCTCAGTTGCTTTATATGTATTTATATATATATACATGTTGTATTCTCTGTAAACTCTTTGAAACAAAGGCTTTTTTGTTTTTGTTTTTATTTCTAAGGCCTGTATAATATCTGTCACATGGTAAATACTTAATAAATGCTTATCGATCGAGTGGGAAGAATCAACACAATATGTAGTAGTATATTCCTAATTCTGATCATTTGTCAAGCGTGACCACTTTTTTTTCCCTTAATCCTGGATTATGTTGCCAATGTATTTTAAACCATCTCCTCTGCCTGCCTTTGCATTAAGTCAGTAGATGGCAGAGCCATGAGAGAGAGATCTGAGTTCTAATCCTACCTCTTTTACATACATACTGCATGATCCCGGGCAAGATATTAAACTTTTCAAAACACCCAGGAAACCCTCTATGACCATAAACTGGGGAGAGGGTACTAGCGGAAGAAATTTGTCACCACAAGTTCCCTACCCAGCCAAAAATCACAGGTTCGTCCAAAACAAGCAAGCAAGCAAAAATGTGTATGTACTTACTAATGCATATACTGTATCTCCTCCTCGCCTCCCCCCCCCCCCCGTAGAATTTGATCTCGAGGGCAAGGGTTATTCCATTTTTCTAAGACATTTGTGATTGGATCTGTATATGTTGTAAATGTTATCTCCTCCACTAGAATTAAGTTGCTTGAATGCAGGGACTGATTTTCCTTTTATAGCCCCAGCATTTAACATCGTTCCTGAAATATAGTAGGAGTTTAATAAATTTTGATTGATTGATTTGGCTTAGTCAGATAATGGGTTATCACGTGCCCCAAACACAAGTCAACGTTGTTCATCTTTGCAGTGACTCAGTCATTCCTAGAAAGGGATTCTGGGTATGCCCACATACTCTATGTCGCATGCTTCCATTGGTCCTTCTCTTTCTTTGCCATGGGAAATGGCACTGGGGTGTGGTTTCAGCACACCATTCTGGGTGTACCTACATAAGGATCTGTGTAACACTGTACATTGATCTCAAACAGTTGTAGATCAATAAGTCAGGCATTTATTGAGTACCTGTTTTGTGTCAGGCACAGAGTAGGTATCAGCGAGGCCCTGGAGACACCAAGATGGGCATGAAATAGCCCCTGATCTCAAGGAGCTAACAGATAGCTCCTGGCTATCTGGCAGGAAGGGCACAAACATCTGGTGGGACCAGAGAGACTGGCGTCTTGTAGAAGGTAGCACTTGAGCCACCTCTGAAAAGAAACCAAGGACTTCCAGGTGGTAGGAAGAGAGGAGGGAGAACATTCTGGGCATGAGGGACAGAAGGTGGGAAGCAGCTCAGGAACAGCGAGGCGCTGATCTGAGTGATTGGAAGGGGGATGGTGTAAGGAGACTGGAGAGGAAGTAAGAGACCATCCAGGGGGTGAAGAGCTTCAGAGGCCAAGTGGAATTCCTAAGGAGCCCCTAGAGTTTACTGAACAGAGAGGGATGTGTTTAAGCCTTCCTTTGGGAAAACCATTGGTGACTGAGTAAAGGAGTGCAGAGAGATGCGAAGCAACAG
This sequence comes from Pseudochirops corinnae, assembly GCA_028646515.1. Lineage (NCBI taxonomy): Eukaryota > Metazoa > Chordata > Mammalia > Diprotodontia > Pseudocheiridae > Pseudochirops > Pseudochirops corinnae. Next base: position 17,862,029 of record CM053590.1, on the reverse strand, counting down.
GATCAGTTAGGAAGCTGACGCAGTCCTGCAGGTGAGAGCCAAGGAGGGCCTACACTAGGGGGATGGCTGCAGGGTGGAGAGGACAGGACCCAGGCCAGAGATATTTGGGAGATGGAAAGAACAAGATTTGGCAGCTGATAGGTGAGGAGGAGGACTCAGAAATAACACTGGGGATTCAAGCCTGGATGACTGCAAAGGAGGTATGTTTAAGATATCTACATGACACCTAATTTAAACTATCCTATGAGAGGGGTTGGTGAGGCAACAATGGATCTCTGAGAGAGTAGGACTAGATATCTGTAAATCTCTCTCTGTATATAGATGGGAGTTATCTGCAGAGAGGTAATAATCAAATCCATGGTTGCTGATGAGATCATCAAGGGAGTGAGAGTAGAAAGAAGGGAAGGGGGGCCCAGTGCAGAGCTTTGGGGCACTCACAGTCACTGAGCGTGCCACGAAAGACACTGTACAATGATCCAGCAGAAGACACTGAGAAGGTGCCCTCCAGCAGGTAGGAGAAGCCACAGGAGTGTGCGGCATCCTGAAAACTGAGAGGCAAGAGTGTCAAGAAGAGGCTTCTGAGAGGCCGAGAAGACCATGGAGGGAGAAAAAAGATAGCAGAGCTGAACCTGAAGAGCTCCTTCTCAGAGAGCAGTTTCAGTTGTGCAATGCATTTGGAAGCCAGATTGCTGAGAGCATGAGAAGTAAAAGAGGAGGGAGTGGAGGCAGCCAGTGTAGACGACCAGGAGAGAGAGAAGAATCTTCTCAGCCTCCTGCTTGTACTCCCTTCTCTGCCTCTTCTCCCTCCTTAGATCTAATAAATAATGTACTTCAGACACTGAGAGTGGCTTTAACATTACACTCCCCCACTTCAATCCATTTCAGTTCCACTGTGTGCCCTTTAAAGCTCAAGGCCTGCACTTGTCCCAACCCTGAACACCATCACCTTGAGATCTTAATCCTATCCCAAGGCAACAACTATTAATATGACCCTTTTAAAGGGCCCTTTGCAGGAACATTTTTCTATTTACCCCTCACTTTCATTATGTCAAACATGTCTGTGAATAGCTTTCCAATTACACCATGTATCTGCATCCAGTTTTATTTCCCAAAAGATGAAGGAAGCATGTTCGTAGACAACCAGTTTGTAATTGGGATTCACAATTATCAAGGCTTTGTTTCACACAGAATCACAATGAAGAGGATGGAGGCTATTACTTAGGTCATCATCTTGACCAAAATTATCTGGGGAGAAGGTGGGGATTTTTGGTTGTTTGAAGTATCTCAATAATTGCCTTTTTCTTCATTTTCCTTTTGCCATTGTCTTCAGTACATCTGTGATTAATAATGTCTCTGTGTTGGGCCTCTTTGTTTCAGTGGTGCAATCTCTGTATTGACTTGGTAGCCTTCACCAGTGACATTTTCAAGGGAGCCGTGTTCCAGTCTTTGGATGGAATCATTGTCTCTGCAAACTGCAAGCTCCGAAGGATCTTCACTCTGAAGTCCAAGCCTCGAGACACTGCTGACCAAGATGGTGGGTTTGGTAGACACCATCCCAGATCTCTCTTGTTAGCGGGTTGTTCCCTAGTCAGTTGGGCCTGTGGTCTAGTTCAGTAGGGGCAGTGTTACTGGAGGAACTCTTAAGCAAATCCCTGCCAAAGTCCCGTGGATTTCTTTCCTTACTTACCCAAAGCATTTCACAGCAGGGGAGAGTGTATACAAATATACAGGCAATGTTTCTTTTATATCTTAAACCTTCTTCCTTAAGTTAACAGCTATTGTGATATTTTGAACATCTTTGTGTACATTTTTGGGAAATCATTTGAGAGAGAACATCTTTTCTAATCATGCTAAAATAGAAAAGGGTTGGGGATTATTTTTCCCTCCATAATTGCTTCGGAGGAAAGTATATGAAGTTACTGCATTCATTCAGTTTGCCTTAGCATCTAAGGACCCACACACTCTTACCAGCTCTGCTTCAGTGGCTTTAATCAAGAGGAATGTTATAGATACTTAATGGGCACAGACTCTTCACAAACCACTGGGCGTTGTGGAACCTACAGAGGAAAGAGCAGCCATAATAATTGATAATAGCTGATGTAATAATAGCTGACATTTAGACAGACCTGTCAGGTTTGCCAAATCTGTGAAGTGCCTGCTCACATTTGAGGACAGCAGCCCCCAAGCAAAGCACTACAAAAACTTGCCTAGGATTCTAGAGTTGGGCCATTTCAAAGGTGGAGTTGAAACCTGCGTCTCTTAGGACTCTGGGCTCATTCTTTCCCACATCCCAGGTTGCCTCCCTTGTAACTTTCCCTCTAGCATTCCTAGGATAAAACTATATGGAATAATCTGTATTTAATAAATGTTATTTGATAGTCATGAGAAGTGGAGAATTTATCACATAAATAGCAGTTATAATACTGATTACAGGTCCTATTAGTCTTCAAATGATGTAGTGCATTGGCAGGAATGCTGGGTCTAAAGTCAAAGGTCTGGATTCAAAGCCTGACTTTGTGATTTTACTACCTGTGTTATCTTGGGGGGGCCTCAGATTCGTCATCTCTAAAATGAGGGGCTGGACTAGATGCTAAGATCTCAAAAAGCCTTTGATCTCATGGCCATGATTTCATCGATTTCACTCCGTTTTGAGCCCTCCATAACTTAGTTGTTGTTGGGGGTTTTTTTGGGGCGGGGGGTATTAGTTGCTGGACCAAAACCATCATTCCATGGTGGCCAGCTTTTGGTAATAGGCTTCTCTATACTTAAGCTAAGTTGGTCCTTGGAGCTAGACACTGGTGCCAGGCTGGTCCTTAAAGCTTTTCTAGGTTGGTAGAACTTAGTAGGATTTCTCCCCTGCGTTGGTGGATCCAGAGTCACCCTCCTCTCATTCCCCAACCTCCAGGACGAGCCATCAAAGTAGGATTTTTAAAAGAGAAAGTGATTTTATTTGTTTTATTATGATTTAGCTATTTATGATCCTCTTCCAAGGCACTGAGCAATTGTGAAATGTTCCATTTGATTATGTATTTGGGATAGAAGAAAGCAGCAAGTATATGTGAAATCATCCATAGTCTAATGATATGCCTTCCTCATTCTGGAGGTAGAGGCCTTGAGGCACTCACCCGAGGCCCCTTTGGGTTTGTCAGACCCCCATTACACCGTTTCCTTTGTGTGCTGTTCTGCTGTTCTCTATTTTAGCTGTCTCCTGAGGTTTCTAGCTAACACAGTTCACATTTGACTCTAGAAAGGATAACCCATTACCCAGATCATCTGAACAAATAGTCCACTTCCCTTTCAGGAGATGACGTGTACTTAACAGAACACTGCCCATGTATACACAGCAGCCACTCCACAGAGCTTTCCTGGTTTGATTAGTTACTTGTGACTTAGGGAGAAAATTGTCATGCCTGAATTTTTATGTAGTATTTTCTAGGTGATGACAGCTGAATGAAGGCCCCACTACTAATGAAAAAATCGAAGAATTGACAGTGACATTTAGTTTAGACTGCTCTCAAGTTATTTTATTTACATATAAGATTTCTGCCACCTCAGGATAAATTGCAACAGCTTTAATTTTTAGCATAGACAGTAAATAATCAAAAGATGACTTAGTGGCCTTGAAGATGGTGTTTAAGATGGGAGTGGAACCTGGTTCAGTTCTATCTAGTTAGGTGAATCATCCCACTTCCCTGCAGTCAGAAAAATGACCCGTCAAGGAGTTTTAGGTTTTGGTTTTATATGCTAGGATTTATGAAGTGCTTTTTTTTCTTTTGGAGAAGGAAGAAAGAAGTCATTCTGATCCTCATTTTCCTTTGTACAAGAAGGCAGCTAGGTAGCTCAGTGGATAGGAGCACTGAGCCTGGAGTGAAGAAGACCTGAGTTCAGATTCGGCTCAGATACTTACTAACTGTATATCCCAGGGCAAGTCACTTAACCTGTTTGCCTTAATCCACTGGAGAGGGAAATGGCAAACCGCTCCAGTCTCTTGGGCAAGAAAATCCCGTGGACAGTGGTGGTGTGCTGTGGTCCACAGGGCCACAAAGAGCTGGACACAGCTGTACAGCAACAGAAGCTGGGGGTTAAGCCAGAGGACCTCCCTGAGCTTTCCCAGCTCTAGATCTGTTTCTCAGCTCACTCTAGTCCGAGGCTTGCGCATCTTCAGATGCTTTCCTTTGAGATTAGTAAGTTTCGGAAATATCATCAGCTGGATTAGTTATTGTGGGTTGGTTCTTTCTTTGCTCTCTACTGTCCCCACTTACCTACAGCCAGACTGGCCCTTTCATTCCGTGGGAAGTCTCTGTCTGTGTACAGAAACAGTAACACAGAGGTAAGAAGGTATTGCAGAGTGCGGTGTGAGTCAGGGTGTGCGCTAACCACCGTGTTGTGGGTCTGAGACTTAGAGGCCTGAAATTTGCTCTACTTTGGGTTGCCCCATATCAGAAGCTGCTAGATTTTGTCAGCTTAATGACAGCATTTCACAAACTTTTTTGGGTTTTGTGACATCTGGAATGGGGACTTAAATACATTTAAAATATGAGATTTTGGCCATTAGACAAGTCTTAACACTTGAGTTTCCATGATTCCTTTTTTAAGGAATGTTTTTTAATGTTCATTCTTTTTTTCTGTGATACCCTTCAATATAACCTCCAGAAAGTCATTCTTCTTCTACAATGAAATCTGAGTTTACTATTTATATTGGAACTAAGATGGAATATAGTCCTCGTAAGAGGGCATGTTTAGCCTTAGTAGGGAAGTGGGTTAGTGTTTTTGCCACATGATTTCTATTTTGATAGTTCATTTGCCCATTGGTTCCATGTGGTTGTTACTTTGCCATCCTTTATGGCAAACTAAAGAGATAGAATGATATAGCAGGAAGAGTTTTGGACGAGCTCATGCAAAAGACAGACAGACTGACTTCCCTTCCAAAGTGCTCTCCTGGTGCTGGTATAACTCTGGGCAACTCCAGTAAAGTGTAGATAATATCCTTGGAAACTCTGCCTGAAAAACCCTTGGCAGAGCTCATGCAGTGGATAAATAGCAGCTTTTGTTGGTAGTGGTGCTAGTCAGGGTGCCCTGTGCATAGGAGAATGTTGAAATGAGGTTTGTTAGAAACTCTTTTTTTGTCTACTGCATTGTCTTTCTTTGAAAGCCTGTTGGTTTATAGTCTAGACAACTCAGAAGTTCAGGTTGATACACATTAATGTTCCTGCCTCCATATAGACATTACTCATATGCCTCCTTAGGGTATAGAGGTGACCTTCGAGGAGGGTTGTGCCAGTAGAGTAAATGCTTCAGCATCTCCTGCCCAACTTGAGAAGTTTCACACATGGCACAGGCGATGTTGTCTGACAATCCAGCTTGCTTAATCAAGGAAGGTTCACAAGCAGGTTGGTTCAAGGCTGATAAGGTTTTAACCACAACAATTCTCATACCAGCTGTGTGACCCTGGGAAAGTCACATAACCACTGTCAAGGTGGCTTGGTTTCCTCAGATGTGAAATGAGGATAATAATATTCTCTATCTCCAAAGGATGTTGTGATGATCAAATGAGATAATATTTGTAAAGTGCTTAGCGCAGTGATAATAGATACTTGTTCTTCCTTCTCCTTTAAAGACCATCTGCTAAGTAATCTTGGACCAGAGATCTCTATTGGTGGAGAGAAGATCTATACCACTACCATTACAGATTTCATAATGTATTAAAGTAAAAGTATTAATTTTCCTTACCAAGATTTCATATATATGTATATATACACATATACATACATACATATATATACATGTGTGTGTGTGTGTGTGTGTGTGTGTATATATATATATAAACACATATATGCATATACAGGATACTGAGGCCCAAGCCAGTGGTTTGCCCAAGGCTACAGAGGCCAGGAGTGGCAATGATTCCACTTTCTCTGACTCATGGTCTCTAGGATTTCTGTATTGCCCTCAGGAATTTCATAAATTCATCACTTTTCTAAACTGTCTCTACATAAAGATGTTTGTAAGTGAAGAATGGTTAAATGAACCTTATATAAGGCTTCTCTTAGAAAAGACTTTTTACCAGATTATAGAGAGGAGCAGCATTTTGAGTTATTTCATATTATGGGATTTTAGTCATTCACATTTAGCCACTGTTTGTCTAATTCTAGCTAGCTAGTAATCAGCTGCAGTTTTCATTAATTTTGGGAGCACATCAGAAATGATCCTTTAGGTCCTTGGTTCCATTAAAGTGGGCCCTCATCCCCCCTCCACCTGTGCAGCTCATGCCCTCTCCACTGCACAAAAGGATTTTTCTCATCACCCAGGGCCATTGATGTGCCAAGTGTGCAATGCATTCATTGGCGCCTCATTCTTTTAATTTTTATTTTTTTTTTGCTTTTTGGAGGGCAACTGGGGTTAAGTGACTTGCCCAAGGTCACACGGCTAGTTTTTGTGTCAAGTGTCTGAGGTCACATTTGAACTCAGGTCCTCCTGACTCCAGGGCCAGTGCTCTGTTCACTGCACCACCTAGCTGCCCCTTTTTTTGGGGGGGGGGGGAGGGCACATCTCATTCTTTCTTCAGTTACATTGACTTTTGTTTTCACATCGGTGTTCGGATCCCACCTATGAACCCACCTTTGTAGTACATAATGGGCAAGTCACTTTACCTCACTGTAATAACCTTACTAGAGAGAGAAAGAATCAAAGAGAAAGAGAAAAACAGAGATAGAGACACAAAGAGAGAGACAAAGACAGACATACACATTTATAGATCTAGAGGGCTGTTCATATTGCTTTCTTTATTTCCAGATATATATGGTGCTCCTTTTACAACGGACGAGCCTACAGATATCGTTCCTCGAAGCTGCCGGTTAACTACAGATGTACCTCAAGTTACCCAGCTGCTAAATACGACTAAGCTTCGCCAGACAGAAGTGAAATCTGGAGGTCAGCCCTTAACACCAACAGAACCAGGTAGAGTCTTAGAAGCCTAAACTAGAGATGCATTTATTTAAAGTCTTTGCATTTTGTTTTATAATTGAAGTTAAAACCTGAGATATTAAGTTGATTCGATTTCATGCTTCGTCTTGGCTTGAGCAGAGTTAAGTGATTTATGCATTCATGAAGTTTTGAAATTGAGAAGATAACGTAGGCTAAAAGCAACCCTAAAGAAAGCATTCAGCGTTTTTACAACAGGCCCGTTTACTGGTGGTCTGTAAACCTGGTGTCCCATCCTCATTGTTAGCTCTAAAACTCTTAACCAGATGCTTCCAGGCTGCTTTATTCCCCTTCTGTTTTCCTGATCGTTGTCCTTTTCCCTTAGCTCTTTTGAGGAATACAACTCAGCATCTCATTTATCTGGTGGCTCCCGTCTCTGAGCCTTTTGTTGAGTCCATTGGATACTCATTAAATGTTTGCTATGTTTTCAGCACTATCCCGGGTACTTTGGGGGCACAAGATTCCTACTCTAGAACATTCCACATAGTTGGGAAGAGAGGCAAGAGGCACATGTGTGAAACCATGAAAGGCCAATGCTGAAGTTAGAAGCAAGTATCGTACTACAAGCATGTAAAGAAAAACAGAAAGGGAGCAGCCATTGTAGATGGTGGCAGTCAGAGAGGAATTGGGCAGGAGCGCTATTTTAAGCAGAAGACTGGCCATGAGCATGGATTGTGTGAGGGCTGTTTGGAGGAGCCTTGTGTCCTGGAGCTAGATCTAGAATGGTGGAGAGCCATTAGAAGCAGCCTGTCTGGCCTGGCCCCTTCCTAGCAAGGCTGATGTTAGATATAGGCAATCTACTAGAGTCCTGTGCTTGGGAAGCTCTTGTGGGCGACCATTTGAACCCTTGTTCTTTATCTGGCTCCATGTTTTGTCGGTTATATGACATTCACCTCCTGAAGCCTTTGCCTCCTGCTTGCCCCTATCTTAGAGCTTGTCAAGCACGTCTGCTTCTGACTCTTTTTCTGTGTGCCTCTTGTGCTGTGTCCCACCTATTGCCCTTTTTCTCTCTTTGTTTATTTTCTCTCCTCTGTCTATTTCTTGATAGGGGCTTATGATATTCCATTATTGGTTCTCTGTGTTGGAACGTCTTCTCTAATCTTTGATCTCTTCCACAAGAAGAGGGTTCAATTAGCCACTGTCCTCTCCGTCCTAGATAGACAAGGGGAGACTATGGTCTAGGGGGCCTTTAATGTCTGAATGAGGACTTTAGAGTTTATCTGCTGCAAATAGGAAGTCATTCTAGGTTAGAAGCCTGCTGAAAGTTGCACAAGATCAGTCTGGTAGCAGTGACCACATTAGATTAGAAGGGATTGAGTCAGGTGACCAACGACAACAGGAAACTGTCATAGTCCTCAAGGTAGGAGGTGTTGGTTTGTGACTATCCCTGCTGTGCAGGTGGCTATGAGAATAGGAGGGTTTGAAGCTGAGAAGAATGAGGACTAGGAAACAGCACAACCCGGAGTCTCATTGACTAGTGATGGGTGAACCAAAGAGTGGTCAGGTACACTTGAACCTTGTAGAGGAGCAGGAATGTGGGGGCATCTGTAATGAAAATGACAGGGTGGTGTCAACATCAGTCTGATACCCATTTACTACAGAGACAGCATGACTTGGAAGTGGGAAGACATCGGTTCAAATTCCAGTTTCCGTTAGCTGGCTGCCTCTTTCCACATCTGTAATACCTAGCTCACAGCGTTGTTGTGAGGCTTAAAGGGGATAAGTTTTTGAAGAGTACATTGCAGAGTTCAAAGGGCAGTGCAGTTGTCTTTTATCACCATGTCTGTTAGCATATTTTTGACATTTTAGTCTTCACCTGTTTTATTTATCTTAGATTCTAGGTTAGTGAGTGGTAACTTGCCTTAGTAGCCAGCAGCAGGCATGGTAGCTGGCCTTAATTTAAAGTTTACTGAGTGCTTTCACTATTTTGTGTGATTAGGTAGATCTGGGAAGCAATCCTGTGACATGGAGACAGCAAGGACCAAGGTACTGACCAACTTTGGAGGGTCGTTTCAAGGATCAGAGGAGATGGTCTAAAACAGATAATATGAGTGAAGGCTAACCCAAAATATGCCAATATAATACTACCTAAGATTAGTCCAGACTGTTGTATCCTAAGACCTGACATCCATGGAGCAGTTGGAAGTTTGGAAGGCATTTTCCAGAAGCACACAACCTCCTTTGAGCCCCACACCAGCCCTGGGCTTGTCTAGGGGCCCCACAGCAATTAAGTCTCAGACCTACAATTTAACCCTCAGGCTCTCCTGACATCAAGCCCAGTGCCTGGGCCTGGGGCCTCCATTGTAACTCCGTCTAGAGTCCCTAGGATGGAACCAAATAGAAACCATCAGGACTTAATAAACATCTTTGATGTTGCCATTAGTCAGCCAGTCAATGGGCATTTATTAAGTGCCTCCTAAAAGAACTGCAGCAAACTAAAATGAAGAAATCCCTCTTTTATCATCTATTTCTCTTTTTGTATCTAATGATTTTCAGTAACAAATGTTTGTTCAAACGCAATTAGATAAAATTCAGATTTTTAGTGCTTTCAGTTCTTCTTCTATTTCATTATAACAAATGTTTATTCAAATAAAAATGCTGCCCTACATTGAGTATTTTTATATGACTGCTGTTACGCATTGGATTAAGAGGGCATTTGGGTGTTACCTGCTCCATTAAGTCAATTTTCTACCTAAACTAAAAGTCCTCAAATTTACCTCAGCCTGTCCCAAGGGGGACACTGGGCTACCTGTGCAGGGTTGTGAACCTGGTATCCCAATAAATAATAACATCCTGCGTGGGTTATATACATAGAGAATGCCTAAGGACGGGCCAGGCAGCATATAACCCACACCCCAAGCTGCTCTCCTTTCTATCCATGTGATGTGGCTCTAAAGACTGTGTCACCCAGGGTTGGGTGAGCACCTGCTCTGACTTCTAATGTCCTTTGCCGCATAGTCTGACCTTTCAGCATTTGTTACCTTTTCACTTGGTGAAGTGAGTAATTGTTACACCAGTTGTAGGAAGATTTGATTTGAAAGCCAATAGAATGTGATGCCAGAGAGGTATCACAGGCTAGTTACCATCACTGCGTAGGGAAGAGGTCACGCGATACAGGGGTGGTAGAGGCTGATGGTAGAGGCCGATGAGCTGCTCAGATCCTGTTTTTCCACTTCCTTCCTTTGGGATCTTGGGTGAAGTACTTCCCAGCCTCCCTTTCGTCCTCTGATAATCCCAGAGACCTCTTCTAGCCCTTGCCTGTCGTCCGAGGCCCAGCACCAAGATTCCATTTCTCTAGCTCAGTGGTTCTCAACCTTCCTAATCCCATGACCCTTTAATACTCATATGTGGGCATATCTGCACGTGGACGGACCCACCTGGAGACAGAGAAGCAGTGTCTCAGTTCCTAAGACCGTCAGAAATATGTGTTTTCCGATAGTCTTAGGCAACCGCTGTGAAAGGGTCATTCAACCCCCAAGGGGGTCGCAACCCACAGGTTGAGAACCACTGCTCTAGCTGACTTTAAGGACTCTCTTCAATTCTCTAGGCCTCGATTTGATTATCTGTGAAACAGGGATAGAACTTGGACTACCCGTTTCATTGGATGGCTCTAAGAAACCTGTTGTATAAACCTTAAAGCTGTGGATAAATAGGAGTTACTATAATCATGAATATCATGAATAGTGAGGTTTTTTTAATCATGGAAAACCCAGGAAGTAATTTTTTTTTATTTCAAACAATTTGTTTTTGCATGTCCCAAAAGCTTGGCTCCCTGCAATGATTGAACTTCAATGATGGAATGAATGTCTGCTCTCATGATTGATGAATAAGTGTAGGGAGCCAGTGTGGAGTAGTTGACAGAAAGCTAGCCTTGAAGCCAAGAAGAACTGGGTTCAAGTCCTGCCTCTGACACAGCAAGTTGCTTAATATCTCTACAACTTTCTAAGACTATAAGTTTTTGAGAAGGTGCCCACCTGCACTGCTGGAAGGAGTTTTCCTCACCAGGGAGGTCCCTATGCCAGTGAAATCCCAAATTCAGATCCTGCCTTTAGAAACCCCAAGACAACAGACAATAGAAGCTTGTTTTAATAGAAAGCTTTTAATTTTTTTTTCAGTGAGCACAAATACTCCATAGGGTCTAGAGCTTTCCAATATTTTAGTAGGTGTCATATAATTTGATAGAGAACAGAAATATTTTAAACATTCATTTATATTTTAAAAATCATTATGCTTCTAGTAAGGCATGATATGTGCAGTGTTGTTAAAAATGAAAACTTGTTTCCTTCAGCCCCTCCTGTATAAGAGCTAAGAACTGAGTGAGCAGAGAACTAGAAGAGGAGCTGATTATTTCTCATGGTACCCAAATTTAATGGAATTGAGAACATCAGTTCTGATTATTTGAACTGAGTAGTTGGCTCACTAATGACAAGATGCACTGGCCCACTAAGCACAAATCAAAGCTAGTAATTTACTTAAATATTAGAAAGTAGTTTGAATGAACTTCTTTGTTCCTGTGCAGCAGCAGCATTAGTGTTTTTTGTGGGGGAGGGGGGTTCTTTTTCCCTCTCTGTGGTTCTGGTAAGATGATAGTACCTTACGGGGAAACAATATTGTCCTCTGGAATCATGATGTCATCTTCCTTCTGTCTCTCACATTGACAAGATCCTTATTGGAATCCTTACTGGTACCTTGTTTAGAGGCGGGTCAGAAGAACAGCTGCTCAGCCTGTGAAGTATAATCTAAAAAAGAGATTAGGGGAGTTTGGATTACTGAGAGAGAAAAGAGATTACTGAAAGAGAAAACAACAGTCTGTAACTGACTTTAGACCCATTTCCAGCTGTCATTCAGCCCTATCACTTAGTCGTGAATAAAATCAACAGCATACTTGTCAAGTGCATCATTTCATAACTTAATTTGCATGAAATATCACGAGTTCTCTTACAGTTCAGTCCAACAAGCATTTATTAAGCACCTACTACATGAACCACCCTGGGTGTTTCTTCTCATTGAAATGTGAAAATGAGTTTAAGCCTGGCTTTAAATTAGTGCAAAAAAAGTTTGTCATGAGAAAGGTATCAGCATCTGCTTAAAGAATAGATTTTAGATTTCAGGGTCACATGAGCAATAAGATGGGAATCTGGATGTTTTCTCAGATCCCCACGACCTCTCACACTTCTCCAAAACAGAAATTATGTACCAGAAATGAAGCAATTTCATCCGTTTCCATGGTCTAGGACACCTGCAATCCAAAAGAAGGTTTAAAAAAAAGTAAAACCCAGGAACCATTGCTCACTGAGTACCCCTTCCTGACCTCCCACACTACTGGCAGCAAGGCTGCACTAGCAGACTCAAAGACATGATATAGGATTACCTGTGTAAAACCTACCTTTACACCCTGGTCATCCTTCCTTCTTTACAGTGCCATAGACACTCGAGCACCTGGCTGTGGAAATTTCCTCCGGCTTTGGCATCCATCTTGGCCAAAGCGCTTCTGAAACAGAAGCCAACTTGTGGGTATAACCTCAAAGCACCAGTGCTGCAAAGCTCCAAACTGCCAGTAGCTCCAGGGAAAACAAGCTCTGAAATGTAAATGCCAGGCCAAAGAACTAAGGGATAGGCAGAGTGGGACAGGTCACCAGGACAGGATACTGAGGTTTTGGGGAACTATACATCACTCCACCAAACCCAAGGGAAGAGCACAGCACCAAGTTTGGGCCAGTTCTGTCCACCCAAAAGTCAGTTGAGGCAGAGACCGAGGCTAGTAAACTGTGAAATGTCTAGTGATCTGTTGGTCCTAGTCACCAAGAAAATTATAAATAGAGAGGAGACATTCAGAAGTAAATAATAAGGAAAGTAAACGGGGAAAAAAAGACTGAAAGTGCCAAAGATTCCAGGACGAAGAAATCTCAAAGACCTTTAACATAAACGGAAAGAAATATGGTCTCTAGACCTAGTAAACAACTTTAAGTATCTATAAATACAAGTACAAAAATGAAAGAAAATGATCCAGCGCTTGACAAGACAGAAGTCGTTGATGAAATTGAGAACATGAAACCACAACACACTGTTCTTCTCAGAATGTATGTCCTACACAACAAAAATAATGAGCAGAATAGAAGAACTTGAATGTGCAATAGCAAGTCTCACCAAAGAAACAAAAGAGAAAATGATAGAGTGGGAATGCGAACACACAAAAGTGAAAGACAAGGTAAAAAAAAAGAAACAAAAAACAAAACATTAACATATGCTTACTACGTAAGCAAATAGATTTCAAGGCAGGATCCTTAGAGACAACCTAAGGATCATAGAGTGCCCAGAAGAACATGATAGAACAAAAAGTCTTACTACCATAATGAAGGAAATAACAGAAGAGATCTCCCCAGAACTTCTGGGTATAGAAAATGAAATTCCAATTGAAGAAATTCATAGATTACTTATGTCCAGAAAAAAAAAACATAAGCAAGAAACTCATGGATTAGAACTCTAAGACCCCTGGTGGTTAAATTGAACAATTCAATTCTGAAATAATTTCTCTAAGTCATCAGAAGAAAGATCTTCAAAAACAAAGGGAAGGGCATTTGAATAATGCAAGACTGTTCTGCACCCACTAGAAAAAGGAGGAAGGAATGGAATAATGTGTTCTGAAGAGCACTGCAGTTTAGAATGGAGACCAAGATGACCTATTCTGCAAATCTGATCCTAATTATATAGGACAAAATATGGACATTCAATAATAAGGAGAATTTTGAAACATTATTTAGAACTAAAGAAATAATTTACTTCTTGAACACCCTAAGGAACAGAAATGAAGAAAGATTTAATAAATACAGCCATTGAGGGCACCATAATAACAACTATGATGAAATCTGCAGTAAAAAAACATTGAGTTAAAAAAAACTCCAAGGATGATTGATTTATTAGCAAGGTTTAAAAAAAAAAAAAAGTGTCCAGTAAATCTCCTCAGTAGCCAAGGATGCATCTGACACTCAGGGCAGTTCTTTTGTAGCCATAAAGAGGAAAATACACAGTGACATCAATCAGATACAACAGAGGAGTATCTCATTTTTTATTGGTCAGTGCTAAGATCACTTAACCACAGTTTGCATCAATTTATCACTGGGTGGACTAACATTCTCTAGAACATCCCATGATTGGCAGTTTCTGAGGAAGAACAGGACACTTGCAATCTACATGTGAGCAAATCTAACAGATTAGAATATAACTAAGGGTATTAAGTCTGGAAACTTCTGAGAAGGAGAACCTATTAGGTAGAGAGTGACTTGTGTTGCAAAATAGGGGATAAATAACTACAGGCTTAAGGAGTTCAGAGGGAATTTAAGTTTAGATACTAAGGGAAAGTAATACATAGTGGCTTGAACATTAATACATAGTGAATTGATGAGCCTTAATAAAATAATACAAAATAAAGTGGAGTATCAATTCCATAACAGAAAGACCAGTAAGAGACTTCTTTCTAAATGTACACAAGGAAACAAGGGTGAAAGCAGAAATTTGGTAAAGATAACAGTGAGAAAATGAACCAGGAACATTATGGATAGAATCTGGAAGTACCTTGTCTACAGGTGAATACTTCTTTTGTGAGTCTGTGTTACAATATGGATGTGTCCATGAAAGGGAGCTGGGAGTTTGAAAGGAGCAAGTGATGACCCAGGGTCAACTCACAGGCTAAAAATGAGGAGATGGTGACATCTGTGGTCTCAAAAAAAGAAGTGCCTTGAGGGGAGTCAGTAAGGAGGGGAAAGATATTGAAAAGGGGAGAAAAGGAAGGAGACCTTGCTTTGAAAGTGGGAGGAAGTTCCATTGATGCATGCTCATATGGGTTACTTGTACTTGAGCCATGGAGTATTTGGTTCCTGAAAAGTTTTCTTGTCCAGGGAGGGCAGAGTTGGAACCCCACCTTGGGGGCAACTGGCACCTGGAGCAACAGAAGAGCAAAGACTGATGGAGATTTCTAGGCAAGTGTAGGAAAAACAAAAAATCAACAAGAGAGGGTAGAGATCAATGGGGTAGGGAGAGGGGAAGGTACCAACCATGTGTCAATGGCCTCTTTGAGACCTGCAATCATAAGCATTGATCTGAGAGTAAGGCACAATGGAAAAGGGAAATTCATGGGGGAAGCCCTACCAGGACAGTGGCAGAAAGCTCCTTCAGGGCAGAACCTAGAATGGATACCTTGGAAACTTTGATTGTATAAAGAATATTGAGAAAAGAGAGATCAGATCATTATAGGGGCTACAAATTAGAGAATGAGGCTCTAGGGTAAACAGAAAGAAGGTGGACAGTGAAGAGAGTAAATGAAATCTTTTTTGAAAGAGTTGCAAAAATGTAAAATTAAACAAAACCCTAATAAACAAGAGTAGTTAAAAGGGAGAGGAGAAGGGCAGTTTACCATACTAAAAAGAAAAATGAGGGGAGAGAAATATATAACCTGATAAAAGAGAGAAGAATTAATTTAAAAGAAAAACCCTAAAAGGAAAAAAAAAGGAGCAACAAACAAGAAGAGCGGGTGAGGAGGGAGAGGAATAGCCGGTGGGAACAAGGCAAATTTAAAAAAGGATTAAAATAACTGAAGGAACATAATACTGTGTTTACAGCAGAATGGGGCTGTGATCATAACCTGAAAAAAAGTAACAATTTCAGAGATGAAGGAAAATATAAACTTAATCCATAACATCAAATACAAAAGGATTAAATAAACCAAAAAATGAAAAAGAATGACAGATTAGATAAAAAAACAAAACAAAACCCTACAATCTATTGCTTATAAGAAAAACATTTTAAAAATAAACATCATAAAATAATAACTAAACAAAATACAACCAAGGGGATGGGAAAAAATTATTGCACATTAGTTGAATCCAGAAAAGTAGACATTACCATCATTCTGCCAGACAAAGCAAAAACAAAGATATTATGCTGAAGTGAACCACATATAAAAAAACCAATATCAGGAATAAACTTATACTCTCCAAATGCCTTAGCATCCAAATTCGTGAAGGAAAACAGTTGAGCTTCAAGAAGACAGTAACACACAGTAGTGACAGGAGATTTTAATATCCCTCTCTCGGTTTTGGATAAATCTAACAGAGAAACAAAAGTGAAAATATGGAACTGAAAAATATTCTGGAGAAACTAGGATTAAAAAGACCTAGAGCACCTTCGCAATGGGACAATAAAAGTACATACATTTCTCCTTAACTTTTACAAAAGCAGACGAGGTACAGTGGTACCTTGACATACGAGTGTACCAACTTATGAGATTTCCGAGATACAAGTTACTTTGAATTGTGAGCCAAAATTTGAGATAAGAGCCACCACTAGTTGGTTCAGTGAACACTACAACCCAGTGCCCACGCAGCATCCCACGCTTCACTCGTTCAGTCCACATGTTTACCTCTCCAGTAAAGAAAATTAAGTTAAGCAAAAATTAAAAAGATATTGTAGCAGTTAAGTTCAGGGACAAAGTGTAGCATTAGGAGTGTAGTGAGTCAGTGACCGAAAGTGACTGAAAGAGCATGAAACAAAACTCCTCTAACCTCCAACATCTATCTCCTCTACCCTCCACCTCCACCAGTATCTTCTGTTAGCTCAAGTCATCTGATATCCAGGGTAAATATACACTTTATAAAACTAGTTTATTTCTTTGAATTCTCTTTTATTATGTTTTTATACAATATTGGTTATTTATAAATATTTTTTCTTATTTAAAAACACATAACAAAAAATACTAGGGTGGCATTTTGGGGGCTGGAATCGATTAATGGCATTTTAGTTAATTTCAGTGGGGAGAATTCATTTGATATATGAGCAACTTGAGTTACGAGCTCAGTAACAGAACGAATTAAACTCGTAAATCAAGGTACCACTGTACTAGGGTACAGAGATAATTGCAAACAAATGTAAAAAGGCAGAAATAGTTAAAACATCCTTTACAGACTACAACACAATATAACTAATAATTGGTTCAGGGAGCACAAAAAAAATATAGAGACTCAGATGGAGACTTAACAATGAATTGTTAATGAACAGGTCAAAAAACAAATCACAGAAACAATTACAGTTGTGTAAAAGAAAATTGTAATGATAAAATGCCATACCAAAATGTCTAGGTTGAAGCTGAAGTGATCCGCTGGGTAAAAATCATAACCTTACAATCATACATTCACAAAATACAAAAAGAGGAAACTAATAAACTGAATATGCATTTTTAAAAATAGAAAATGAACAAATAAACCTAAAATAAGCACAAAAGAGAAGATATTAAAAATTAAAGGGGAAATAGATAAATTAGAAACAAAAAACTCGTTGAAATGATAAATAAAACTAAAAGCTGATTCTAATAGACTAATAAAATTGTTAAAACCCTAACTAACCAGATTAAAGAGAACAGAAAATAAAATCAATAAAATAGCTAATGAGTAAGGTAAAATCACAGTAAGACCAGAAGAAAGAAAAAGAATAATTAGAACATATGCACAGTTGTGTCCTTAAAAAAGAAAAAATAGAATACAAAAGAGAGGGATATCTTCAAAAATATAAAATACTCAAAATTATCAGAAGATGAGATAGAGACCTTAAATAACCCAATCTAAGCAAAGGAAATAGATCCAGCTGTCAAGGAACTACCAAAGAAAAACCTCCTAAGCCTGCTGGAAAATTCTATCAAACTTTGAAAGAACTGTTACTAACTTTATTTCAAAATTACTCTCAAAAAATGACAAAGAAAACACTCTATGAGAATTGTTTTTTGAGGCAAATATAGGATTGATACCTAAAAGAGGAAGAGAAGAAACTTGGAAAGAACCCTGTAGGCCGGTGTCATTAATGAACATTGACTCAAAAATTTTAAACAAAATCTTATCAAACAGATTACAGTCATTTATCCAAGAAATCATTCATTATAATTAAATGAGATTTATACCAGCAATTCTAGGGATAATTCAGCATTAAGAAAACAATCAATAAAATTAATCATGTTAAAAATGCAAACTTGCAAAACCACACGATGATCTCAATAAATTCAGAAAAAGCCTTTGACGGGGCAGGTAGGTGGCACAGTGGATAGATAGAGCACCTGCCCTGGAGTCAGAAGAACCTGAGTTCAAATCCAGTCTCACACTTACTAGCTCTGTGACCCCTAGGCAAATCACAACCCTGATTACCTTTCCCCTGCACCCCTCAAAAAAGCCTTTGACTAAGTATGGCACTGTTTTTTGTTTTATTTTATTTTTCTCCCAATTATATGTTGAAACAACTTTTTAACATTTTTTAAAGTTGAATTCCAATTTCTGTGCCTCCCTCCTTCCCCTTCCCTCCCCTCTCCCTGAGATAGTAAACAATCAGATGTAGGTTGTACCTGTGCAATCATGTAAAACATTTCCTTATTAGTCATTTTGCTCAAGCAGACTCAAATCAAAGAAAAAGAATCAAAGAAACTGAAAAGTAGCATGTCTGTTTTCAGATAATATCGCTTCTTTCTCTGAAGGCAGATAATATGCTTGCTCTTTAGTCCTTTGGTCACTGTGTTGCTGAGAATAACTAAATCATTCAAAATTCTTTGTTATACAATATTGATGTTACTATGTAGAACATTCTCCTGGTTCTGCTCACTTTACTTAGCATCAGTTCATTTAAGTCTTTCCAGGTTTTCTGAAATCATCCTGCTTGTCATTTCTTATAACACAATAAGCTTGCTTAGCCATCCCCAATTGATGGACATCCCTTCAATTTCCAATTCTTAGCCACAACAAAAAGAACTGCTGTAAATATTTTTGTGTTAATAGCTCCTTTTCCCTTTCTAAAAAAACAATATCTTTGGGCTATAGACCTAGCAGTGCTGTTGCTGGGCCAAAGAGTATACACAGTTTTGTAGCCCTCTGAGCATAGTTCAGAGTTGTTTCCAGAATTATTGGATTAGTTCACAGGTCCACCAACAGTGTATTTGTGTCTATGGCACTCTTTTATGCTAAAAATCCTACAATGTATAGGCATAGAGGGACCTTTCTTAATATCTTAAAAAGCACCTATCTAAAACTGATGCTAAAAGCAAGCATCATAGACAGTAAGGATATCCTAGTAATTAGTCTAGTACTTATGGGAATGTAGCAAAGATAACCTATTCTTCCCAGTATTATTTGATATAATTCTGAAAATTCTAGCTATAGCAATAAGCCAAAAGAAAGGAATTAAACAGAGAAACATAGGTAAAAAGGATATAAAACTGTCCCTGTTTGTTGGTGATATAATGATTTACTTGAAAAATCCCAGGAAATCAGCAAAAAATGCTAATTGAGCTAATTAGTAGCTTCAGCAAAGTTTCAAACTACAAAATAAATCCTCCCAAATCAAGAGCATTTCTATACAATAATTTTAAAAACACAGAAGAAGTACTAGAAAAGGAAATCCTATTCCAAATAACTGAAATGCATAAAATATCTGGTGATCGGCCTCCCTAAGCACACAAAAGACCTGTGTATACTCAGTCACAGGATTCTCCTTGAAGAATCAGAGAACAGTCTAGATAGCAGGATGAATATTCAATCTTTGTGACCAGGCTAGGCCAATATAGAAAAAATGATAATACGATCAAAATTAATTTATACTTTTAATCCTATACCAATCAAATTCCCAAAAGGGTACCTTACTCAACTTGATAATAACTAAGTTCAGTTGGAAAAATAAAAGATCTAGAAAATCATATCAGAATAAAAAGTAAAGATGAAGGGGAAATAGCCTTTCCAATCCTCAAACTATTATAAAGCCACAGTCATGAAAGCCATCTGGTATTGGTTGAAGAACAGAGGATAGATCTGTGGGGGGAGATTCAGAAGTAAGAAAACTCTAGCCTTGTGTTTGATAATATCTTGGATAAAAACTTCAAGGAAAAATGTAAAGCAATTTGGCAGAAATTAGCCTTAGACCAACAGCTTATAGCACAATACATTTTAAATGGATATGTGATCTTATTATTAAAGCTCATACTGTAAAAAAATGAGAAGAGAAACAGATCGTGTACCTCTAAACAGCTATGGTAAGAAATATATTCTTAACAAAACGAGATAGGGTCAGTTATGAAAGGTAAAAGAGATAAATGATTACTTGAAAAGGTAATACACAGACAACATTTAAGCATTTAGGATAAGAAGGGAAGTGGTTGAATGGGAAAAAAATGTCTTTATGGCAAATTTCTCTGATAAGGACTTGTTATCCAAGCTCTATCCAAACAACTTCTATATATACATACCTACATACATATATAAGGTTACTTACCATTTCTGTGGTCAAAAGATAACGAACAAACAGTTCTCAGAAGTAATAATGCAAAATATTCATAACCACATAAATGCTCCAAATGACTAATTATAAGAGAAATTTAAATCAAAACAATTCTGAGGTTTCACCTTGTACCTTGAACATTGACAAAAAGGACAAAAACCATTCCTAGTCAGTGTTGGAGGGATTGTGGGGAAGAGGCATATTAACACATTGTTGGAAGAGCTGTGAAATAGTACAACCATTTTGGAAAGTAATGTAAAATTTTCAGATAAAGTGACCAAAAGGTCACTAAAAGACCCTTTGAATCAGAGATGCCATTAGCACTCTTATGCTCCAATGAAACCACTGATGAGAAAAAGATCCCCATATACTTCAGAATATTTATAGTAGCATTTTTGTCATAGCTAAAAATTAGAAACAAAGTACATGCCCCATCTATTGGGGGATAACTAAACCAATTGTGATACATTAATGTAATGGAATAAACTATAAGGTAAGAAATTATTTGTGTGAAGAATACAGAGAAGCCTGGAAAGATCTCTTTGAACTAATGCAGAGTGAAGTGAGCAGAGCCAAGAAAAACATATCCTCAATGACTACAACAATGGAAGTGGAAAGAACAATACTCTAAAAAAAAAAATCAAAAGTGAGTGTAACAAAATTATAAACATCTATTGGGACTTGAATGAAGAGATATGAGAGAACTCCCTTTGTGGAGGTCCACAGGTCTAATGCATTACACATGTTTTTGGACTTTTCCCAGTATATCAATCTCTTATGCTTACTCTCCCCTCCCCTTCTCTAAATATATGCCGTATGCCCTTTATCATATGATATGGCTCTTGGGGGGAGGGATACGTGGGATACTGTGATGATGTAAGCAATAGCAACATCAGTAAACCTAACTTAAAAAAAAAAAAAGAATGGATTTTGGTCTTCATTTTAAAAATAGGTGAAATTTAGCAACTATGTGCTAAAATACTGTTTTTAAAAAACCCTTTTTGCATAAGTTTATCAAATATGTAACTTTAAAAAAAATTTAGATATGTATTTTTCATTGTGTTTTTTCATAGTTACTAATTGATAGGAACATTTTATATTTTATACTTATATATTAATATTTGAAAAATCATGGAAAGAAATCTCAAATTATATCATGGAAATTCAAGGTTATAAAACTACCTACTCTGTGAGCAGAACTATTTGATAATCTCTACTCCTGGTGATAAATAAATTCTCTTTTTTGAATAATGTCTGCATTTATCTGAGTTGATACAAGGGTTTCCTTACCAGAAAGCTTTCTCTTCCTATTAACAGCAAAGTATATAAACTGGTCTAATTTTAGCCTCTTAAAGTTTTAAGAGAAAAATAATCTTTTGCTTTATTGCTTTTTGTCTTATTGATGTATGTTAACTGAGAATATAGATAATGTTTTACATCATCTTAGGGAAAGGTGATATAATTTCAGTATTTAAACATTACCTTATTCTTTTTAAAGAAGTCCTAGGTTATTGTTGTTGTTGTTAATGAAAGGAATTAATTCTTCACACTTCAAAGTTTTATAGTTTTGTGAGCCTGAACACACCCTCCTTTGGCGCAAATATCTTAGTAGATGGACTTTGAGAGTTACCTTGCCCCCCAGAATCATCCTTCTATAGCCATCCTGGGGTATGCTCATTAAAGAATTAAAGAATAACCTAGATTGCTATCTGAATATTCAGTGTTAGTGGCTGTTCCACCTTCATCCTTACTTCTTTTTCTGATTTGATTGTCTAGATCTTTTATTTTTCCGGCTGAATTTTGTTATTAATTTATCTCCCTGGATGGCATACATGCAGTCTATCACTCCACCCGTGCTCAAAGCCTAACTTGTGAGCCCTGGCCAGCGCTGAAGTTCTGCTAGGAAAACTTTGGAGAACTCTGAGTTATCTCAATGCAATGATGAAGCATCAAAGGGGAATCTTAGTAGAGGCCAAAACTTAGTATTGGTTTCAATTAGTCAGAAATTTTGCTGGAAGTTGAGAGATTAAACTCACTAAGGGCTGCTCCCTCTTTGTTCAAATCTTTCACTTTCTCTTACCAACTCAAACTCAGTATATCCAAAATTGTACTAATTGTCTTCATTTCCAGACTATTCTGAACTTACCTCTTCCTGTCAGGGGTGCCACCCGCCTCGCAGTCACTCAGGCTTCTGACCTTGGTGTCAGCCTACATTTAGCCCACAGGTTCTGTCCATTGCCAGGTGTCATCACTTGTACCATCCCATCTCTTGGATATGCTTCCTTTCCAAACTGGCCCCTTCCTTCCTCGCCAGTCTTACACTTAATCTCCGCCTTCTACTCTAGGTCCAGCAACACTGGCCTTCTGTTTCCTCCTCATGACATTCCATGTCTCTACAACACTTGGTCTTTTCTCTGATCTTTCCCCCTACATGGAAAACTCACTTTCCTCACTTCATGTCTTGGTTGCCTTTCTTTCCTAATCCCCTTCCCCTACTGTTGGTCCCTTCCCTCTGAGATTATCTCCCATATATGCTCTGCATATCTTGTTTATACAGAATGGTTTGCAGGCTCTCTCCCTGGAGACCAGGGCCTGTGGTTTTATCCATCTTTGTCTCCCCAGCCCTTAGCCCAGGGCCTGTCACATAAGAGGGGCTTCATATGCTTGTTGATGATGAGGATGCTCTTCTCCAAGAAGCCTTTTCTAGCCTTCATTCTTTATCCTCTCTTGGAAACTGTCATTTTTATATAATCTGACATTATTTTCCCTTTTCCATCTGTTCTTTTCTTTAGATTACTGCCCCATTAATTCTCATAGCAACCATCTGAATTACATTCATGGAATTCTCCTAATTACGTGAAGAAATCTTAACGTACTCACTTGATATATGATAGAATGAAAGCTTTGGTTAAGTAATTTTCCAAAGTTACCTAGTAAATACATGTAAGAGATGGGAATAGATTCTCATTATCTAGTCCCTAGATTCTAGTGCCATAAATTTAGTCAGACTTTGAGTTTCTTAAGATGATACAATTCTTTGTGAGTTATCTTATGAAAATAATATGGCAGTGATTAAATTCAGAGCCAAACATCGAATGTCAAGTTTAATGCTGGCTTTATTGCCAGATAGCACAAGGAAGCTGGGAGCATGACCCCCTCAGTGATTGAAGTTGAACATTCAGCAGATTTTTATAGGTTAAGCTTTGAAAGCCCTAGAAACTTAAAATGACTAAAATAATTAGAATTGTATCTTGAGACAGAAATTAATGTTTATTTTTTCGAAAGACAATTAGAATATAGGCCCTTAGGTTTTACCATTTAACTGTGAAGACATGTACCCCTCCAAAAAAGTAGCAAAATAATTAATGGTAACATCTTTGACCCTCACTAAGTTCATTTTCAGCACACTTGAGAAAATGAAATGCCTAAAGCGATCATTTAATCTGATCTCTAATTTTAAACTTGTTATTATGAATACTCATTTCCATTCTTAAGGCCATTCTTTTCAGATTCCAAAAAGATTTTGTGCCTAAAAATTTCTGCAATTGTAAGTTTAATGACTTTGAAACTGTCCATTAAACTTATTATTTTGATTTGAATTTTCTTAAAGGATCAATTATATTCCAGCTCTAACAATTTTACGATAACAACCTAGCTTCATATGTATTTACGTACTTCTTTGATACTACAGTGGTTCTATAATCTCCTTAATGTGTATATGTCTTCTGTTGGTGCCAAATGCAAGCCATCCATGTCTTTTTGTCTGGAGAAAAATCTCTTCTGTGTTCTTCCATAGTTGTTCTTTAGAATATCTACCCAGTTTGCTGCTCTTGATCATTTTCCTTTGTGTGGGTCTTATTGTAGTATTCGGGATATCGCTATTTTTTCTGTGGCTCTTGCTGTATAACCAGCTAACCCCCATTTCCAGGGGTACATTTCTTGAATGATTTCTCTTGTGTTTCAGATGTCTGTGTGTCTCTCTCCTGACCTTTGGGTCATGTGCAACTTTGAGTCTTAGGAGGCCTATGGTATTCCAAAATTGGTAACCAGCCTCAAAAAGAAAATTTATGTGAGATTATTTTTGTGGCAGGGAGCACCAGGCAGTAGTTGAAACACCTTTCTTTGACCTTCTCTTCAACTCAGGTTACAACTCATCACCCATCTGAAATGCCAACCTAAGATAGCAAAACTTCTGGCCTTGGTCAGTGGACTGACCTTCTAACAGGGTGGGACCGCATGGACAGTAGGCATTGTTCATCCATTTTGTTTTCTCCTGTGGCCTTTTGGGTGGATCTCTTGATTAGAGGAAGCTTGTTGGTACAGTGTATAGAGCACTAAGCCTGGGAAGTTGGGAAGGCCTCGTAGCTGTGTGACCCTGAGCAAGTCACTTAATTTCTGCCTTAGTTTATGTATTTGTGAAAAATGGAGATAATAACGATACCTACCTCCCAGAGTTGTTGTGAGGATCAAATGAGATCATATTTGTGAAGCGCTTTGCAACCTTCTAAGGACCCCAGTCAACACTAGCTGTGACGTCATCAGAGATCGCACGGCATGGTAGATAGAGAACAAGGAAGGAAAAACTGGGCTCAAGAACCATCTCTGATACAAACCACTGGGATCCTTCTCAGGTCACAGGTTCTATATGATAACAGTAATAACCATAATGGTAACAGTAATTGTGATTATAGCAGCAGTAACTAGGATTTACATTGTGCTTTTAAGTTTTGCAGAAGGACTTTACATCTATTTACTCATTTGATCCTTGCAACAACCCTATGAGATGGGTGCTGCTAGAATCCTCATTTTACAAATGGGAAAATTGAGGCCCAGAGCCGCTAAGTAATCTGCCCAGGCTCACATGGCTGATATGTGTCTGGGGCAGGATTGGAATTCATGGCTTCCTGACTGAAAGTTAAGGCATCTCTCTACAGCAGTGGTTCTCAACCTTTCTAATGCCATGACCCTTTAATACAGTTTCTCATGTTGTAGTGACCCCCAACCATAAAATTATTTTTGTTGCTACTTCATAACTATAATTTTGCTACTGTTATGAATCTATCTGATATGCAGGATGTATTTTCATTGTTACAAATCGAACATAATTCACAGGTTGAGAACCGCTGCACAGTGTCACCTCACTGCCTGTGCCTGCAGTTGGGAGGTCCCAGTACCAATGAAATCATGATCCATTCTCTCTTTCTCTTAGAGACAGACTTGTAATGTCCTGCGCTAGGTTTGGATTCTGAGCGTTAGGCACTGGAATACAAATACGAAGATGAAATAATATCTACTCTCAGGGCACTTACGTTCTAGTAGAGGAGACAAGTGCACATAAAAATTTTTCAGGCCTAAGTGTAAAGCTGGTATTTATAGGATCTCACTCTTAAGAAGAATGTGTTTCTTAAGATATTTAGGAAGATTTTATTTGGAGTAACATTTTAGGCCATGATTTTTGGGTTTAAACATAGTTTTTTTTGTCTGTTTTCAAAAGCCCTATGGAATTTTCTTGTATTACTTATCAGAGTATTATATTCAGGTTTGTTTTTTTTTTATTTGTCATGTTCTTCTTGGAGATCTGTGATCCTTGCTGTATATCTTTAAGTGCCATCTTGAAAGTCAGCAGCTTTGACTAATATGGAATTCATGGATTTTTTTAAGGATCATTGTTACCTTTTTTACCTGTGCCTTGCCTTTTTTTTTTTTACCAAATTTTCCTATTTTTCAATACATAGTTTTCAGAATTGTCCAAATGGAAAAGGAATTTCAAAAACTCACTGAAGAGAATAATTCCTTCAGAATTAGAGTGGAGCAAATGGAAGCAAGTGACTTTATGAGAAATCAGGATACTGTTAAACAGATCCAAACAAATGAAAAATTGGAATGCATTGTGAAATATCTTCTTGAAAAAACCACTGACCTGAAAAATAGATCCAAGAGAGACAATTTAAAAATTAT
>CM053590.1:17765816-17835294 GCA_028646515.1 Pseudochirops corinnae | reverse complement strand
ATATAACCCTAGAAGTGGTCTTGCTGGGTGAAAGGGTATATACTCATTTATAGCCCTTTGGGCATAGCTCCAGATTGCTCTCCAGAATGGCTGAATCAGTTCCCAGCTCCACCAACAATGCATTAGTATTCCAATTTTTCCCCATCCTCTCCAGCATTTATCATTTTCCTGTTTTGTCATCTTAGCCAATCTGGCCAGTGAGATGTCTTCCTTTAGTTTTTATGACATTTTCTACTGCTTTATCAAGTTGTGAGCTAGGTTTTTGTTAAAGCGTTTTCTCTCTTAAACTTTCGGTTTGTCGGCCTCTTATATTCTCCATCACTCCCTCTGGTTTCCCTCTTCATTCTTTGGCCTCTACCTCTTCCTCTGCTACAGTGGTGACCAAGAATGTGCTGCTGGACTTCCTCAGTCTCTTCACTTTGGGGTGCCTTTCCTGGATGAATTTGCCAGGATTTCTAATTCCCTTCCTCTCAAGTCTGATTGTTCTCCTCAGAGTATGGCTCTTCTTTCCCACCCTGTCCGTATCTCTGCTCTCTTCCCTTCCTCCTCCTCCACATCCCAGTAACTCTCCTTTTTGTTTGTGTGATTGAGTCAAATCAGTGTCTGACTCTGCACCCAGTGTACTTTGTTAGAAAATGTTAATGGTACTTAAGAAGATAACTTCAGGAAGAAGGCGTTGGCGTGCACACATATATTCAGGAAGTGACAGTTTTAAAGAGTCCTCAGTGTTAGATCTTCAAAGTAACTGAAAAAGAGGGAAGATTCTAAAATGCTAGAAAAGAGCCTGGATGTTGATTTTTGTTTCTTCATCAGTGTGATCAGTATAGAACGACCTGTCCACTGCTCATCCTCTATAATTCCTTCCTGCTTCTCATCACTGATTTTCTCTAGAGCATTGCTCCTGTGCATTAGAGGGCTTCCTTTACAATTTCACCAGCCTTTGGGCTGCCAGTCCATATTTCATAATAAACCTAATCATGCCTAAATGCATAATCTTTAAAAAATTAATTTGAATTTTTAATATTTTTAATTTTTATTTTTAATTTGAATTTTTAAATTAAATTGAAAGAAATATGCTACAGCTTACTTACACCTACCATATGTTTGCCTTTTGCAAAATTATGTCTGCAATGTATTCCATGAATCAAAAGCACACAGTATCATAGGGAGAATATTGAAGTGAAGGAAAATTTTGGTGTGCCAAGGAACAGTTAGGAATTGTTGAAAAAAATGCACATTTTTAATGGAAAATATGAGTTGCAATTCAGAATGCTTTTAGCACTACCAAAAGAACCAGTGGAAAACATGTCGGCAATTATCAGCCCTACATGCCTGCTTTTCTCTCTTGTAAGTCTCTGTGAAAATGCCTGTGCCCTGTATCAAAAGGCAACTTCATTGAAAACCTTAAGAAAGAATGAGCAGACTACCAACTGCTTCTTTCTGTTAATACACTGAGCTGCTTGAAGCTCATTCCTGCTGAAGTCTACAGTCAGGCTTGGGATAGAAGCTTCAGTTCCAGTTTGGACCAGCTAGCTTCCTGACCTTCCTGATGCAGACATCTTTATCTTCATCTTCTATTACTTGTTTCCTCACATATAAGTCCTTTATCTTCTCTTCCTTCATTCTGTACAGTTCCTTTGTACCCATCTTGCTTATATATTCACATTCTATGGAAAGTTGCTGAAACTGATGCTTTGGACTCACTGATTGGTAAATGTCCTGTGTAGCCTGTGCTCTGAGGGTAAAAACTGCAATTTCGGTCTTTGTGTCATTGATTTGGTGATTGACTACAATACCTGTATTATGCCTTCATATAATTTCTGTCTCAATTACTGACAACCCAAAGGGTAGAGGCGAAGTTGTATTGAGATTGAGTTTTCTTACCTAGTAGCCCTCCAACATGCACAAGGTAGAATTTACCTCTGGAGATTTATGAGCAGGAATAATCAACTTACCAGAAAAGTTTCATTCAGTCCTAGCTAGAAAGTCACATACAGATCTGTGTACTTGTCTGTACTATCTGTCTCTTGTGCCTAAATAATCTATTAGATATAAACTATTGGACTCTGGTGTGACCAGCCAAGTAGCTACACTGATACCCTGAGGAACAGAGTGATATTAGGATCTGAAAGCAAGGGCTTTGGCTGAAAACTTTGTGTCTTAATTACAATCAAATCCCTTTTACCCCATTTGCTGAAAGCAAATAAGCAATAATCTTGTCTCTCTATAGTCATTCATAATTACTTTGCTGTCTTGCCTACCCTTCCTGTCTAAATTCCTGGGAGATCCTATTCTAGTCTGATTGGATGTAAATCTCAAGTGGTCAGTGTATCATAATGATACTTGCAGCTGCTGTGGAGGTGTAAAACCAGTAACACCAGGACACAGAAGGGGCTGCTAGCACATGTTCTTTGATCTGCATTTCTAAAGGAAAGACAGCTTCAAACAGGTGAACAATCTTACTTTAATTAAACAATACAGAGAAAGAAGTGAGTATTCAAGAAAGAATCCAATAGATAGGGCACCAACTGTCTAAACAAAGTAATAGATACATAATCACTAAACCATGGGGAACCAACATCTGGGTTCACAAAAGCCAGGGGACTCCTTAACAACGGCTACCCAGAGTCTCATCTGGCCAAATCACAAAGAAACATTCTTCACATGAATGAGCCCCAAAGTAAAATACCAGCCTCCAAGTATATATAGTTTTCAGCTAATAGGCTCAGAGCCAGAAGACATCATAACCCATGTGATTCGGTGCCTAATTGGCTCAGTACTAAAAGGTGTGGAAGCCTTCCTGCAAGCAAGCCTCCCTGTAAACAAATTTCCTTCTAAAAAAGCTTAGGCAAGTTCCTCCTGTGACTCAAGGTGTGTCACAGCTGTGAACTGGGCCAGAACTCAAAGCAGAAAGACATCCATGATTGAAATAACCTGTGTACCCTTAGACCTGGGAACATGGCCCCTGTTCCTAGGAAAAAGGGAACACATATGGTCACATAGGCCCATTGATGTATAGAGAAGATCTTATATTCCATTTACCCTACAGTCACTAAGATCCCTATCTAACATCTCATTCTGCCATCAGTAATCGGTGTTCTGTTCTGGATTCCCTCAAAATCTGGTCATTCAGAGATAGTTCTGATAATTCTGGTTTGTGACAGCTGTCTGTAGTTTTGGAAGCAAAATTATTCCTTGTCAACTCTACTCCTGATATGGTAACTGTGGCCTGGTTAAACTCTTTTTAAAAAACAACCACCTCCAAAAAAAAAAACAAAAAAAAGCCATGAGCTGTATTAAAAACCAAAATATGACATTCTTGACCCCGGGGGGAGGATATTGTTATTTTGAAATCTTGTTTATGCTTAGGTTCAGCTTGAAAGTTCGTTCTCAAATCAATTCTCCCTGATACCTGTAATTACTAGAATTCTTATGCTAAACTCACTTTCTAAATAATAGTGATCTCTACTGACCGTTGGAGTGAGCTTTCAGTGGGAAACAAGTTTTAAGAATAGGCAGGAAAAGAGTAAAAACTTTTTTTTTCTACAGAATATTTTAAAACTTTGAAAAAGGTATAATCTCATCTTTGTGTTCCTAATTCTGGGAGAGTTGGGAAGTTGGGAAGGTGAGGAGAGAGGGAGAGAGAGAGAAGGAAAGAAGGAGGGAGGGAGAAAAAGAGACAGACAGAGAGAAGAAGAAGAAGAATCCTTTATATCATTGAAAATTAGAGAATTTATTTTTGAACTGATAAGAAATCTGTTTATAAAGCATTTCTGAAAATCATGGTAGAAATATGGTTTGAATGTTTTTGTAAATATCTTGTGTTGGGTTTGGGGGATTGCAGCCCCTAGGACTTTTTTTCACACAAACAATACATTTCTGTATCACTTTCTCCCTTCCCTGGAGAATGACAGATTCATTGTTTTAAGGCAAGGGAAAGCGGTGATTTCAGTGACTAGAGAATGAACAGAACTGAAGCCAATTTAAAAGTTATATCCAGTGAAGTACAGAAGTAGAGGAAGCAAACAGTTTTACAGTCTGCAGTTTTTAAATTTATCTGATGCTTACGAAAGACCTGTTATTAAATCTTCCACCTTGGAAAGGAAGAGGCTTTTTAAAGTCAGGAATCCAATAATTTGAGAATAAGTGAATTTTCGATGAATGTTTTACTTTACCATTGTGTTTTCTTATGTGAATGATTTAACAGAACTTAGTTTGTCTGCTAAATTAGAATCAAAGGAATTGGAATAGGCTATATGTCTGTGAACTCTTAAGAAGCCCATTTGGAAATGTTTTGCCTGAATTCTGGGGTCTCAGGAATTGGATAAATTATGTTTATGCTAGTAAGGCCAGAGGTCTCTTGAGGTAATGAAGGGGTCCTTCAATACATTATCAGCGGGCTTATTCATTTGTTGAGTAAAATGCAGGCTGAGGACAGTCTCTGTTTATACAACTGCACAACTGTTTCTTTGACCTAGGATTGCTTTTTCTGGGGAGATGATATTATTTCCAAAACTTGTAGAAGTTTCACTTTTGATCAAGGAATGGTAAAAGTTTTGCAATTAACTGGTATTTCATAAGAAACTTGTGCTAATTTGCAAGGGGATTCAGCGGAATGAAGAAAAACAGTTTTGTAAATAGATTGGGACAGGACTGGGAAATGTAAAGATGTGAGGGATATTGGAAGTAGTAAAGGTAAGTGAATTATGGAATCAGAGTGTGGAAAGAGAGCTATGATTTTGAACTTCACGAGGCTTTGATCAAAGTTCATAGGAAAAGAAAGAAGTTTGAAGGGGTTTTGAGTGTCCTTGAGATTAAAGGAGTATGGGAAGAATTCTATTCCCATAAATTTGTGAATAATAATAGAAAGATTATACTTATAATTCTTATTCTTCTAGTCTATAAATATTTTCTCTTAATACCAAATCTTTTTTTGGAGGGGGACAATACAAACATTCACAGCCACATTGGAGGATTACTTGTTTGCTTATAACATAAAAGTGATTTAGATGATGAATTTTCTGACTGTTGAATATGAAAAGTGTGAAATTGCACCTGTAATAGTATGTATTGAAGTTTTGTCTTTACAGTGATTTAGGGCTGTAGACCTTAAGTTTTAAGGCTGTTCCTTTTTTACCCTAGAGGTTATTATCCAAGCTTACAATGAGCATTATTTTTCTGGGTTATGAGTGTGAATTATCATATATTCACTTTATGTGTAAAACTTTATAATGTGATTATTTTCTTAATTTCTAATGATTGATTTTTACGTCAAGACATCTTTAAACTAGAGGGGGAAATGATGGATGAATGGATTTGGAAAGGAATTGTATGTATTTCATAAGTACTGAAGATAAATGATTTTATTTAGTGTTAAGAAAGTGTTATTGCTACTCAAAAAACAACTCTACCTTGGTCTAAAACAGGGATGGGGAGCCTGTGGCCTCAAGGCCACATATGGCCCTCTAGATCCTCAAGTGCAGCTATGAGGAGGATACAAAAAAAGACAGGCTCTGCCTTGTAGGAGATTACATTCTAATGGGGGAGGATTGCATATTAAAGGGAGTTGAAAAACAGTGGAGGGGAAATTGAGGAAGATATGAGAAAGTGTGAAGAAGGGAGCACGGTTTTGAAGTCTAGAAAGTCCTAAGAAAAGACCAGAAGAAAAATAAAGGCAGGCCAGCCAGGACTCTTCACAAAATAGAAGCATTAAGAGGAACTCACCAATAGGAGAAGGAGGCAGTCCTCGTTGAGGCATATTCCAGAGTGAGCAGGCCACAGAAGTAGTTGACTGTTCCAGGGCAAAGAGGACCCAAGGGCTGAGGGAGGGTCCAGGAGGAGCAGCAGTAGAGAAGCTATGATTTCTGTTAAGTAACTTAATGGAATTTAGAAGCTGGCTTCTTGTGAAAAGACAATTATAGAAAAACTACACACCAGTTCGGTAGGAAATAGTTTTAATGTAAATTATTTTCAATATATGCTATTTAAGTTATTAAAGACATTAAATGTTGAGTGATGTGGAATTGATACTTCTTATTTGTTGATTAATGTCTGCAATTTTAAAAAAACCCAACAGATCAGTTTATTAACAGAGGATCAGGCAGTGCACGAAACAGTAAGAATCAAGACGTCTCTCACATTGCATTTGGATCCAAGGTGCTTGGACCACCTCCACCTTCTGGTAGAAGACATAGCATAAGAACATCTGGAGAGGTACGGGACAATTCAGAAAACTCTCTAAACGTGGGTGACATGGTATAATATTGGTTTGTTCTGGTATTGAAAAGCCAACTCTCATATGCCTATAATAGACCCCAAATAAATGCTCTGGAAACTGCCTTGTGAGAACAATACAAGTGAATAGAAAAGGTGTCCTTCCCTCCCACATTTACTATTCATTTACTGACCCCCTAGTTTGTTACAGTCAGAGCTCACTTACCGATGCCATTGCCCTTAAGCACCTTCCCCTCTAATCTCACGCTGCATTTTTTTGCATCTATTTAATACTCTTACAATATATGTTTGCATAATATGATTATCTTTCTTTGCACTCTAGGTGGTAATCTCAGTGAGGTCAAGAGTCGTATTTTTTTCCTAAGCATTTTATTTCCCTCACCATGTACAAAAGAGCTCTGCACATAGTCCAGGTTTAATCAATACCGTACGTATAAATTAATGAATAAAATACATGTCAGTAGCTCAAAATAAACTTTTAGACAACATTGACTGCATTTATATGAAAGAGTCAGAAATTCGAAGATAAGACGCCGCCTGCTGACATGTTCATTTTGCTTTAAAAGTGGGTTAGGTCTCGGCATCTAGTAAATGAGCAGATTTTCATCCATTATGGTCTATATTTCCCCTGAGAGTGTGGCGTGTGAAAAATAACACACCTCAGTGATTTTTGAAGTCTTTACCTTTTAAAGGGAGATACGTGCATTTTCGTTTCTGTCTCTTCCCCCCCTCCTACTTATACATCATTATTTACCTTTGATTAACTTTATGGCCTTTCTTAACTCTGCCAGAAATGAAATAATTAAAAAACCTTGTCATCGTCTTCTTTCTGCTACTGAGTGTGATTTGTGCTTTCATAAATGAAACATATGTATTAGGCAAATAGTGCAGACTCTGAAAATCCCCGTAAACCTTTCTTAAACATACCCACAAATTCACTGCATCCTTGGAAAGTCCACATCTTCCCAAATGAGCCTTGAGTAAAGTAGCTTTCCCTCTACTTACTTGAGGAAATCTGGAGATGTGGAAAGAGCACTGATTATTTCATAAAAGGATCTGTATTCAGAGCCTTGCCCTACTACATGCTGTGTGACCTTGGGACAGTCATTCATCTTTCAGGGACTCAGTTTTCTCATTTGTAAAATATGGGAGATAGCATTAGAACATTTACAGTCTTTTCCCTTTCTACATGTATAATCTTATTATCCTTAGTAATTTTTTTGTTTTTCTCTCCAGCTTCTTTTAAAAGCTAATATTCTTTAAAATATCTTCTGCAGGAGTAAAATATATTTAGCCAGTTATTTCATCTGACAGTCTCTGATGATTTATCTTTTCTTATAGACAGTAAAATCCAGAAGTAGCAGAACTTATCATCAGCCTATTGTAGAAAAATGTGCTAACAGGTCAGAAATGTCAAGCCTACAGTTATATGAGTCAGAAGAACAAGGAGACAAAGAAAATATTCATCTGGAAAAGCAAATTACACCCATTAATGGTAAGAAAGAATGTATAAAGATTAATTCTTCACTTCAATAGTGGATATGTGCTTTTGTGAGGAAGTAAATCAATAAAAGTATTACTTTAACATTGGAAAAAGTAGGGAGCTATTATTGAAACACGTTTAGAATTCTTGATGATACACATAGACACTAGTGTGAGCAGGTCACAGTTCTCATGTTTTATTTTCAGTTTGCCCCATTCTCTTTCCAGAATCTTGTCTTTGGTTTAAGAATTTGAAATGAGAACAAATTGCTGCTTTTTAAAAAATTGCCAAGAATTGATGATTGATGTTTTAAAAAAAAGCACAAAAATATATCAATCCACACTACTAGATTAGGAAGTTTAAGGAAGTTATATGTGTTCTTTTAAGATATGAGGTTTTTAATTCTACTCTTTTTGAAGGGGCAACAGACTTTTGAAATTTCTTCCTAAAAACATTATGTTAGGTGAAACCGATGTTTTGCTTGCATTTATTTTGCAGCATTTGGTAGTTAGTAACCATTATCATTAAAAATTATATCCTATGTAAAACAGATACAATATGTAATAGGAAAATGATGAGGAAAACAAATATAAAAATTTTAATCGCTTTAAAATTCTGTCCCCTAAGCATATGTATAAAAGTTCTTCCAAACTCCTTCTAATCCTAACTTTAACTTCAAGTATCAGATAATCAGATGAGTATTTTATTTTGAGTATTTTGTTGTGGAACATAAAATCAGGATTTTGAAGGAATTTGGAAGACCTCTTTATGCATACTAATTATTGGAGGCAGCAAGATGATGCAGTGAATACCTTTGGGCAAGCCAGGAAGACTTGAATTCGGATCCAGCCTCAAATTTAGCTGTGTGACCCTAAACTAGTCACTTTACCTCTGTTTCTCATCTATGAAATGGAGGTAACAATAGCACCACATCCCAGGGTTGTTGCGAGAACCAGGTGAGATTATATCTGTAAAGTGCTTGGCAAACTGTGAAGCTCGGTATAGATGTGGCTTTGTTGTTGTTGTCATTGTTTGCTACTTTTATCCCATCATTCCAGAGCGTAACATAGGTGAATGAAAATGAAAACGGCATCCCTTAACCTTATGGTTTTTTCATTACAACAAAGTACTGGGAGTATTATAGTTCACAGGTAAAACCTGTCTTTAGGATAGAATCTCAGTTGAAAAATCCTTTTCCATGATATTTTCATGTGATTTTGAAATCTGTAGCCTTACCATTATGTATAAGGAAATCATTTCAGAATCATCTTCTTTTGTGCAGTCAGCTGGTTAGGACAGAGGTAAAAATCAACATCGGTTTCGATAAAAGATTAAAGATGAGAAGATAGCATAGTGAAAAATTGCAGCAATTTTCATCTGACCTATTCATGTGATCCTTGAATACAAAAAAATTAGAAATGGAAAGATGAAGATTTTACCCTTAATTACCACCTTTTACTTGTGAAGTTTTGCTAATGTGAAACTGTTGCTGTAAAGGGAAAACTAAAAGAACGCAGGAACCCCCTTGCCAGATAACCCTTGATCTCTTTGCCAAGCCTAGAGACACGGCAGCCTTTAGAAACAGCCATCATTTAGAATCCAGATTCATCTGTCAGACCCTACAGAGGAGGTTGGGCAGTGTTGCTTCAGACAGTAGTGATAACCAGTGGCTAGGAACATGTCTGAATAGGGCTCAGCCCAAGAGCATTCATCTGTGAATGCTGGCAGTGGAAGGCTAAGCAGACACCCAAGAGAAAGAATTCGTCATTGATTCTTCAGCAGTCTATTACCACTGTCAAGGATGGAGAAGCCACCATCCTTGTACTCAGAACATATCAATCCAAAGAGGTAGAAATGTCACTGACATTTTGACAAAATTGAGAAGCGTGTGTGGGTCAAACTAAGTACACGCTGAGGAAATCCATGCTGGAGAAAAATCTGGACAGTATTGGTTTTACAAGATGCTGCAAGAATGGAAAAAAATTCAAATGATATTAAAATTTTTAAAAAACGTTAGAGATGACATCAGTACTTATCAGCCACGTACCTACTTTCTTGTTTTTGTAAAACTCGTTACGAGAATGATCTGCTTGTGTTCTTGATGAAAACATGAAATGGAACTTTTGTGAATCGTGTTCTATAGAAAACCGTATCTTTAGAGTTATACAGTTGACAAAAAGTTCAGAAGAATTCAGTATCCTTTGGTGCTCGTGTTTATTCTTTGTTGATTAACATAAAAAGAAGAAAGGGAGGAAGAAGGAAGAGGAGGAGTCAGTAAAGCAAAATACAAGTAAGGGCTTTTTCTTGCAGATTTTAGAGATATATGAAATTTCTTAACAAATATAACTGCTGCTATGACTCTTCAGTGACGCAACAATTATTTCTGTCAAGCAAGGCATGAAATAGAACAATGATTGCTTGTCAAAGATATTAACCACTGTCATGGTAGATGATATTGTGTGTGGATAAAATTATTTTGGATACCTTAGGCCCCAGAGTATTATGGGACCTTTCCAGAGAGATCCACATTAATTTTAAAGCATATGATCTAAGAATAGTCTAAAAGTGTTAAGTGCCTACTGAGTGCTAGACACTGTAGTTCATATGGGAAAAACTCAATGGATAGAAAATTTCTATCGTCAATCATGTATACAAAACATTTTTAGCAGCACTTTGTGATAGCAAAGAATTAGAAATAGAAGGTATAAATTCTAGTATATGAGTATAATGGAGTAGTACTAGATCATAAGAAATTTTGAGAATTACAAATTCAGAGAAACTACAGAAAACTTTCTGTGAAATGAACAGAATCAAGGGGACAATTTGCATGATGACCAGTATTGCATTTTCTTTTTTTATTTCTAATAAATTTAATACTTTATGTTTTCCCCAATTACATGTAAAAGTAATTTTTAACATTGATTTAAAAAAAAAATTTAGTTCCAAATTCTTTGCTTCTGTTTCCCCCCCTCCCTCTCACCCTCATTAAGAAGGCAAGCAATTTGATCTAGATTATACATGTTCAGTCATGCAAACATGTTTATAAGTTAAGACGATCTGCGTTGTAAAGGAAAATAACAGACTTTGGATTAATGCAGCGACCATTCAGGACCTCATAAGACCAGTGACGAGGCATCTGTTTTCAGACATGACCAGTTTGTTGATTATACTTACTTGTTACAAAGGGAGAAGTTCTATCAGGAAAGAGCATGTTGGTAAGTATTGATAGAGATGCCAAAGTAGAGAGATAAAAGCTTCAATATAACAAAAATGAAGAGAAGAAAGCAGAAGGAAATTTGGAAGGGTGTACTAACAAATTTGTTACTACAATGTTAAACTTAGTATACACTCAGAAAACTAGGTAACAAAAGTTCAGTTTCATATACAATTTGCTCTTCTGAGCTTTGTATACTAAAACATTCAGCTTCCTCAGTGATTACTAAGTTCATTATTTAAAAAATTTTTGAAGAAAAAAATGGAAACACCTGTTGTCTAGATTCATATGCAGTAAGATGGCAGTCCATTTAGTTGATACATTAGTAAATTTATTTGAGATAGTGTCTCAAACAAGACAGAGCTGAACTCAGATTTAAGTAAAAGAAAGAAGATCATGGATTACATTTGAGATTATGTAGTACTTTTAACAATCTTAATTAGAAAGCTATAATCATATAAAAAAATGCTCTAAATCCCTATTGATTAGAGAAAGTAAATTAAAACAACTCTGAGGTACCAACTCACACCTGTCAGATTGGATAATATGACAGAAAAGGAAATCTAACCATTTGGGAGAACAATTTGGAACTATGCCCAAAGGGCGATCAAATTGTGCACACCCTTTGATCCAGCAGTACAACTACCAGGTCTGTATCCCAAAGAGATCATTAAAAAGGGAAAAGGACCCACTTCAGAAAAACCTGGGAAGATTTACATGGATTAGTGCTGAGTGAAGTGAGCAGAACCAGGAGAAGAACACTGTCTACAGTAACAGCAACATTGTGCATTGACCAACTTTGATGGACTTAGCTCTTCTCAGCAATACAATGATCCAAGACAGTTCCAAAAAACTCATGATGGAAAATGCTGTCCACATCCAGAGAAAGAACTTTGGAGTCTGAATTTTGATTGAAGCATATTATTTTCAGTTTTTTGTGTTTTGTTTTGTTTTTGTGACTTTTCCTTTTGTTCTCTTTCTTCTTTTACAGTATTACTAATGTGGAAATATATTTCCATGATTGTACACGTATAACCTATATCAGATTGCTTGCCATCCTGGAATGGGGGAAGAGAAGAGAGGGAGGGAGAAAAATTTGGTACTCAAAATCTTATAAAAGTAGATGTTGAAAAAAATTTTTTCATGTAACTGGAAAAAATAAAATGCTGTTTTTTTAGAAATTCTATTTCGCTCCTTGGTGCAAGAGCCCGTTTTTCAACATGAATGTTCTCCTATCTTCATTGCTGAGCTCCTCACAGTTTATACAGTAGAGAGATGTATGCTAGATTCAGATTGGTTATGCATATTTCCAATATGACCTATGCTCAAGAAGTGGCATAAGGATAGTGAGGTAATATATGATCAGAAAATTAGTGGATTCAGTCACATAACATAAATCAAGGATAACAAACAGGCTCCCCAAGTACTCTGTCCATGAGCTCCTGAGGTAAAAAGTCCCACAGTGCTTTTATTGCATTGGGTGGTTCTTCTGTAGAAAAACATAGATGAATAAACAGGGCTCAGAGGCATGGATGGGTCTCACCTGTGCAAAATAGGTACCACTGGTAAGATGACTGATCCATTGAAATGTATTGATTTACATATTCTGTCACTATGTATTATCTATAGAAATGCATATGGTGATAATTCCAGAAACAGGATTCCAGAATTTAGGAATAAAAGCGTGTTTCCTATCTAGGACTAAGTTGTACTGCTTCTTACATATCTTACATGAGAATATTTCATAAGCAATACTATTTGGTGCCTTTTTTTTCCTTTTGTAGTATATAATTGTGTTATTTACTAGATTGTCTAAAATTCTCATTTTATCCTGTATTTTTGCCTTTTTGTGTTCATTGATATGGTAATGGTACAGCTGATCTCCATGTCATGCATCCACATCCCCCTCAAGAACCATCCGCAGATAAGAATAATATTAGACGAAGATCACGGCTAAAAAACACCAGCAAAGACAGAACAGAGACGCCCAGTGGTATGGCACAAATTTGACGCTATCTTATATCTATAGTTTATTCAGAGCAATAGACTCTCTCTCTGCATGTTGTAAAATCCAAAAGATTATGCATCAGTTCCCTTATAAAATGTCTGTGCTCCCGGGATTATGGGAATCAGACTTCCTGTGCAAGAATTGCTTTGTAGGGCTAACAGAGATTTGCAGGATTTGAGGGGGCCATGAGTGGTACAGAAGCAAAGAGCCTTCCTCTTTCCAGAGAAGCCAAAGAAGCTTCCCATGTCACTGTTCAGTGTTACGTGTGTGAAGATGCTGCCAGCAGACTTGCTTGAAACCTCTTATGGATCAGCATCATTTTTCTTCTTTAATTTTTCCCTCCTTTTCCAAAGCAGAGCTAATGCTTTTTCTCTGGCTATTGGCATACGTTGTCATTTAGGCAGTTAGATAGCTTCACTCAATAGAGTGTCAAACCTGGAGTCAGGAAGACCCGAGTCCAAATCCTGCCTTCGGTGCTTAGTAGCTCTGTGACAATGGGCAAGTCACTTAGCCACCGTTTGCCTTCATTTCCTCATCTGAAGAATGGAGACAACACCAGCACCTACTTCCCAGGGTTGATCCTCAAATCAATTGAGGTATTATTTCTAAAATGCTTTGTAAACCTTAAAGCGCTATCTGAATGCTAGCTACTATTATTATTGAAAGGAAGGGAGAGGAATAAGCATGTAATAAGGTACCCTACTATATACCAGGCATTGTGCCAAGCATATTTTTCATTACTAATTGTGATTATTCCCAGTGTGTTCATTTCCAAACTAAAATCTTTTTTAAGGCAAAAATCTGCATGCACACGCACACGCACGCACACACAGTCTATCTTGTACCACACTTGCTTAAATAACTTAGAGTTGTAGACAAGTCTTAACTCTACCTTGCTATTTCGTCAGACTTTTAAAGGCAATGAACAAGAGTCAATCCCAGAATGCCTTCTGTAACCATCTTTTATAGACTCTGAGATAGAATTTGCTCAGAAACCATAGCTTAGAAACAGCTGTAATTTAAAAATAACTGATTTATTCTGTCATGGCACCAAAGGAAAAGAATTTAAGACCTTTTTTAAGCACTTTTTTTGGTATTATAAATGATAAATGTTTGGGAATCTTGTGAATGTTTACTAGTTTTAAAAAGTTAGAAAAAAGAATCTACTTGAAATGGTTCATCTGATTTTAAAATGACCTATGAAAGAAAAAAGGAAAATAAGAATCCATGAAATTACTCTTAAGTCATTACTTAAGAATTACACAGTTACCATTCTAAAATATTTTATATTATTATTAAGAAATTTGTAGCTTTTACAGATTTCAAGGGAAATATGCCTTTCATGTTGTAAGGACTTAATAAATGTTTGTTGAGCTGAGTTGAAGGTTCTGGAAAATGTTTATTCCCATCAAGGGAGCCCCTCAGGAAATAGCCGCAATGAAGATACGACACCAGCCAAGCTCCCCACTGTGTCCCATCAAAGAATGAACAATGCAGTGACGTTAAATGTCAGCGGTCATCAGCAACTATCTCCTCATCAAACAGGTTAGAGCCTCCATTCTGTCACATCTGCAAACACCCAACAAAATATTTCTCTGTTTGCTAGAAGTTAGGTGCATTTGAAATCACAGGAGCCAAACTTGAATGCAGCTCTCCTTTACTCTCTGCCCCTATGTCAGTCACATCATTTTTCTGGGCCTGTTTCTTTATCTGTAAAATGGGGGTTGTAGGTGACCTCCCAAGCTACTTCTACCTCTAGACATTATGACATTTCTGTTCCCCTCTTGGGGGAAAAATGATACCATCTGGCACTATTTTTATAAATTCCATTTTCTAGGACAGAAACAACTTTCTGCAAGAGAAACATATTTGCCCATTGCTATGACAGACAACATAAACCAAACAGCATCTCGTTGACCTGTTCAAAGTAAATGTAGAGTTTTCTGACATTTGTTTTCATTTAACCCTATCACTTTCAAAAGATGATGTGTTCTTCTCTTTCTGCCATTCTGTTGTGCACCAAACACGGCTGAGATCTGTGGCAGGGCACATCCACATATCTTGCCCAGCAGGTGTGCAGTGCTTTTAGAAAGGCAAATTGTTTCTGAGCAAAGGAGAAGGGAAAACGAATGAATATTGTTTGTAGTTTGTCAGTCTTATTTATGCAATGTTGAAACCTTCATTAAAATGTTAGGCGCAATTAGAGTCTCTGGCATAAATCTGACTGTGCAGGGAAAACTAATGAGATGTTTAGGTGATCATTCTTGTATTTATCTTGTTTGCTGCAATATTGTGATTACATAGTAATTTACATATTTTCCTAAGAAAACACACCAAATTATTCATTACAATTGATATGGAAATAATTGAGGTAAAAATAAAATTCCAAAGTAACATGTGATTTTCGGATAATAGAACTTGGAAAATAACTTTAAAAAATTTTTTTTTAATTTTTATTAGTCAATACTACCTTTGGCTCTAGGTCACCAGATTGTTTCACTTTATAACCAGTGTTCCCATCATAGCTTCCTTTACATTCTGCCAGTGATTTTGACAGCATGGTGTAGTTGACAAAGAGCCACCCTCAGAACTAGGGAGAGCTGAATTCAAGGTCTGCCGCCTAAACATGCTCTCTGTGACCCAGGTCCTTCCCCTCCCAATGCCCAGTGCCATTCTCTGAGTTGCAGAGAAAGTACCAACCTGAACGAATAGAAAACTCCCTCTACCAGTAATCCCTCCATGAGCCTCCTGACCACATCCCCAGCCTTTGATTTTCTAGTGTATAGTATCCATTTTAGATATCAGTTTAGTATTATAATATGCCAGCTTTGTGAAATTTATCTTTGTATGTCAGCCAGGGTGCCCAGAATCATACAGAGAGGCACTGAAATATGGAAGGTCTGCCTTGCCTTTGAAAAATGCTTTTTTCCATGAATCTCTGTGTCACAGAGAGATAGGAGCCCAGCCTGGGCAGCCTCCCCCTTATCCTGACTCATCTGCATTTTCAGTTCTCAGACAGTTAGTCCTGTCTCTCCTGGTCCATGTCAGGTGTTGAAATGTCCAAACTGAACTGACCTCTCCCAGTATAAGAGGAGACACAAAGCCATGGGGAATGCTCCAGCTTCCGTCACAAGCAGCAGGCAGTCTGAGGAGAGAGCGCCTCTATCTGCCTTTGCCATCATTGTAATATTCCGTTACTTTGGCCAAAGAGAGGGGGAGTTTGTTTGCTAAGTGACCACAACGATCCACTTACCTCTGCTTAGCTTCAGTTTGTTCATCTGTAAAGTGTATCCTACACAGAGTTGTAGTGAAAGGAGCCCCTTGTTAGCCTGAGAGCCTATAGAATTAGAAAGATAGGGAATGAGACTAGACCTGGGGTTTCCCTCATATAGAGCACTAGGAACACTCATTTTACTGGAGTGGCACGTTCTCTGCCACTTAGCATCTTGGAGAATGATCCAGAGCCCTCCCTAAGAGGTGGAACAGCTTGGCCAGAGTCACACAGACAGACCCTGTGTGTGTGTCAGAGGTGGGAAGTGAGTATTAGGGTGGTACGGCATGGGGGTGATGATGCTTTAACTAATACCCAGTACACCTAACTAGTGGCCCCAGTTGACTTTAAAGCCAAGTCTTCTGATGCCAAATGGGAGTATTTTTTTCTACCACAACCCTTCAAGGTAATGCAGGTGATAATTGTTTTAGGTGTCCAAATTTCTTGGTCATTTTTTCTTAACTGAACAAGAATAATGAACTAATTAATTGTCAGTAGCCTGTGTTGGCTACATATCGGCACCATTTGAGATGACTGACAACGTGATCGCACTTGTGTGTGTTTCCAGTGGAGGGTGCGGTAACCGTTGTCGCTTTAGTACATCAGTGCCTCAGTAGTACAGGGCATGAGCCTCAGACCCCTTGCCTAAAGCCACTTTTTAATGACCAGTCCACTAATTATTATCTTCATTTATCTTCCCTACTGTCAGATGAGTGGGTATTTCCTGACAATTACAGAGATCATTTTCCTTTGGACTCCAGCAAACAATCTGTAACCCTGCAAGATGATTCCTGCAACTCACACCAGTTGCCAAAAAACAGCAAAGAAAATGAAGGCGGCCGTCACCGAGAGGAAGCCCAGGGTGTCCCCAGGGGGATCTTTACATTTTCCTCAGAGCCCAGGCCCTTGCCTCATGGAAGGTGTCAGACTATGTGTGCGGAAGGGGGCGCCTTTCTGACGGATCTAAAGGAGGGTGACAGTGGGAAGAGGAGAGGAGCCCAGCTGGAAGACGATTTTTGTGGATGCGACAGCAGCGAAGAGGTAAATGGCTTTGTGAGTGAATTGGAAGCAGAGCAGCCACCCTTATTGCAGGGTGCTATTGATAACAATGCAGCCGATTGGAATGGCCATCAAGAGGTACATCTTGTTGTTATGGTAACTGATTGTTGCTAATTTTTCATTAGCATTCACCATACTTAAGTGTATGGTGATAGGAGGGGTTTTTTACATTTTCATGTAAAAACATGCTTTTTTATATAAAAAATAAAATTCATATGATTAATTTGATAAGAGTGATCAAAGCTTCCAGAAGCCCTGCTTTTTTCCTCTGAGGTGTCACCTCGCAGGTACTAAGTTTGCTGAGCCAGGAGAGTTTCTTACGTGGATGTCCTTGTTTCACCTTCAGTATTTTCAGGCTCTTTATTTTCTGTATGGTCCCAGTGGCCCTGAGATACACCATTTCAAGTTTAGGCAACGAGTCATGGATCAGTGTAGTATGTTGTCTATTTTAGAATTAGTCAGAGTACACATTTTTAAATGTCAGTTATGTTCATGTAAAGATTTTTAAACTCATTAAAATCAAACAAATACATTTGAAAACAT
Organism: Pseudochirops corinnae; assembly: GCA_028646515.1. Taxonomy (NCBI): domain Eukaryota; kingdom Metazoa; phylum Chordata; class Mammalia; order Diprotodontia; family Pseudocheiridae; genus Pseudochirops; species Pseudochirops corinnae. Next base: position 17,817,482 of record CM053590.1, on the reverse strand, counting down.
TTTTTTAAGAACTTACTACCTTACAGTAATCTTTTTTCCTATTTTGAAATGAAGTTACCTTTGAAACTGCTTCATGTGACTTAATGATGGAGAATTATTTTCCTACAAAAAAGTTATTAAAAATAACTATAAGCAGTTCTCACTTTACATAAGTCAACTGTTCTGCATGCCCCTGTGTAAAGTGGTTTTTATGTAATGCTAATTTACCTGTGGATATGAGAAAGGGAGGGATGGAGAGGCAGGAAGGTGGATGTTGACTTATGGAAGCTGACACATGGTTCAAGGACATATGAGGACCAGGGACAGAGAAGCAAGAGCAGGAGGATGAACACGTGGGGGCGGGCTGGAACTGAGGGGAAGAACATGTCAGGGGCAAACGTGGTTCTCATGTGGGCAGGTGGGTGGAGCAAGGCAGAGATCTTTTCTGTTGGCTTGGGAGGTCTCAAGCCAAGCCCCTGATGCAGTCGAGTAGTTCTTGCTTTCGCTTGAAGGGTTTTGTTTTTTCGGGAGGGGGGGAGGAGGCTGCAGAGCACTAAGCCAAAGGACAAGAGTAAGGAGAGAGAGTAGAGTACTGTACAGTAAAGTTAACATAGGTATTTTTTGGAATGTGGATTTCTTTCAGAAGTCTTTACATAAAGTCAGATTTGCATAATGTGAATTTACATAAAGTAAGAAATATCTGTATATAAAAACCGATCATAGGATCAGAGTTGGAGTGGAAAGGGCCTCAGCCTTCATGGAATGTCAGCTAGAACTTTGCAACTCAGGATCCCAGGGCCCACAGGTGGAGGGGCCTGTGTCTGACTCGTAAGTTCACAAAGCTGCTATTTGAACCCTCGGCCTCTAGCCACATCCAGCACACTTTCTTGTATACCTCTTTGCCATCAGGGTTTAGCAGAAATAATTATAGAAAAATTTAACAGACTGTGCAAAAAAAAGGTTGTAAGTGAATTGTCTCCTGCTTTCTTGCTCCTTTGTGGAAGGTAAAAGATAAACAATTGGAGTCATACTTATTCCCAAAGCCCCACACCTGCCACCTTCACGCCCTGTAGAGGATACAGTTAATCTGCAGAAAAACACCCTGATGATTAGTGGGAAATGCCTTTCCTTTTTTGAGACTGTTTCTAAAGCAGAATGTATGACAGCTTCCTTAATCCCCAACATCACTGAATCTGTCAGCACTTGCTATAGTCCAGGCTTGAGGATGGAGCCATCCCCACTTCCACAGAGCCTGCATTCTGACAGAGAAGACAGCAAGGATATCTGTGAGTCTGTACCAGACTCTGGAGAATAGGAAAGAATTCATGTAAAAAGAGGGCTTCCAAGAGCCATAGGGAGAAGGAAATGCACCACAGACATGGCTGCCAGCCAGCAGCTTAGGTCCAGGTTGTGAAGGGCTTTTGAAGCTCAGCAGATGAATAAATATATGATCCGAGAGGCAATAGAGAACCATGGAGGTTTATTAATCAAAAGAATAGCATAGTCAGATCTGCACTTTAGGAAAATTACTTTAACTGTGCATGGAGCATATATGGAGTGGGAAGAGGCTTGAATTAGGGAGACCATTTGGGAGACAAAAAAGGCAAGAGATGGTGAGGACCTGCACTAAGGTGGTAGCTGGGTATAGTGAGAGAGGAGTTGTATGGAGATTACAAACTTGGGAGACTGGAAGAACCAGGTTCTTGACAGAACCAAGAAAGGTAGAAAGGGTATGGATTTCAGGGGCAAGATCATGCGTTCTCTTTTGGACAGTTTGCATTTGAGATGTCTTCAGAACATCTGATTTGAAATGCCTAGTAGACCATTGGTGATCCCAAACAAAAGTTCAGGGGAGAGATTGGAGACAGATCCACAGATCTGTGAGTCCTTGGCAGAGAGAGGATGAGCCAGCCCGTCAAGATAGAGGTCCATGTGCCTGACCTTCATCACCATCACCGCTGTGAATTGCCATTTCTGCCTGCCTCTTTTCCTGACTTCGTAGCTGATGCTGCATTGTACTTGGCTTAGAGGTCCGGCAAGTATGAGCAGATTCTAGCCACAATTCCAGCAGATGCTTTAAGTGTGGTGGGCTGAAGCCTCAGCCACAAAGCAGGATGCTATTGCACAACCTCAGAAGAGAAAAGACCTAAACCTCCTTTTTTAAACTCTGAAAGTCATTAAGTTGTGCCAAACGACAATTGGCAATAGTTCAGGGGCTGGGGACATTGGTGCTTCCTTTTTTTCCCCTCTCTCCCTTCCTATGTGTCTTCTACAGGACTAAATATTTAGATATTTTACAGTCTGTCCTGTGCCTCCCATCAAAACCTGCTTGTTCTTTGTCTCTTTCTCTTAATTTTCTGAAAAGATGATCACCTAATTTGATAACAATAAGAATAATAACATTTAGATAGCCTTTTAAGATTTGCAAAGTGCTTTTCAAATACTCTCTCATGTTATAGTCACAACCACCCTTGGAGGTAGGTGCTTTCACAATCCTCATTTCACAGTTGAGGAAACAAGCTTAAGGAGATCAGATGACTTCCCCAAGGTCACACAGCTATTAAGTATCTAAGGCAGAATTGAAACTCAGGATTTCTGACCCCAAGTACACTATCCACTAAACAAATTTGCAATAATACATACATATGTGTGTATACATATATATTTATGTGTGCGTGTGCATATAAGTTTTCAACATTCATTTTTATAAGATTTTGAGTTCCAATTTTTTCTCCCTCCCCTCTTCATTTTTGGAGGGGTGGAAGGCAGGGCAATTGGGGTTAAGTAACTTGCCCAAGGTAACACAGCTAGTAAGTGTTAAGTGTCTGAGGCTGAATTTGAACTCAGGTCCTCCTGAATCCAGGGCCAGTGCTCTATTCACGGCACCACCTACCCTTCCCCAAGACAGCAAGCAATCTGATGTAGATTGAACATGTGCAATCACTTCAAACGTATTTCTACATTAGTCATTTTGTGGGGGAAAAAAAGAATCGGAACACAAGGGAAAAACCACAGGAAAGAAAAAAAGTGAAAATAGTAAGCTTTGATCTGCATTCAGGCTCCATGGTTCTTTCTCTGGGTATGGATAGTGTTTTCCATCATGAGTCTCTTGGAATTGTCTTGGATTGTTGTATTGCTGAGAAGAGTCAAGTCTGTTGTAGTTGATCATTGTACAGTGTTGCTGTTACTATGTACAATGTTCTCCTGGTTCTGCTCACTTCACATAGCATCAGTTCATATAACTCTTGCCAGGTTTTTTTGAATCCACCTACTCATTGTTTCTTAGAGCACAACAGTATTCCATTACATTTGTATTCCACAGCTTGTTCAGCCATTGCCCACTTGATGAGCATCTACTCAGTTTTCAATTCTTTGCCACCACAAAAAGAGTTGCTATAAATATTTTTGTACATGTGGGTCCTTTTCCCTTTTTTATGATCTCTTTGGGATACAGACCTAGAAGTGGTATTGCTGGGTCTGAAAAGGGTATGCACATTTTGATTGCCCTTTGGGCACAGCTCCAAATTGCTCTCCAGAATGGTGGGATCATATTCACAGCTCCGACAACAATGCATTAGTGTTCCAATTTTCCCGCATCTTTTCCACATTTATTATTTTCCTTTTCTGTCATATTTGCCCATCTGATAGGTGTGGTGTGGTACCTCAGACTTGTTTTCATTTGCATTTCTCTAATCAATAGTGATTTAGAGTATTTTTTCATATGACTATAGATAGCTCTAATTTCTTCATCTGAAAACTTCCTGTTCATATCCTTTGACCATTTGTCAATTGGGGAATGACTTGTATTCTTATAAATTTGACTCTGTTCTCTATGTTGAGTAATGAGGCCTTTTTCAGAAACACAGATTGTAAAAATTGTTTCCCAGCATTCTGCTTTCCTTCTATTCTTGGTTACATTGATTTTGCTTGTGCAAAAACTTTTTAAATTAATGTAATCAGTTATCCATTTTGTATTTCATAATGTTCTCTCTATATTTTGTTTGGTCATAAATTCTTCCCTTCTCCTTGCCCTCTTAATTTGCTTTTGGTATCATCCTTTATATCTTAATCATAGGGGTGGCTAGGTGGCACAGTGAATAGAGCACCGGCCCTGGAGTCAGGAGGACCACAGTTCAAATCCAGCCTCAGATACTTATTAGCCATGTGACCTTGGGCAAGTCACTTAACCCCAATTGCCCTGCAATCCCCCCTCCAAAAAAGCAAAAAAAAAATTTTTTTTTTAAATCATGGCCCCATTTTGACCTTATCTTGGCATACAGTATAAGATATTGGTCTGTCCCTAGTTTCTGTCATATTCTTTTCCAGTTTTCCCAGCAGTTTCTGTCAAATAGTGAGTTCTTATGCCAGAAAGGGGGGAGTCTTTGGGTTTATCAAAGAGTAGATTACAGTAGTCATTTACTGCTATATTCAGCACTTACTCTGTGCCGAGCACTGAGGGTGCAAACACACACCACCAAGAAAGCCCAGGCGGTCGAGAGCCTGACATTTGAATAGCGCGAGACAGTGCATCTAACGGACAGTGCATGCAGGAGAGCAAACTCACCAGGATGCTCACTGGAGTCACCAGCCAGGAGATGATGGCCAGGCACCTCCTGAGGAGTGACAGTGGTGGTGGATTACTTTTCTCAGAGCTAAAGTTGAAAAGTAAGGATCTGAGGAAGAAAAGGGTACATAGAGGCAAAAAACAGCATTTATTAAGCACCTTCTGTGTGCCAGTTACTGTGCTAAGCACTGGGGATACAGATAAGAAAAAGGAGTGTATAGTCTAATGGGGAAGACAACCCACAAAAGGAAGCTGAAAAGGGGGGATGTGCCATAGGCTGTCCTGAGCAGGAGTCTAGATCAAGCAGGGCAATGAATGGCAAGTGAAGTCAGACTTCTAGGCCTCCAGCCAGAAGAGAGGGAGAACAGAATGCTGAGGAGTTATTACTAAAGCTAAATCCATCGTCATGGTGATGAGCTTATACTTTGGTACAGGTGGGATAGTATGGCAGAAAGGTGGCCAGGAGTTAGTGTGAGGTGTCCGGGCCCGTAGCACCTAGCAGCTACTGATTCATTCACTCATTCATTCATTTATTTCCTGGAAGTACAGGGGTTGGTCTGGAAATGGTGAACTTGAAAGCTTGGGCAAAAGCTAGATAGAATACATGCTGCCTTACCCAAGGCTTTCACCTGCCAAATTAAAATTATCTTCAGAGGGGCGGGTAGGTGGTGCCGTGAATAGAGCACTGGCCCTGGATTCAGGAGGACCTGAGTTCAAATTCAGCCTCAGACACTTAACACTAGCTGTGTTACCTTGGGCAAGTTACTTAACCCCAATTGCCCTGCCTTCCACCCCTCCAAAAATTAAAAAAAAAAACAAAAAATTATCTTCAGAAACGTATAGAAATATTACAGGCTTGCTTTGTCACACAGCTTTTAAATAAATCAAAACTTTTTTTCCATGTTTGACATCATTAAAAGAGCAGTGTTAATAAAAATAAACAATACCATCCACCTTTACAAAGAAGAAAAAGCAGCTTCTGAATGACAGAATATTAAAGTTGTTGGGTATATAAAAGAAAGGGTGTCCCATCTGTTCCAAGGAGGTAGTCCTCAAGAAGCATTAGAATGCTGCTTTAAAAAATTAGAACCCAGCAAGAGCCATCAGTTTTATGTATTCCAAAATTGTTGTCCAAATGACCATCTGCATGTCCTTTTAAGGAATGGAGTTTAACTGTAGAAGTGCTCATTCCTTGGGGAAATTATTCTCATTTTCAGTATACATATGCTGAGCTACAATTAATCAGGCAAACTATATTGATGTTCCTGGCACAATTACACGATTGAATATTTAACAAACAAATGTTCCTTGGCCTAAAAGAAAAATAATTGAAGAGATTTGGAACTTTAAGAAAATGTATTATGTTAAATCAACACATTTTAAATTTCTGATTTAGAGTATCAGTTTGTATTTGCTGGATAAACAGCATGACAACTTCTTTAATACTCTGAAAAATTACACTAACTTGTTTTAATAGGATGAGATTAGAGCATGGGTTTTCAAGTAGCACATAATGAGCAAAAAGAAGAATATTGTTATCTCTGAAATTCATACTAAAGCAGAATGTTTACCTTCAGTGCATTTACCTTCTAATAACAATCAACAAATATATTTTTAAATATATTAGGTATTTAGAATTTATTACATTACACTTATAGTTTTCTTATTGCATTTATCAAAGTAGCATGAACATTAACAATCAGGAAATATGTATTTTTAGAGGCACAGTTCAGTTTTATAAATTTCATGTTGTATCAGAGTTTTACCAGATCATTTTTATTTCTCTTTTTTTACTACCTGTCCCTAAAAGGAAATCAGTATAAACTAAAATATTATCCAGTGTTTATTTTAGTCTAATTTTTTGAATTGGCTTTACTTTCCCCTTATTTTTCCTATTTGACTATGGAGCATACAAGATTTGTCTTGGAATTTATAGGTGAGAAAACTTCTGGCAACCTTCTTAAATTCCCATGCAATTGACAGCTTCCATTGGCCACATAGATTGTTGGATTTGTGATCTCATTGTTGTGGTAACTCCTTCCAACGCACAGGTCATACCTTTTGATTTTGCATGATTCTTACCCATGGTTCTCCCACAAACCTTCCATAGATCTGCCAGTGTACTGGAGTTCTTCCTTTAACCTAGCTCTTTATGACATGTACCATGGGTGCCTTTGTTATATTTTCCACCCCTTTACCAGCTCACCTTCTTTCCTAGTCCTGCATTTCCTAAATAATGTCTTGGACACTACCTCTTGCATGCATCATCACTGATGTGTGCTGGGACCACCTAATGCCCAACATCTGTCTCTCCATTGTTGTTTGGAGTATGTATTCCCTTTTGACTCTTAGAATATTACAGTAGTCGGTGATTGCCATTTGGCATCAGCAGATTGATGTTGACATTAAAAAGAGAGGGTGTTGTGTCAGAGGACAGTTGGGATCATTGAAAGCGCTGCTCGTTGTTACCCGTGCAGTTTAGTTTGCTCCTTGATGAACTAACCCAGTGATCTGCCCATACAACATATGTGCCACAATCTTCATTCCTTTAGAGTCTTCTGATACCATTTTTACAAATAACGCGGAGCAGGGTCTGAGTGATTTTGGTGCTAGTCAGTAGGCACTGAGCTGTGCATGTGATGAAATCCAATATGACTCCACTTAGGCATAGACAAGCAGAAAGTCCTTCCTCAATAATAAGCCCTTGGAAGGAAGTGTGTGTGTGTGTGTGTGTGTGTGTGTGCACGCGTGCGCGTGTATATGTGTACCTACATAGAGACATATGTAGATATATGTTTATATGTAGAGATCTCTATATGTATTTGCACACATATATATGCATATGTATGTACTCACATACATATATATACACACACACATAAATGACAAGTAAAGAAAAAGTTTCTTTGAACTGAGCAGGGTGTGGGTGTATGTGTTGTGTATGTGTGGGTGTGACTATCTTTCTTATCTAATGCCCTTCCCTGAGATGGTAAGCAATTTGAAATAGGTTATACATATGCAATCATACATAACATTTTTTTGTAGTAGTCATGCTGTGAAACAAAACTGAGGCACCCACCCCCAAAACATACACACACACACACACGCACACACACACACACACACACACACACACACACATAAAGTGAAGACTATTATGCTTCAATATGCATTCAGACCCCAGTTCTTTCTCTGGAAGTGGATAGCATTTTTCAGCATGAGTCTTTTGAAATTTTCTTGGATCATTGTTTTACTGAGAATAGCTAAGTATATTCACAGTTAGTCATTGTATGATATTGCTCTTACTGTGTACAGTGTTCTCCTGGTTCTGCTCACTTCACTTTGTATCAGTCCATGTAAATCTTTTCTTTTCTGAAAGCATCTCTTTATTTCTTATAGCACAATATTATTACAATCATATACTACATCTTGTTCAGTTATTCCCCAGTTAATGGAAGTGCTCTCAGTTTTACAGTTCTTTGTCACCACAAAAAGATAATGTAAATAGTTTTGTGCTCATAGGTCCTTTTCCATTTTTAAAAATCTCTTTAGGAGACAGACCTCATAGTGAATTGCTGGGTCAAAGTGGATACACAGCTTTATCATACTTTGAGTATCTTTGCCTGTTGTTCCAAATAGTTTCTATAATATTGGAATTGTTTTTTAAATGTCTGGTAGAATTCACTTGTGAATCCATATGCTTTCAGGGATTTTTTCTTATGGAGCTCATTGATGACCTGTTCAATTTCTTTTCTAAAAATAAGGTTATTTAAGCATGCTTTTTTCTTTTAATCTGGAAAATTTTTGTTTTAAATATTCATCCATTTCACTTAGATTGTTAAATTTATTGGCATAGAGTTAGGCAAAATAGTTCCATCTAACTCTCCATTGTAAAAGCTCTTCCTCTCAGGCCTCTTTTATGTGAGATAATTTTTCCCATTCTGTCTCTCTCTTCCCCCTTTTTTCAGGGGATTCCTCTTTCTCACCCCTTTATTCTTTTTTAAATCATCCAGTAATAGACAACTTCCACCCATGACTTCCATGTGGACTCCTTCTGCCTGCCAAGTTCTTAGGAGTCACAATGATCATCTTTCCATATAGGAATATAAACAGTTTAACTTTATTGAATCCTGTGTGATGGCTCTTTTATCTTTCACTCTTTATGCTGCTCATGAGTCATGTATTTGGAAGTCAGATTTTCTCTTCAGCTCTGGTCTTTTCATCAAGAGTGTTTAAAAGTTGGGGCAGCTAGGTGGCACAGTGAATAGAGCACCAGCCCTGAAGTCAGAAGGACCTGAGTTCAAATGTGACCTCAGACACTTGACATATACTAGCTGTGTGACCTTGGGCAAGTCATTTAACCCCAACTGCCTTGCCTTCCCCCTAAAAAAAAAAAGAGAGACTTAAAAGTCTCTATTTCTTTAAATGTCCATTTTTTTCTCCAAAGAATTATACTAAGTTTTGCTGGGTAGGTGCTTCCTGATTGTAATCCTAGCTCCTTTGACCTCCAGAATATCATATTCCATGCCCTTTGATCCTTTAAAGTAGAAGCTTGTCTTATGCTAGAAAACTGTTTCACCCTGACCTTTCAATGGTTTTGCTACTGCAAAATTTGATTTGAGATATTGTTTTAAAGTTGTTTGGAGAGGAATTTGTGAGTTCAGATGAGTTCCTGCCTTATTCTACCACCTTGACTCCGCTTGATAAGTCAGGTTTTAAATTATAATTGGACATTAGCTTACCAAGAGACAGTTCATATGGTTCATGGTTTGGATTCACATCTCTTGCTATAATTGAAAAGATAATATGAAATGTAATTATTCCAACCCATTGATCTACAGAACCGTCTTAGGATCATTGAGGGGGGAAGTACTAAAATGGGTCCCTCCGTCTGTCTTTTGGCATTTCCATGCCTGTGTCAGTGATGACTTGTCATTTCATTTTCTTTGTATGTTCAGATCACAGAACTGAAGGGGGGTAGCATGGGTGTTTTTATAACAAGGATGATTCTCCTTTCTAGTTGGAATAAATATATCATGGACTGCTACTTGTTAGATGTTTCTAATACCACTCAGAGGTGGTAAATACCGGATGCACTGAGAGGCTCCTTACAGAGAGTGTGTGTCCAGTGAGCATGTCCAAGAGCCTTTATTGTCTCTCTTGTTTTTAGCTATTCAGTTATTTCCTGTTGCTGATAGTTCATTTAAAAAACCAAGCTATTATTTCTAAAGCAACCGTGTTATAAAAATCAGATGATTCATAAGAACCACAAATTGCAAACTGGCTTAAGGGCTTGTACGTGATAACTTGTCCACCACAAGTTTCTGCTCAAAATTGTTTTCACTTTGTTCCCCATATTTTAGGATAACCAGAGTCTATTCATCCATGATACACCAGGCCCTACGGCTAGCCTCAGCACATCAGGGTTATGTGAATTAAGGGTTTCATCAGACCTGCTATTAGAAAGGATTCTGGAAAAGGCTGGGAGCAGGACATATAAAGGATATGTAAAAAGTGCCTCTGTGGAAACAGCAGCATCTGAACTCCAAAACAGTGTTCAGAAGAGTGTGGGGCCTACTCCATGCCTCTCTCCCACTCTAAGAAGGCCTGACTTGTCTAAGGAAACTCCAGGCACCATCACAAAACCAAAGGACCTCCCAGTTTACCAAGTAACAGCGTCAATAAACAAAACCTCCCTGAGAGAAATCCTGGTGGAAAATGCAGGGCCGATTGCTGACACACCTGTAAGTGATTTCCCTTTGGTTTACCTGTATTAGTGTTTCCTTCCCCACACTTTTCATAAAGCCTCTTGTCTTGTCCATCACCAGGAGAATCGGCATCTGTGTTCTTCTGTGCTTTTGCATTCTAAGGCAGGAGCAGCAATGTTGTAACAGCTCAGAAATAAAGTAGAGGAGGCACAGAATTCCAAGCACAATCCATCTATTAGTAAAGCCCAGATTCCCCAATAAATAGAATCTCAGATTCCCCCAACTAAGCTAAGACCCAGGGTGGGGAATGGTGGCCCTTTTTATAGTTTTAGGGGAGAACAAATCAAAGAGCACAGCTTCTTAGGCAGAGAGCAAACTATGAGTGGTGAGCAGTCAGGAGTAAGGGGCTTGCAGAAACCCCCTCCTTCCCTCTTGTGACTAAGAAATGTCCATTGTTTGAGGCCACCTGTGGGGTTAGATAGTGGACCAGACTTCTTTGGCTAGCAAACTAGATGTCCTTCAAGGATAACAGATTTCCTTGAAACAAGAGTAGAACATTAATTAACAAGAGAACTAGATTTCTAAACTTAACTCCTTATAGACCAGCTGAATTTCTGCACTAAATTCAAAGACAAAGAATCATAACTTAGGCAGTTACAAGACAAAATCAATTAATTGTAAATTGGGTCAATTAAAAAAGACAGAAAACCAGTGTGATTGTTTCAACATAAAACTTGGATTTCATATCCCAAAATTAATATAAATCCTTATATTTTGTTAAGCAAGTTAATATTATCATGTAAGATTCCCATAAGAGCACTTCTCTTTGCCTGTGAGTTATAAATGCAGACCTTCTTGAAAGGTGAAAACTTGCAAAGTGAAAGTGATAGACCTTCAATAACAGTCTGCATTTAAGCCATAAAAGCATCATTAATCAGGGCCTTTGATAGTCTCTTTATAGCATCCCAGGAAAAGAAAGGGACCGAGATTGAAGTTTTGCAGGAAGCCTGTGTCCCGGTCTGAATCCCAAGGCTAGGTTGACCGCTGTGTGCGTGCCCATTAAATTGATTTTTTTTTCTCATGTATTCTGGTTTTTTCTTCTTTTCCCCCAGTAACTGTACATAGTAAATTGTGAGCAAATGGAGCTGTTTCAAATGTGATATGCAGGCTCTTTTTTTAAGTTAAAGGTTTTTTTTTCCGAGTCATAGCCTGTGTATCCTGAGTTGAGTCACAGTGTAAAGTTATATATTGAAACATCCTAAGCAGCCTATCAGAGACTACCGTGCTCCACCCAAAAGATGCCAGCAAGGAAAAGACCACGCCTTCCCTCCAGTGGCCTGTCAAGGACATCATAAGGATCAGTGGTAGAGCATGATTCTTGGAGAGGGTGGGGTGTCTCTCTCTTTTCTCTCTGTCTCTCTCTGTCTCTGTCTCTCTCTCTCTGTCTCTGTGTCTCTGTCTCTCTGTCTCTCTCTGTCTCTCCGTCTGTCTGTCTGTCTGTCTGTCTCTCTCTCTCTCTCTGCAGCAAATCACTCAGTAGTTTTAGGTGAAGTGGCTCTTTTCTCTACTTTTCTAAGAGGTAACATAGTTTGGAGTCAGTAAGCGTGGGAGTCCTGACTTTGCCACATGCCTTGTGAAAAGTGGCACATTACATAATGTCTGTAAACCTCAGTTTTCTCATTTGTAAAATGGGAAGGGTATCATTCATCCTGTTTCTCCGACCTGGCTGTTGTTATCCAAGTGCTTGACCAGGCACTGCCGAAAGATGTTGTCATGTTGGCCTGATTTTTTTCATTAAAATTGTGTCTGAGAAGAAATAGATGCCTTTGCTATTCCATAGGCCTTCTCTGAAAGGTCTTCTCCCTCCCTGGCTGCTCAGCAAGGTGCCCTGGTTGGCCGGCACTTCGTCCCCCACATTGGTGAGAAGGAGCCCCTGCCTCCAGGCTGTGTCTGTCTCACCCAGAAGGCGTGACTGCAGTGCAGCCCACCTTGCTGCCTCCTGTCACAGTAACACTAAGAAGAGCTGTGCACCAAGCACTGTGCTAAGTACTTTTTACAAATAGGGTCTCACTTGATCCTCACAACCACCCTGGGAGGTAGAGATGATGACCATTCCCATTGGACAGATGGAGACACTGAGGCAGACAGAGGTGAAGTAAGTGCTTGCTCAGGGTTCTCCAGCTGGTATGTGTCTGAGGCTGGATTTGAACTCAAGCCTTCCTGCCACCTCTTAGCTTCTACTTCTTGATTGCAGCTCACCTCAAACTCATGCTTACAGAGAAAGAAAATTAAAACTAAGAGTACACTGGAGCTTTAGGGGAAGCTGACACCTGGGTTTCCCTCAAGTCTATGGATTTTCCCTTGGATTTCTTTTCTAATGGCAAGCCAGCCCAGGGGGGTACAAAATGCCATGTTTGTACTGAGGGCTGGGGCTCACACCTGAGCTGGAGATCCCCTTCCCACCTGCTTCACAGGATAATGTGCACATCCCAGCCCCCAGAAGATCTGAGTGTGGGCAGCAGGGAGGGGCAGGGGGCAGGGATGGTGGTGCAAAAGCAGCCTTGTACCCAGAAACCTCTCAGCAGGGAGGCCTGGATTTGAATGCCACCTCCACTGTTTAATTACCAGCAGGGTGACCACAGGCTAGTTTCCTTTTCTACACAATGCAGAGAATCCCTCCTGTATTCTTCCTCTTCCCTCTGTCCCCCTTAAGTTGCTAAATCTGTGTGAATGGTTAGCAGTTGCACTAAGGACACTGCTTCTTAAGGCTTCAGGCTGCATCTGCACAGGTGGTGGCAAGTTTCCTCACTGGGCGTTCCCAGCCCCAGTGAAACCATAGGCCTGGACCAAAAAACACCATGGTATCAGTCCCATACCAGCTGGAGAGCCTGGATGCGTGTCATGGGAGCACAAAGCTTGGAGCCAAGAGGGTCCTCAGCTGTCTTGAAGGCCAACCCCTCATCTTCAGATGAAGGACAAAAATTGAGTCCCCAAGTCCCCCTCCCAGGGTCCTGTATAACACATAGCAGGACGAGTGTGTGAGCTCAGGGCCATCCCTGCCAGACCTACACCTAGCATTTTTCTCTGCTGCCTAGCATTCTTGGATCATGGCTCCAAGTGTCAAACCCTAACTCCCTCTGCCCCTATACCCATCCTCCCTGACCTCCCAGCAAAGCAATTAGAACAAAATTTTAAACCCTCTAACCAGTCCTAGAGGACTCTTTCACTTTGTAATTAAGCTTTGCAAACTTCTTTTGCATACAAGAATAAAATCTGTGACTTATTTTGGGTCTAGAAGTTCCTCTGATAATGGAAAGGAGATGCTTTTTTTATTGAGTGGAATCTAGTTTAGTCTCCTGTAGGTAAGGATGGCTCAAACTGCCCCTTGGGCAGAGAACCTGGAGCCTGGGAACCCTGCAAATCAAAAGGAGGCCAAAGGAATTATGGGGAGGGGCCCTACCTTTGCTCTAAAGAAAGGCATTCAGAAAAGGCAGCAGCAGGCTCTGGGTGGCTCTCCTTATGAAAAGCAAATGGCAATGAAGAGTTACAGGTGAGGGTCTCTTCTCATTCAAAGTCTATGACCAAGAGAAACTGAAGGGAGTGACTTTGTGACACAGGCCATTTCCAGTCAGAAGTTTTGATGCTGACGTTGAGCAGAAAATTTGCCTTTCCCCCTGGCCTGATAGAAAGCATGAGTAATCCTAAAGCAACTCTTAATGAAATTGAATTGGATGACCACTTAGTAAACTTCTTCCTTAGAATATCTGATTCCTATCTTAACTGACTGCTTTATTATTAACTTCAAATAGTTTTAATTAAGAAAGAAGCAGAACCCTCTAGGTAATATTGCCACCATGCAGATAGCTGGTAATTAAACTTTTCTGCACGCATAACTATGTTCAAACAATTTTGAATGAATCATTCAAATGTTGTAAAATGCAGGTGTCATTATGTGCATCTTGAAGATTTAAAGAAAAGATTTCTGAAATAGCATTTGTCATTTCAACAAGATTGAGCCTCATATATGATTATAAGAGGATATTCAGATGAAAAAAAAGCCAAACTACTGAGTATAAGTCAGTCAGGTGGCTCACTGTGAGAAAAAACAGGTCTTTTTTGACCAAAAAAATTTGTTTTATGAAATATTAGTTGTATTTTACTCCATTTTTATTTCTGTTTGTGGGAATCCCAGTTGAATTATAGTAGAATGTTAAGTGATGTTGGTTTACGTGCCCTCTTTCTGGTGCAACCATGAGTCATGAAAATGTAGGAGTAGAGAGACCAGTTACCTCCACTTGCTTATTAGACTCAGTATCAGTTCTGCAAATTTATTTTTCTTAAAGTCTTTATCAATATATTTTTTATTTTTTATCACCTTAATTTCCTGTTATATCCCTTCCACCTCCATACCCTTCCCAAGAGGACCATCTCCCTTATAATGGTAGATACCACGTAAAACAGTGAATTTTCGTAGTTGTATCCAAAAGCAATTCAATGTATCCCATATCTGTAAAATATGTAACCCAAAAAAAGTACTTGAGAGGAAATAAAATAGGTTTATAGAATGGGTTTGGGCATTTTTTCCCATTATGTGTTTTTCTAAGGGTAATTGTGGGAAAGGAATCTTGTGATTGTGTGTCTCTGAAACTTTTCTCTTCTTGTGCTGAAAGATCCCATTACTATGAAGTAACCATGTAGAGCAGTGGTTCTCAACCTTCCTAATGCCGTGACCCTTTAATAGTACTCATATGTGAGCGGATCTGCATGTGGGCAGACGTGGGCAGACCTGTCTGGAGACGGATAGAGGAACCATGTCTCAGTTCCTAAGACCATCGGAAATATGTGTTTTCCAATGGTCTTAGGTGACCCCTGTGACCCCTGTGAAAGGATTGTTCGACCCCCAAAGGGGTCGCAACCCACAGGTTGAAAACCACTGATGTAGAGGAAAAGATGTTGGCAGAATTGTGAAGTAGCTTCAGAGTTTATTAACTGAAATTAAATGGAAAGGAAAAACCTGATTTTTAACAGTGTAAATAAATGGCACATGTAAATACAACTTGAGATTAACCGGGTTACCCTAAAGTCTAACAGAGGGTTCCAAGGACAGGAGCTTTTTCCTAAGGGCCAGAATTCACCTAGATTAGATTCTGTTTGTAAGGCCTTCTAGGGTTCAGTGGGATCCCTCCCAAGACCTAAGAGCTGGTACTCAGAGGATTTGGACGGCCTCATGTGTCAGAGGTGTCCTTCAGAGACTGACTAATTGACCTACAGGGGCTGGTCCCTGAATGAGGAAATAGAAAGGAAAGCCCTCAATCCTAATTTAATAATTGGTTATTAATGTAATAGAAAGGTAATAATTCTCTCAACTTGTTTGAACACCTTGGCTTTTGTCTTGATGTGGCCTGTCTTACTTTCTCTTCTTCATTCGTCCAGCTGATCTCCCTTAAGCAACACTGCAGAGTCACTTTTTGTAGATCATAAGCTTCTTGAGGATAGGAACTGTTGGGTTTTGTCCTTGCCTTGTGTTCCTGCCACCTAGCAGAGTGCCCTGCACACGAAGGATGCTCAGCCTCACCTTCCAGAGACCTCTGTCCACGGAACTCTGGGCTGTCCCCAGGTTTCCCACCACGCATCTTCTCCATCTGCCTAGACATCCCTCCACTCAAGATTCTTTCACCTCTGGGGGAGTGAGGGCAGGAGGAGGCCCCGTGCGGTTGGGTGACTGCACACAATGCAGTGCTGGTGAGGGCTGCGTGGTCGCCTCCAGAATATGCTTTGCTGTTTGAGTTGGCATGGCTCAGAGGCTCTCCACGCGTGGTCCATGGGAGCCCCAAAACCCTTTCAGGGTGTCCGTGATGTCAAAATAATTTTTGTGATAACCCTAAGAAGTTATTTATTTGCCCTTTTTGCTCTCGTTTGATCTCTGCCCTTGGCTTCAGATTCCTCTTTGCAGCTCCTTTTAAGAAACTAGCATTTGTCAAGTTCAGGGCCACTTAATTTTTTTTTTAATATGGTTATTTTTCATTTATAAAATTCTGTTTATTTTAGCATGGTTTATTATTGATTTTAAATTATTAACAAATAGTTTTAAGTGTTATGCTTTAATTTACAACACAGTCAATATTAGTAGATATAATAATAGATATGACAAAAGCTCTTTGGGTTCCTCAGTAATTTTTAAGAGTATAAAGGGGTGGGTGGCAAGGTGGCTCAGTGAGTAGAGCACTGGCCTTGGCGTCAGAAGGACTTGAGTTTGAATCTGGTCTCAGACACTTAACACTTACTAGCTGTGTGACCTTTGGTAAGTCACTTAACCCCAATTGCCCTGCCTTCCCCCCTCCAAAAAGCAAAAAAAAAAAAAAAGGGGAGGGGGCCCCTAAGACCAAAAATTTTGAGAACCACTATGATAAATTATATTTATGATATTTGGGGATATTTTCATGATTAAACCAATTTGTCCATATCAAATTAGACATTATTACCACCACTTGGTAACTCTTTAACTGAGTTTAAAAGATTGACTCCTTTGCTTTATCAGCCAATCAACACATTTATTAAGGGAATGTTGTAGTCCAGGCTATGGGGTAGGTATAGGTTTACAAGTATAAAGAATGAAAGAGTATCTGCTGCCAAGGAGCTTACATTGAAATGGAGAGACAGCAAGTATACAGCAGAAATATAAAGTTAACAAATACCAGTATGTCCAAGGTTGTTAGATATAAAGAGTCTGAGGATAGGAACTGTTGGGTTTTGTCCTTGCCTTGTGTTCCTGCCACCTAGCAGAGTGCCCTGCACACGGAGGATGCTCAGCCTCACCTTCCAGAGACCTCTGTCCACAGAACTCTGGGCTGTCCCCAGGTTTCCCACCACGCATCTTCTCCATCTGCCTAGACATCCCTCCACTCAAGACTCTTTCACCTCTGGGGGAGTGAGGGCAGGAGGAGGCCCCGTGCGGTTGGGTGACCGCACACAGTGCAGTGCTGGTGAGGGAGGAGGGGAGGAGAGATCCGCAGTTCAAGGCCCCAGAAAAGGCTTCATTCCAAAGATGGCGCCACAAGTGGACCATTGGTCAACCCAGCCCTCCCTGCTTTCTCGCCACCAAATTTCCAACTGTGTATACCTACCTACTTGTGTGTTACCTCCCCCCAGTCAATGTAAGGACCTTGAAGGCAAGGATTTTGGTGTTGCATCTTTGCGGCGCCCCCTCACTGCTGATCGCTGCCGATATAGCCTGTCTCAGTCTTGTTTGGACATAGTTGTTTGCCTCTTGTCTCCCCATTAGACTATGGGGGTCCTTGAGGGCAGGGGCTATTTTTTGCTGTCCTTTGTGTCCCCAGTGCGTCACCCAAAATAAACTCAGTAAATGCTTATTGAATTGGACTGGATTAGATTTGAAGGTAAACTTTGGTTCCCCTTCATAATCAGTGAAGATATTTGCTTTTTCTTAGAATTAGTCTGCATGCTTAAAGGGAAAACACTCCCAGTATTCTTTCTTCTTGAGAATGATGCCCTGCTGACTGGCCAGTGGCCCAGCTCCCCCATTTGTACATAGACGCAAAACAAAAGACTATTTTCTCAGTAGAAACTGTACAAAGACCAGATCATTTCTCAGGGCCTTTTTCATGCAGACAATCAAGAATTCAGAAGAGAATTCAGAGGGTGAAATGGCCATAATATATTCAAAAGCAGTGAGAGGACTTTGTGTATATGTGTTTGAGGATGGTTGGGTTTGGAGCCCACTGTCTACTGGGTGATCCGATGTCACATCCTGTAAGCCGCAGACAACTGATCTAATAGATATGACACAAGTAAGAAAAAGGCATGTGCATTCACAGATGCTCCCAGACACATGCTCATGGGCCACCACCACCCCTCCACACCCCCCACAGACACACATACTTAGACAATCTTCCAAGAAAGTGATAGAGCCTTGGAGGGCTGAGATAGTTCAGTGACCAGACTGCTAGGCCTGGAGCCGGGAAGAACTGAGTTCAGATCCAGCCTCAGGCACTCACTGGCCGTGTGGTACCAGGCAAGTCACTCAGCCCTGTTTGCTTTAATCTGCTTGAGAAGGAAATGGCAAACCAGTCCAGTATCTTTGCCCAGAAGACGTCACATCAGGGTCATGAGGAGCCAGACACAACTGACCACTAGAACCTTATCATTTGAAGCATGTGCAGTCTTGTTGGGGGCTAACTTAGTAGCTTTGAGAAATTTCTCTTTTCTTATGATGCCTTGATTTTTCTGATTTTGAGTGGAAGCAAATGCTGTTTTACTACTTGTCTGTTTGCTAAGCAAGTGATATTTGCAAAGCACCTTGAAATCCATGACTAAAATCTCTCCCTCCATAGGGACTCCCATCTTTCATTTACACCTGGAGCAGGACATCTTGCATGATGATAGTGATAACACCACTGGTCAGCATATTTCCCTATTTCATGCTCTGCTTGAAATTAAATCTGAATTATAGAAATACTCTGATTTCAGCAGTAAGGTACCAAACAATTGAAGATTATCAAACTATTCTTTCAGTGTAACATTAAAATGAAAAGTTCAGATCATTGCTTTTTTAAGGAAATTAATTCTAAACCCTGATAACAAGCTACATTTCAAAATGAACTATCATAGCAAAATATGACTAAAGTAGTTCTGTTTAGGTCATAGATTGTGCAATATTTTTATAAAACACCTCAGTATGTCAAGGCTCTGTGATTTGTAAAACAATGATAATAGTAACCGCTGCCTATGACTTAATAACTAAGGCTTAATTGCCTTAATTGCCAATGGTCACACAGCTAGTACATGGGAGGGGCAGGATTCTAACCCCGTTTCTCCCAAATCCACATCCAGCACTCCATCCACAATGCTGTGCTACATCTCTACAAATGTAGACTACACTGTGACTCTGGGTACTTCCCTCTCAGGAGTATCTCCAGCTTGGCTGTAGATGCTGTCTTGCCTTGATCTCCTTGAAAGCAGAAGACTGTCCTTTGTCGTTCTTGGTGTCTCTCTGGCTTAGCCCAGTAAAACAGTCAGTTACTAAATGTTTACGAAATGACCAAATGAAGAAGATAGTAGATACGGTCTTAAAAGAGACATTCCAAGACACTTGGGAGATATTGCGCCGTTACTTGTAAAAAGCCCTCCCGGAACCCTGATGTGGCGGCTTTCAAAAGGTGGACAAACGTGGGCGGAGCAGAATTCTTCAGGTCGCTTATTTCAGAAATACATCGTGGCCGCCACCAAAGACAGAGCTGGGCACGGGCGTGCCTAAGGCTAGCTGAATGGAACTGACCTAGCACGCAGCCTGAGCTCTTTCAAACGACCTGCCTCCTAAGTGACGCTGATGTTTAGCAAAGCTCCTAGCCAGCACTGTGGCTTTATCTTCTGTTGGTTCTGCAGCTTCTAATCGCCCATTTCACACACTTAGAACTCAGGCCAAACAGTACAAGAGATCTTCAGTTGAACTGCAATTGCTTCTTTGTTATTACCCTCCAATCTCTGTATGTAGCTGCTGTTTTACTCTTTATTCTAATCATTAGTAGATTTTATTCTCCAATGAGCCAATCGGTAAATTACTTTGTAGGAGTAAATTGCTTATCTGTGTAAATTAAGTGAACTTTTTCAGAGCCCCATTTGGTAAATGAAAAGTTTTTTACTGAAAGTAGTTTAGTACCCTGACAAGACTGATTTTATTATTATTATTATTATTATTATTATTATGAACAAATTTGGGGGTTAAACAAGTTTAGTGGACGTTAAGAAAAACGGTATATAAGGCCTAAAATTATTTGAAAATGTCAAGGGAAATTTGAAAGACTTTGGGTAAATGGATACCTGTGTCTTTTTCTACCTATTATATTTGTGTTTAAAAAACTTGACAGATCGCTCTCTGCATGCTTTAAAAAATTAGTAGAGGGGAACTTCTGAATTGTGTAAGCAGGAAGCTGGAGGACTAACATTTTCCCTGATTCCCACAATCTCTCAGACCTCTCCAAAACAGAAATTATGCACCAAAGAGAAAATCAACTTATTTCCATGGTCTAGGACACCCAGAATCCAAAAGAAAATTAAAAAAAAAAAACAGTAACCAAAACTGACAAACTGATGCTTCCTGACCCTGAGCTCACATAGCACCCCTTCCCCATCTGCCACGCTACACTGCCAGACCCAAGGACCAGATACAGACTTTGAACAAAACCCACGTCCACAACACGCCTCCCCCCCCCCCCACCCCACCCTTTCCCAGTATTCTGGAGACTCCAGCTTCAGGTGCAGAAATTTTTCCTGGCTGTGACAAGCAGCCAGCATCAACACAGTCTCTCAAGAGCAAAGCCTATCAGGGGCAATAGCCCCATAGCACAAATATTGCATAGCTCTGAACTGCCAGTGCTGAACCAAAGAACTAAGGACCAGGGAAAGCAAGGCAGGTTACCAGGACAGAACATTGTGAATATGGGGAGCCAGGCAGCACTCCACCAGGCCTGAGGGAAGAGCACAGCATCCAGCTGGGGCCAGTTCTGACCACCCAGAAATCAGCTGGGGCAGAGACCTTGGCTGATGAACTTAAATCATCCAGCATGGGAGTAGGCTGAGCCACTGCGATCCAGCCCCCAAGGAAACCATAATTAGAGGGAAGAAAAAAAGTGAGCAACACAGGAAAATAAGGGGGAGGGGTGTATAAGAGAGAAGACCAAAATACTGAAGGAAGAAGAAAATTCAAAGACTTTGAATATAAGCAGATAAATCAACAGGAAAAATAGCATCAACAGAAGGAAATGTGGCCTTTAGATCTAGTAAACAAGTTTAAGCACCTGCAAATGAATACTGCAAAACAAAGGAAGATGATCCAGCTCTTGATAAGACAGAGGACACTGGAATGTGAGGAGAACATGGAACCACAGTATCCTGCTCCTGAGTGGTTCAAAAGAGAAATCAGGATCATGAGAGTAGAATTTATGTCCTGCGCTGTTAAAAACGATAGGCAGAATTAAAAACCTGAAGTTTTCAATGGCAAGCCTGAGCAGAGAGACAAAAGAGAAAAAAATATACTGAGAATACAAACACAGAGAAGAGAAGGGCAGTCCAGAAGAAGATGAGCAAAGAGCAATAACATTGAAAGAAAATATGGTAACTGTGCAAGCAGAACACGCTGGTCTGTAAAACAGGGCGCACAGAGACAGCCGGAAGGCGGTAGGCCTCTCAAAAGAGTACGCCTCATAAAAAACAGTAGAAAAGAACTGCCTAGAACTTCTAGAAATAGGAAGAGAAATACCAATTGAAAGAATTCACAGAGAGCCTCTGGAAAACAAATAAAAACAGGGCTACGAACTCCAAGACATATTACTGGTTAAATTTAACGATTCAGTTTTACTGGCAAGTTCTTCAAGTGACCAGGAGAAGGACCTTCAAATACAAGTGAAAGAAAATTCAAATAGCACAAGACTATTCTGCCGCCACTAGAGGATGCAGGAGAGAACGGAATAATGTGGTCCAGAGAACAGTGGAATCCACGATGTTGCCCATGGTGACCTATCCTGTAAATCTGAAGTTAATTATACATGAAAAAAAGATGGGCATTCATAACAAAGAGGTACATGAAGCATTTTACAGAAGAAGAGATTATCGGCTTTCAGATGCCCCAAACAGCAAGAGTAAGTGCAGCAGGCAAGGACAACAGCAGCAGTGTGACAGCAGAGAGGCCAGAAAGATGTCTTTATAAATGTACACAAGATGGCAAGTGAAGGCAGAAATGTAGCGGGCACAGTGAAGAAGTAGACGAGGGTATTACGGCCAGAACCTGGTGACACCCTGACTACAAGTAAATCAGTGCTCTGTTTTGTTTTTAATGGATCTGTATTACAACAGGTGAAAGTACATGAAAGGGGTGGGGAGAAGAGGAAAAGAGAAGACAAGGAGAAGGTGACTCCTGTGGTCTCAGAAAAAGGAAGAATATGAGGGGGATGCAGGAAAGATGAAAAGAGGAGGAAAGGAAGAAGGCCTTACTTTGTTGATGGGAGGGTATTCTGCTGATGAATGCTTTAGTGGATGAAGACAGATGGTCTGTTAAGGGTGCTGTAGCCTTACTCTGGTTGTATCTGAGGGGGTTTTGTGTTTGAAAAGTCTACTCATCCTATATCAGGAAGGAGATTACTTAGAAACCCTGGGAGCAACTGGATCCAGGGAGGAGAGAGTTTGAGGTAAATGGGAATAGAAAGGTAACTGGTAATATTGGAGAGCCTAGATCAATGGATAGTATCCTCTCTGACACTTGCAGTATTTGGCATTGTTCTGGGAGTGAGCCACAATGTCAGAAACTACCTAGCAAGGAGATCCTAGAAATGGATATCTTGGAAGCTTTGATTTAATGAGGAATACAGAGAAAAGAAAGAGATCATGGAGTTGTAGGGGATATGAACCAGAGAATGAGGATCTAGAGCCAACAGAATGGTTAATGACAAGAGTGAGCAAAATCTTTTGGAGAGGGGTACAAAAAATGAAATTTTAAAAACTATAATACAAGATTAATTGAAAGAGAAGAAGCAGGGGGAATCTGCTTGTCTAATTGAGAGGGGAAAGTGGGGAATTATTCAGATAGATAAAAGCATGAAAGAAAAAAGGAAATAAAAAGCAAAAACCCAAAGGGAAAAGAGTAACAACAGAGAGGAGGAGATGTGAGGGAGAAAAGAACCAGTGGGAACACAGCCACCTTCAAAAAGGGGTACAGTAAAGTAACGGAAGGAGCAAAATCCTGTGTCTACATCAGAAGAGGAAAATTTTATATATACATTTTATACATATATATGTATGTATGTTGGGAAAAGCCCAATAGTAGAGCTAGATGGAGGAAAATATAAATTTAACTCTCATGTGAATGGATTAAACAGTACAATAATATGGAAAAGAGTGACAGATTATGTAAGAAAACAAAACCCCACAATCTGTTGCTTACAGGAAGCACGTTTCTAAAAACAAAGAAATACACTAAACTGAGGGGATGGGGAAAAAAATTACTATTTATCAAATTAATCCAAAAAAGCAGGATTTGCAGTCATACTACCTGGCAAACCAGGAGTATTCACAAAATTTTTTAAAAGATAAAAAAGGAAACTATATTATACTGAAAGGAATCATAGGGAAAGAGACCGTGGAGGTTATCTCATTCATGCCATATGTTTTAAAGATAAAGAAACTGAGACCAGGGAAAAGGGACTTGCCCAAGGTCATAAACGTAGTTAGTTGACAGAGAGGAGATTTGGACTCATGTCGTCTGACCCCAAGTCCTGTTTTCTCACTGAGCCACATACCATGCAGCCTCTGGGAAGGTGAGCATTCTGACATCGTCGCCTTCCACAGGGACCAAAGGTAAAGTTACACTTCTGGGCTGCGTAGTGAGAGAAGAATGTGTCGTGGTGAACTTCTTCTGGAAAAAGAGACTTATCCCACTGCTAAAAAGGAAAGTTTCTCCTACACATACATACATACATATATATATAAAGAGAGAGATGCTAATAATGATGTTTTGTTATGGAAAATATGTTAATCCACATAGTGGAAAGATGGCAGAATTGGGAATCAGAAGATTTGAATTCCATCTCTGTCACTTTACAACCTGTGTAACCTTGGACAAGTCACATGACCTCTCTGAGTTTCTTTAGTCAAATGATAGGGTAGGACAATTCGCCTTTTGGTCACTGGAACCTCCAGGCCTTTTCTGGAATATTCTCCTTTTATTTTTTTTAACATCTCAGTGATTCATGTAAGAAGCAAAGCAGACTTGTCTGTCTTATAGCATACCACTAGGAAACAACTACCACTCGCATTGTAGAAGTCAAAGCACGTTTTTGCCAAGGTATGGGTAGTATTTTGTACCCTAAATTTCCAGCCATACAAAAAAAAATGTGTCCGTTTTTTAAAATTCAGTTTCATGTAAGTCATATTTGTCTGTAATACTGTCCAGTATTTACTACCAAAATAGCAACAGAAAAATTGGACATTCTGCTACCAAATATTATTTGAACCAAGAAAAAGGCAAGAAATACATATGTCATTTAAGTTAAAAACCTGCCTCAGTTCCTTATATTAAGAACTATTTACTTATCTCTTGAAGATGATGTTGTAACATCCTTGAAAATACTATAGTACTGTAGCATAGTAGAGTACAGCAGAGTGTAGTAGTAAAATATAGCATTAAAGCATAGGATAGTGTAGCATAATGTTAAAGTATAGCAGTTAGTATAATGTAGTAAAGTAGGAAAATATAGTATGAAAGTATAATATAGTGTAGTAAGGTAGAGTATAGTATCATACTAAATAGTGTAACAGTATATTGTGTTAAAGTATAGGTGCACTATAGTGTGGTGTAGTATTATAGTATGGTAAAGTATATATAATATAGTAAAGTATAGTATAATGTAGCTTTGTAAAGTGTAGCAGAGTACAGTATAGTGTAGTAAAGTACAGCATGGTACAGGATGGAATGGGATGGCATGGTATAGTATGGTATGACTTGACTCTTTGTTGCCACAGATCTTTCTGGAGTTCAGGACTTAGAAATTCATACCCTTGTCTCTTGCCCTTTGGATAGCACAGCCCCAGGGACTGTCCACAAAAGTAGCTTGGGCTTACTAGGTAAAAAGTCTGGGCTAGCTTTAATCACCATGCGTGCAGCAGGCCTAGGAAGGCTCACAGCTTGCTCACCAGCAGGCAGACTTCCTTTTAGCCCCCTGATCTCTCACCTCAAGATCCCAGTTTCATTATAAAATGCCCCTCTTGTAGCCTGTATCTGTGTCACTGGTAGGACATGATGTGACATAACTGTCCCCCCGTCCCCATCACATACTATCATGTTAATGCCCAGTGCTTTCTGAATGCTTCTCAGCATCATTCATGCTCCATTTTAGCCTAGTATGCTTGATTGTCCTTGCTCCAACCTTTTTTTTTCCAAGTTCAACTGTGTATTTTCCCACATTCCTTATTCATGCTGCCCCTTTCATAATTTTCATGTTTCCATATGTGGAAAACTTCTGAGATGGGCTTGTATTCTCCACAGAAACAGGCAGGTGGTATTCAGTAAGTTTATATTTAAAGAAATGATGACAATAACTTCTTTTTATTGCATTCTTTAAGACTTACAAAGCACTTTGTGTGCATTATTTCATATTTTCTGATTTGAGCCATTTGTTTGTTGGCAATTAATTTAATTTGAAATCAAGCCACATTGTAGTTTCTATTTTCTTAATTTCTCCTTCTCTGTCTCCTTCTCCCTCTCTCCTTCCTTCTCTCCCTCCTTCCTTCCCTTTCTCTCTTTCTTTTTTTTTTGTAAGGAATATGACTGGACAAACTACCAACCAAGCCAGATGAGTGAATCTGAGCTGCAGATGCTGGCCAGCATGAAAAGGCAACAGATTGAAGAACTGGAAGATGTTGGGGCCTCTCATGGTCTGAGCGCGTCTCAAGTTGACAATTGTAACGTCAGCATCAGTAGCAGCAGTGACGATACTACCACCTGGAACTCCTGCCTGCCCCCAGTGAGTCAAATGTTCTTTCTCCATCAGTGTTTTGCAGTGCCCCAGGTCAGAAAGACAGAGCCAAAAGGGAGGATGTTTCCCAGCTGGGTTCATGTTTTTCACCATCTCATTCACCATCATTTCTTAATTACTCAAAAGTTTAGGTTGGTACTCGATTCAGCAATTTTTTATTAAGTGCAGACTGGAGACAAGATACAAGAAGGAACAATCCCTGCCCTCTGAGTACTTACTTTCTATGCAAGGAAACAGTTCTTCCACAATTAAGTAAATACAAGATGTAGACAAGAGAATTCAGTGATGGGAAGAGATTTCTTCCACTTGGGAGGCATCAAGAAAGGCCTCCTGTAGGAAGTGCCATTTAAGCTGAGCTTTGAAGAGACATGGCCTGACTCTGAGAGGCGAAGGTGAGGAGGGAGAGTGGGCAGGGGGAAGAGCCAGAGCATAGTGAATGGGGAGCAGGAAGTAGGCCAGGCTGGTGGGTATACCAAAGGGTATGTGAGAGGAAATAACTTAAATCAGCCCAGAAGCCTGACTTCTTCTCATGTATAATCAATATCAAATTGCTTGCTTTCTCAAAGATGAGGGTGGGGCAGGAGGGTGAGAATTTGGAACTCAAAATTGATGTTAAAAATTATTTTACATATAATGGGAAAATATCTAATAATGAAATAATTTAAAAGCTAAGCTGAAAACAGTTGTGGAGAGTGTTAATATTGTACATAGTTTTAAAACTATGTAAAGAGGACTTAATAGGATTAAAAATCCAAGACATGAACCTGCCCTTGAGGAACCTGCAGTCTAGTTGCAGAGACAGGCAATAGGCACATGACATACTAAATAATCATTCAGAAAGTAGCTCTTCTGCAGCAGCCTGAACACTGACCCAGGCCAGCACAGGATTGATCACCAGATGCTTAGAGCAGGTGGGGGGGGGGGGGGGCCTCTTAGCTTTCAGAGGACAGAGAGAGGGCTAAAATAGGTTGAAGAGATCTTGAAAGAGGAAGGCTTGGAAGATTGGAGATGAAGTGAAGGCTGTCCTCCTCCAGGTTTTCCAGTTTTCCCCCTTATGGTGTTCCCTCATATTAGTTATGCTGTCATTATAGGAGAAAGATTTGGACTCATGCAGCCTCAGGCAGACCAGTATTCCACTGAATAGTCATGCATGAACCAGGATATGGGAATTGGGGCTGGAGCAGTGAGTAACAAAGGCGCCTCCTGAGAGTTGCAAATATAATTTGCAGCAGAAGTGAAGTTTTGCCTTACAAAAGCAGTTTGAACTACAAGAAAGAAAACTGTGGACTCTGATAAATTCTCTTTGTGGAGCAGCTCAGAGAGTGACAAAATAAAGGAGGAGCTAAAGGCAGGATTATTTATGCCCTGGAAGAGCCAGCTGGCTTGTTGCCTTGGATACTGTGTTCTCCTCGTCACAGTTCTGTTCTCAGGTGGGCCGGGAGCAGAGGGCGGGTGCTTGAGTGCCTTCCTCTCCCTGGGGCTGCTGCTGTGGTTTCTAATCACATACACGTCTTTTGGATAGAATGAGAAGATTCAAAATAGTCCATTGTCATACAAAGAAAAAAATTTAAGGCCCTACCTTTGATCTCAGAAGGTACATTTATTGGTCATTGCATCAAATTGAGGGTCTTCAGAAATCAAATCATTGTGGTCTGGAATGCAAAAATTCAGTAGCAAACTCTGCATCTTGTTCTTTGTCTGAGGCCTAAATATAGTGATCTATAAATATGGTCTGGATTTCACTCAGAGAGCCACAGTGGAGGAGCACTGGAAAGGGAGTCATCTAAGAGCTCATCTCCAGCTTCAAGGCAGTGATATGGTAAGGGGCAATGAGGCAGTGTCTGTAATTGCTTTGAGTAATGAAGGGAAGTAACCCAGTAATAATATTTGTGATACTGAGTCCTCCAGAGAAAAGGAAAAAGAGTCACTGTAGGAATTCTTGTCATCTAGTCCTGGGCATTTCTGAGTGGTTTGTTTTTTCCTTCTGTCAGGCCCATGATTCCATTGGTGTGCAGACCTCCCAGTGTGGGAGTCCCCTCTGCTGTGAGGGTCACTCGTCTACAACTTCTAGTCTCCGAGGGTTTCCTGAGCCCGAGTGGTCCAGTGACTTGCCCAAGGTCCTACAGACTGCCGAGTCTGCCCTCTGTCCATACCCTTCCACACTGCGCTATTCAAAAATAACACTGAAACCATATTTAAAAATCAGTCCACGAGCACTTGTCAGGCATTCCAAGAGTGTGCACTTGTGTTGTTTTCCTTGACGCTGCTCAAATTCCAAACAGCTTAATGTGGTCCCAGGACAAAGGTCTAACTCTTTAGATGGTTCAGTGATCAGCAGAGAAGCCACAACTTGGGGAGGTCAAGCTTGGTTTCACATATTTTCCATAATGACTTCACACACATTCCAGTCTGAAAATGGAAAAGCCCACACAGAATAAAAATGCTGCCTTTCTTCTAGAGCCTCCTGCCTCTGCAGAAGTCGGGCTTCCCAGCTTCCCATGTGGTACAGTTAAATGTTTACAGAACAACCATTCTGTGTAGGGCCCTATACTAGCCTTTGGCGGTCCCAAGATTGAAGTGATACAGTCCTCATTCTTAGGAAGTTCACAAGCTCTTGGGACAAGACCTGCACACAGAAATCCAGGGAAGGTTCTGTGAACAACTTGAATAGGGAAAGATCACGAGGGGATTCTTGGAAGACTTCATGGAGGAGGTGTCACCTAAGTTGGGCCTTGAATGAGAGACTGGCAGAAATTGGAAGGAGTGAGTCCATTCCAAAGTTAGAGATTGACTCATAACAAAGAAAGTCCCAGAAAGAGATGGAGAAATGCCTTGTTTTCATTATTAGAGGTATAATTCAAAGTAATATGTACAAACTAAAATGTGTTTCTCAATTAGTATAATTAATGTAGTCATTATTCTTGTTGCAAATTGTCTTTTGTGGGCATCTCTAAGTACATCAAACCCCCTGGGAAACCCATTAGACTTTGATAGATAAATTTTTCAGCATTTCCACTTGTAAGGAAATTCAATTAAAATAATCCTTTGCAACTTCTGTGAAAACCAGGTTTCAGGTAATCAGTTTTATTCACTTTCTGTTCAGTGGCACTCATGATAGCCTGGGGAAAGAAGTAGTGAGAGAACTCTAATGGATTTTTAAGTGAATTTAGAATTTTGAGCAATTTTGATTGACATCAGTAGAAAAATTCAACCTTGTTAACTCATCAAGCTTTTTTAAAAGAGCAATTAAAGGACAAGATTTCTTAGGCTAATCATTCTAATGTAATGGCAGGTGGAATAGCAGGTAGTATAGCTGAGCTTCCTTCCCTTGTCCAAACACACAATATCTCCAGAAAGATTTAGAAAATGTACCAGACTGAGTCTTTATTGGGAAATCCAAGAAAAAAAAATCACATTCAGTCATTTTCCAGGCCAGATCCACAAAGGGAGACAGGCAGATAAGTCTGTGGACACTGCTGGAGATGGGGGTCTAGCCAAGGACACCCATTTGGAGCATTCCAGCACAGGGAGAAGCAGTCCGTCAAGGAGAAAAGAGGCTATGGGTCTGTACAGGAGGGGCTCAGTCTTGTGTAGGTTATAGGAACAGATGCCAGCCTGCAGCTCCTTTGTGTTACCTAGTTATGGGTCACACATCTGTGGCTAACTGAAGAGGGAGCCTGTGCCCATGGCAGTCCAGGCTTAGCAGTGATCATGAGCCGTAGGCTCTATACCAAGCAAGAAGCAAACTCTGAAGCTTTATGGTCCTCACCCCAGGAGCAGAGCATGATTTCCATTCAGTTTCCAGTTCAGTCTGAAGCCTGCAATAATATAACAAGGATGGGAATCCCAGACCACAAGCACCCTGTAATTGTGTCATTTTGAACCCCTGCTAATGCATTACAGCAACTCCTCTGCAATTTTTAATCTTTGAGAGTTGCCTATGCCAATGAGAGTCTCAGGGACTTGCCCAGGGTCACACACACAATAGGCTTTGGAGGCAGAACTTGAATCCAAGTCTCAAGGAAAAATAGTTGCCTAATAGTAGCTGAGTATAGTAACAGTCCACCAGAACTCCAACCAGGAGAAGCCCATAGGCATGGTGCTCATACCCAAACCCAGATCAGGAACTTACAGAGCTCAGATGTGGATGAAAGTATGGGCAACAGAGAGAGGATGGAAGAGAAGGGTATACAGTGATCAGACTGCCCTACATTATACCGTTTTGAAAGCACTGAAAACTTGCAGGTCCCCAGACTAAGCTGGCCCCAAGATTCTGGATTTGCACAGCACTCCAAAAAGTAGTATTAAGACCCTCCCCAACATTCCCTCTTAAGTGCACAGAGCCTGGACCTGAAATAGCCAGAAAGTAGACTAGAAGAATTAACAAACCAAAAAAAAGAATCCTATGATAAAATATTATTATAGCAACAGGGAAGATACCAACCCAGAAGAGTGACTCTAAAACATCTACAAGCAAATCATTATGTGAGGTCTGAGTTATAAAACTCATTATAAAACACAGCTTAGGCACAAGTTCAGATAGAATTCTTGTAAAGAGAGAAGCAAGAGTTTAAAATGTTTTATATAAATGAAATGAGAACATGGGAAAAATGGAAAAGAAATGAGACTTATATAAGAAAAAAAGGAATTAAGAGCTTGGCTCAAGAGGTACAAAACCTTACCAACGCAATAAAACTCCCTGGAAATTAGAATAAACCAAATAGATGCAGTGACTCCATGACACAGCAAGAAATATTAAAACAAAATCTAAAGACTGAAAAAAATAGGAAAAAATGTAAAATACCTGATAGCAAAAACAGTGGACTGGATGTCCTGAAACCATGACCAAAAAGAAAGAAATCATAAAAGAAAACTGCCCGGATCTCTTAGAACCAGGGGCCAGTGTATAAATAGGAAGAATCCACTGGTTACCTCCTGAAAGAAACGCCAAAGTGAAACTTCTAGGAACAGGATAGTCAAAATCCAGAGATTCAAGGCCAAAAAAAACATTCAAGTACTGAGGAGTCACAGTCAGAATCACACGGATCACACAGAAGCAGTTCTAAAGAAGTGGAAAGCTTAGAATATAATATTCCAGAAGGCAGAGGATATAGACTTAGAATCAAGGAGAAAGCCAGGAAAACAGTATAATCCAATGGGCCAGGGTGGGAATGAACTCTGATTGGTATAAATGTGTGTGTACACACACATATACACAAACACACACAAAATTTTGTACATGTGAGTCCTTTTCCCTTTTTATGATCTCATTGGGATACAGATCTAGTAGTGGTATTGCTGGATCAAAAGGTATGCACAGTTCAATTGCCTTTTGGGCATAGTTCCAAATTGCTCTCCAGAATAGTTGGATCAGTTCATAACTCCACTGACAATGCATTAGTGTTCCAGTTTTCCCACATCTTCTCCAACATTTATCATTCCCCTGTTTTGACATATTAGCCAATCTGATAGGTGTGATGTAGTACTTCAGAGTTGTTTGAATTTGCATTTCTCTTATCAGTAGTGATTTAGAGCATTTTTTCATATGACTATAGATACCTTTGACCATTTATCAACTGAGGAATGACTTGTATTCTTATAGATTTAACTCAGTTCTTCAATATTTTAGAAATGAGACCTTTAGGGTCAACTAGGTGGCACAGTGAATAGAGTGCCAGCCCTGGAGTCAGGAGGACCTGAGTTCAAATCCAGCCTCAGACACTTACCACTTACCAGGTGCATGACCTCCAAAAAGCAACCAAAAAAAAAAATGACACCTTTATCAGAGACACTGGCTGTAAAAATTGTTGCCCAGCTTTCTGCTTACTTTTTAATCTTAGTTGAATTGGTTTTGTTTGTGCAAAAACTTTTAAATTTAATTATCCATTTTGCCTTTCATAATGTTTGAGTTTTGATTGAAATAGAGGATTTCCAAGCATTGATGCAGAGACCAGAGCTGCATAGATAGAAACTTTGAAGTTCAAACATGGGAGTTAAGATAAGGAAAACATGAACAAACAATCATAAGGAACTAAACAAGGGTACACTGTGTACCTTCTGATTTGGGAAGATAATCCATGTGTTGTTCCCTCAGAACCTTATCATCATTGGGTAGTGATAAAGGAAATCTAATGAGAGGGCTGGGAATGACTCTCTTTTATTTTGGTGATCTTAGAAGAATGGCAAGAGGAATGGCAAGAAGAACGGAATGGAAGAGGAATATACTAGGAGGGAAAGGGAGAGAAAGGATAGGGAAAACCTCCATTCCACAGGTCTACCTTAAATAATCAGAGAATATCTCTTCTCTGCTGTTAAGAGTATTGTGGGTGTTAGGATCTGTCTTAATTTTAGCATTAAAGAAAATTCATTCTGTGCTTTGCTGCTTCACCCTTGGGACCATGAAACCTTTCCACCTGACATACAACTCAGACCTCACTTGTTCTTTCCCTGTTAGAATATGAACTCCTTGAGAGCAGGAACTTGCCTTTCTGTTGGTGACTCAGTTCTTTTTCATTCATTCATTCATAGATTTAGAACATTATTCCATTTCAAATAAACCATAAGACAAAAAGCCCTTCATTACTCTAGTCTAAGATAATCATCACTTCAAAACAAATTCTGGAAAAGAATGCTTGACATATATCCTACATAAGCAAAGATTCTCACAAGGCCATTATTCACTCATCCAGGTTAAACAATTCCTCAACCTAATAAAGAATTCACTTATGTCTTCAGTTCGGGGAAGAAGTGACATGGTACTTTCATCTACATATCACATTGAATCACTCCCATGAATGGAAATTTGGAGAAAAATAAGACCAATTTCACAAATTGAATTTAGTCAACCAATTAGCATATGGGAAAAGTATTTGAAAAATTATTTACAATCCTAACTAATAACCTTGGAACATTATTGTCATTTTTAATGAGTTTTACTTAACAATACAAAAAAAATTTCCTTTGCCTTGTAACATGGTAGTATTTTAATAATGTTCTTTGGAGTCCTTTCTTAACATCCCTCTTACCCTTTCCAAAAGCAAAACTTTCTAAGCTCAGTGGCCATTCATTGGTGCAAATGCTGTTTCCTTGGGATTTGTGCGTAGCAACAGCGCCACCCAGAGGATGCTTTTGTTGAGCTCATCTTTGCCTTACCGTTTGTTGATTGTCACCTAGCATGGGGTGCTGGCATTTTCTATGGTGACCGTTTGGCTACATGTATGTTACGTGCTAGCACTTGGTCTTTGACTCATTATGACAAATTTAGGATTGCATTTCTCCCCTTATATTCAGTTTCATTAACTGCTCACGAGTTTTGAGCTTTAATGAGGTTTAAAAAATTGTCCAGTACTGAAAAGAAAGTTGATTTTGCTAAGCTACAGATAAATCAAATGAACAGATGTTCTTATGCAACTATAAAAATGATAGACTAAAAACTGTATTTTATAGTTAGTGTAATATCTGCGCTGTCAGAGAAACTGTTGAAGTGTACAAGTTGTTTAGCGGTTGGTTTAAATTCGGTCAACACCTCAAACAGAAAACTGTTTCCTTTTTAGCCTGTTACTTAATTCTCTTTCTGCCATCTCTGGTTAAATGGCAAAATTTGATTAACTTAAATATAAATATCTGAATATGTCAATGAAAAGCTTTAAGTTGTAAATCAGTGTGCATCACAAATGCATGTCTGTCATTCATCGTTTGCACTTTTGTGCCTTGGACTGAGGTGGAAGGTGTTAGTCACTCTTTGAGAGCTAAAGCCATGCTCGTGTTACTCCTGTGGCAGATTCCCTTCAGGGTGATAGGCTACAGTGGCTATGAGCAATGGGGCAGTGGAGTAGATAAAATCCTCTGCTTGGAACTAGGAGGACCTAGGATCCAATCCTGCCCACCTGTTAGTTGTGTGACCACAGGCAGCTCAATTAACCTCTCTGCACCTGAGTTTCTTCATCTGTAAGAAGGGATGTGAATAATAACCATCATGCCTTTTCTCATAGTCATTCATTTCAAATTTTCAAAAATTGTATACAGTGCTTTATATAGCATCCTACTGTATATGTAACATCAGCTGTCATTGTTGCTGGTAATATAATCATTCTAAGGCCATCACCCCCTTGTTTCTGTTTATCACAAAATCAGGATTTTTTTTAAAATGTTTTACTTAGTGCTTATTACTTAGCTTATTTCTCTTTGTCATGACTCCTGCCCTAGCACCAAATGAAAGGAAGTCTTTACCCTGTATGTGTATGCATACATTCCTATTTCGTGAGTCTGTGTACATATGCATGGAGAGAAAAGGAGGGGGGAGAGAATATACATAATGACCAGGTTATCCAAACAGTTCAGGGATGAAATTACCTTGTAGTGTTTGCATGGAACCCTCAGAGCACTATCATCTCCTGAGTGAAAAGCACACTAATGGAAAAGAGATTGTTCTGACCATCTATGTTGGAAAAAACAAAGTAGATGAACAACACATAATGCCCAGATTATGATGTGACATCAGATGAGTAGCCCATCAGAATAGCTATGACTTGGACAAACTTTGCAGATGCATATTGAACCAGGCCAAGAACTGAATAGGAGAATAAATTCAGGCTGGATGGATTAGAAACTGAAATTTTTCAAAATATCTATGTTGAATTGAGGGTAGTAGAGATCCTGGAGTGCCCGAAGGGATCAGACACTTTCCCAAAGGGGCTTTAAGGCTATAAATCATAGCACATCACAATTTCAGAAGAATTAAAATAAAAAATAACTTAAAGAGATGTGAGGAAATAATGCATGGCAGATATAAGCAAGCATGTTGCCAATGACATGTAAAATGGCATATGAGACATTATCAAGGAAATGAATGAGTAGAAAATGGATGTGAATGATTCACATAGCCTGAAAGAGAGATAAGGGAGGGACAGAACTTAGTGCCTCACCCATTGTTGTTCTTGAGATACTTTAAAAAAAAAAAAAAGAAGAAGTAGACCTTTGGCATGTAGGAAAATGGCATCAAGGATTGTGATTGGCATCAGTGGAAGAAGCACCCACACAAAGGACCTCGTAGATCTATCTGGTCTCCAGATGTTCTCTATAACATGGACACAGGAAACTGCCCATTGACACATCAGAATGCTACACGCAGAGGATCAGAGGGGCCCTCAGTTACCAAGTTCAATAAATCATTTAAAACTAATAGGATCCTTTAACCCTAACTTAAGCTGCAGGAAATAATGTTCTGTCTTCAGTAGAAATAGGTTCAGTTGATACTCTTTGCCTATCAAAACCAAGTTCTTAGAGCTGAAGTTTTCTCAAAACTACCTCTTAGAAAGTATCTGGCCATAACTTGTGATTCTCATTTTGATTAACCAGCATTCATGTGTGTGTCTGTGTAAGTGTGTGCATGTGATTAGGCAGGAAGAAAAGATTTGTGAAGCACCCACTATGTGCCAAGCTCTGTTCTAAGCACTTTATAAATATCATCTCATTTGATCTTCCCAGCAGCTCTGGGAGGTAAGGGCTTTTATTGTCCCCGTTTTACGTTTGAAGAAACCGAGGCAAACAGTTTGCTGATATAAAAGTTTCCTCATATAAATCAGGGTTTGAGACTCAAAGTAACAATCCCTTTGAGGCCAAATTTGAGCTCTTTCGTGTCCTCCTAAGCTGTGTTACTTAACTTGAAAGTGTTGACTTGTGTGCATTTCAAAAGAGACTCATTGGGGTCCGTTTTAATGCAGTTTGTGGTTCAGTCGCTTTTAGTCATGTCTAACTATGACCCCATTGGGGGTTGTCTTGGCAGAGATCCTGGAACAGTTTGCCATTGCCTTCTTCTCCAGCTCATTTTACAGATGAGGAAACTGAGGCAAACAGGGTGAAGTGACTTGCCCAGCATCACACAACTAGGAAGTGTCTGAGGTCAGGTTTGAACCCAGGAACACAAGTCTTCCTGACTCCAGAGCTCCATCTGACGTGCTGCCTGGCTGCCCTTATTACAAAGTATTAGTTATAAGTTTTTATGGCTTTTACAACTTTATAAAGGTTTTTCAGTAATACATAGTATTAATTATAAAGATGCTATTAGATCAGAAGTGTCAATCACCCATCCCATAACACTCCCTACTGCAACCTGAGCCTGAATCAAATTAAGACGTAATTAGGAAATATTTAGCAAAATAAATAAAGATAGAATAGAATATAGCTAATGTTACTATGGGTTTTTTCTGAGTCTGTATGCCTTCTATATTCTGTTTGAATTTACAATTTGAAATATGAGTAAGGATTTGAATTTTTAATGGTAATCTCAGCCTTGTCATTTTTATTATTTAATATTGTCCTGTTTTATTTTTTAAACAATCACTAGAAGGAAAAAATTGACAAAAAGGTGAAGAGAGAATATTCTTGGTAGCACAGCTACATGACCATTCTGCAAAGGGCGTGATAGAAGTCTTCAAAGGCTCGCATGGTTGAGGGAAAGAAGAGTTATTTGGTCTGGCACGAGGGGGCGTAAATACAATTAATGGGATAAAATTAAGAAAATGGAAATTTTGGTGGAATATCAAGAAGTCTTCCTGACAGGAGCCAAAAATGAATTATGGGCTTGTCTAAAGTCAGTAGGTGGCTGCTCCATCATGTAAAGCATATGTGTGGAGCCAAGGACTGAGCAGCAAATTCCAACATGTTTATCTGTCTGAGACAGAGTAATCCTGAGTGGGTCCTTTCCAGACAAGGTAATAAGTGAGGCCCTTTTCATGACCTAATTTCCCTTTTTTTTCCCCTGAGAAATATGAAACCATAATTACACAACTACTTAACATCTTATTCAGTGCAACCGTAAAACCAAATTTGGGGTTTGTTCTTCTCTCTGCTGTTCTCCCGGCCGTTGTGTTTATTATATTGTCATTGCTTGGTGGTGCCTGGATCCTGGTTACCTGTGTACATTTAAGTTCACTCAGGGGACATGATGCCTTGTCAGATTAAGTGACCGGCATGCCAGGATTGGAGATCTGATTTCATTTAAAGGAGGGATTCTTAACCTTTTTTCTGTCATGGACTCCCTTTCACAGTCTGGTGAATCCTGTGAACTCCTTCTCCAGAGAAATGTCTTTAAAATAAAATACCAAGGATTACAACAGAGACCAATTCTATTGAAATGCAGTTATCAAACTATCACAAAACAAGTTCATGGACCCAGGTGAAGAGCCCCTGAATTAAATAGGAATATTCAAAGAAATAATAAAGGGAAAGGATTCACTATGAAGAACTTACCTCATTTATGTCCTCAATACATCTAGGCCCTGTTAAAATCTATTCATATTGTGAATTACGTGCCATTATACACCAGTCACTGCATTATGACATAAAGCAACAAGCATAGGACTCTTTAAGGTCAAGAGCACATTTAGGTCCTGGTTCTGCCCTCAAGTGCAAGTCATGTCCCCTCTCCAGGCATGAGTTCCTTCGTGTATAAGGGGAAGAGCATAATAAATTCCAAGGACTCCTCCAGCTTTTGAGTTTTATGGCCCTATACTAGACAAGGCTTACACCCCACAGTTTAAGAAGCATTGAAGGGATTGCAAGCGGAGAAAGTTTAAGAAGTCCTGCTCTAGTCACCCAATAATTTTCATTTAGTTTTTAAACCCTTTGGGTGGCATCTGAGACACACCTCCCTGATTCCAGTCCCAAGGTGATTGTGACCATGGATTTTTGCATGGAGGGGGTGATTGACAGTGACAGCAGTAATGGTAAACAATGCACTGGGGCCTCATTACACTGTTCCTAGAGTGAGAAAGTTGAGAAGCAACATTTTATCAATGTTGAGGCACGTTCCCCTTTTATTAGCCTCAAGAGAAGAGGATCAAATGACCAATTGGCGCTCAAGGTGATCTTGGCATCCACATGCTTGTGAAAAATAGACCAAAGCATGAAGGTTAGCCTATGTGATCAGACTCTACAATACCACATGTTTTATGAAATATCCTTTAATTCACTGATCACTGTTCAATGTTCTGTCATCTACTCAGGGCTAATGCCTGCTTTTTAGAGAGCAGCCACTGTAAACCCCACTAGCCTACAAGAGGACTTATCCTACAGAAATTATTCAAACTGAGGCACAAATGTTTATCTGTGTCTTTGAGTCTATAGTGTTTGATGGTACTTTCATATACCTTGCCACACCTAGAATTTCGGTATAAATATCATAGAATCATCTCATATCATATATTGAGGGTCTATAATTTCATCATGGGGAGCCATCCACCAACTCAGATCTCAGATCTTCTGTGCCTTAAATGATTGTCATGGGTGATTAAAAATGTCATAGCTCTGTGGCCAACTGTGGTGGTGAGCCTCCAAATGCAGCCAAGTTGGGTCACCAGTGAATGACTTCCATGGAGAAACAGAATGCTGCAAGTTTTAAAATCTAAATATACCAACACTCCTACTGATGGACTTTGTGGAGTCCATGGAGGGACTGTGGAGGGAGCAGTCTGCCTACATCTAGCAGCTTACGTGTTTGCCTTTGGACATGATTTTTGTTATTTCTGTGTGGCCATGTATCTCTACATACATTGCTATAGGTAACCCTGGTGGTTGTGGGCATAGCTTTGGAGGGTGCAGCTGGCCACCAGTCTCATCACTACCCTCTCCTTTCCAGCCCATTTGTCTCTGGAGAGTTCAGCAGTCTGTTTCAGGAATTAGCTCTGGGTTTGTAGCCTGGGGCATTATAAAGACCCATCAATGAACGCAGTCCACTTCTTTGCTGCTTTGTGAAATTTATATTAAATGAAAGGTTAGAAGTAAAATCACACTAGTGCCGAGTTGTCTCCCCCCCTCCCCCCCAAACACAATTGGGAAATTTCAACATTTGGACAGTTTAGGCAGAGGTTTGGCTCTCTGTCCTACCTTGAACTTATGTTTATCTAGAAATAATTCTTGGGCTCTTTATGGTTTAGGCAATTCAAGTTACTCAAAATGTTTGGGTAGATAAATGAGCAGATCATGCTATGGCATCTGTATAGATACTGAGAGAGGTACTCAAGGGAAAAGCAGACCTTTTCACAGAACTTCCTCAGCCCTTGAAAAGAAGATGGGTACAACCTCTGGCTTCAACCTGTGTGGGATAACAAA
Organism: Pseudochirops corinnae; assembly: GCA_028646515.1. Lineage (NCBI taxonomy): Eukaryota > Metazoa > Chordata > Mammalia > Diprotodontia > Pseudocheiridae > Pseudochirops > Pseudochirops corinnae. Next base: position 17,778,579 of record CM053590.1, on the reverse strand, counting down.
GACCCTTACCCAAATTAAACTAAGAGGCTTCTCAAAGTAGAAAGTAGAAAAGAATTTATTACGATTTCTCATGAGAAAAAGGACAACTCACACTGAGTGCATTCAATACATTTTCAGTGTCAGACCATGCCAGGCATAGAGAAGATACATAATTTTATAGCCCCAGCCCCTTTACCTATTCGCAAATCCCCCCTCTCCCTAGCCCCCTTCCTCTCACCTCGTTATCTTAAGCTTTGAGGGTACAATCTAAAACGCAATCCATCTAACCCAAAGATAGTAATAACATATATAGTAAGCAGATGCAGTTATTTTGTACATTTAGCAGTCCATACCACTCCTACATTTCTGGAGGCCCCCTTTTCTTTTGATTAATGAATGGACATGATCAAAGCCTGTCCTTGTTCCTATAACATTTCGTGGTCAGCTTGCCCCTACAGTATAACTGGGCAAGGAACCAAGCAGATAGGATTTTCCTGCACATTTAGTATCCTAAGAAACCTTGTGCAACTCCCATCCTTGTTAGTCTCTTAACCTGGGTAATCATGCAGATGGGTTTACATCCTGTGCCCTCATTCCTGGAACACTTCGGGGTCCGTAGCTTGTTTTTACAGAAAAACTGAATTGAAAATGCAACTTTAAATTCTGTGAGGGTCCCCTAGCCTAAAAGTTTTATGAGGGGTCTTCTCTTCCAAGATGGCCCTGGCCCTCCTTAAGCTGCCTCTTTTCCATGGCTGCTCAGCCCTCAATTTTCTTTCTTATTTTGCTTGATATCCTCTTCTTTCCTACTTGCTCATTAAGGCCTGGATAAGAATAGGAAAGTTGACTACGTTGCTGTACTGCCACTGCTATTCTACTTAGCTTTTGAGGCCCACCTGCTTCCACCCAGTCTTTCACAATTCTGTGTATCTCTTTATGACTACCAGGGCATGAACCAGCTAAAAAAATCTTGACAGTCTCAAATCACTCTCAATTTTGAAGGGCCTATACTTGTCCCTATGAACTACAGGTCCCAAGATCTAAGTAACAGTTCCCAAACTCAAATACGGGTATGGTTCTCAAACTCTTTGGTCTCAGGGCCCCTTTATACTCTTAAAAATTATTGAGGACACTTCCAAAAAGCTTTTTTTATGTGTGTCATATCTATCAATATTTACTATATTATAGATTTAAAATGCCATAATATTATTTTGAAAATGGTTTTGACCTCATAGAAGGTATTAGAGACCACCAGGGGTCTAGTGCAGAGGTGTCAGACTCTTCAGAATCCCTGTAAAACTCTCTAGTACCACTGAACAAGATTAAAATGTAATTGGAAGATGTTTAACAAAATAAATAAAATAACAATACTACATAAATAATTGTAACAGCAATCAATTTAGCAGATACTTAGCACTTAGTAACTTAGGGCTAAGTATAGAAGGTGTGAACTCTGTCCCCTGTTGAGAGGGCATGAACTCCCCTGTTGACATGGCAGAAGAGGATTGGCTGAGACAGGAGGCCAGTGTGTGTATATAAGAAGAATTCTAGAGACAGAGAGATAGAATCAGAAATGTTCCTCCTGGTGGCTCCTGTTGGAAGAAGCAGGATTGTCCCAGTATCTGGGAGCTGGGCTGCTGGACTGTAAAACTAAGTTGAAGTTTTCTTGGGAGAGAGAGAGAGAGAAAGTGAGAGAGAGGGCTTGCCTGGAAGGTCATTTCTCCTGGGTCCTAGTGCCAGCTGAATGCTGGAGTACTAAAGAAGCATGACCAAGATAAGCCTTTGTTTGTTCATGGCCTGGCTGATCCTTGAGTTCCCAGCAACAGAAGTGGTGAAGGGTCTGAGATGTGCCGGACCCTGTGAACTTCAGTGTGTACCAGGGACTGCCTGGAGAACTGGACAAGAACCTGGGAGCTGTCTATCTCTGAGGACTGGATGAGAACCTGGGAGCTGTCTGCCCCTGAATCCAGGTGACTGTTTGGTGGATTCAGATAGGAACTGGGACCATGGAAGGGGATCCAGGGAATCAGAGAGACCACCCAGAGTCAAGATGAAGAAAAAGGCCTCCCCTTGGATGAAATTGAGGTTTTCTGGACACCGACAAGTAGAGGGTTTGTGTAATTTTCTAATGACTATACTTAATGATATTTAATAATTGTGAATCTGGATTAGTGACTAAATCAGTGGTTCTCAACCTTCCTAATGCCGTGACCTTTTAATATAGTTCCTCATGTTATGGTGACCCCCAACCATAAAAGTATTTTCATTGCTACTTCATAACTGTAATTTTGCTACTGTTATGAATCATAATGTAAATATCTGATATGCAGGATGTATTAATGGTTGCCCCATGAGTGGAATATTGATATATTGTGAATTGATTGAATGATTAAGTGAGGAGAGTTTCCCCCTTAGGCAAACCAGATGATTATTCTTTTATTCCTTGTTCTAAATATTGTGGCCACTATTGAAAACTGTATGGCCAGTCTAATGTTAAGCTGTTATGAACACTATATTGTGATTTTCTGTGATAAGATGTAATATTGTGAATATTATATTGTGACTTGTAATGAATGTTTGCCTTGATTTCTAATGGAATAAACAGTGTTCACTATACTGTATAATCCAAACCTTAAAAGCTGTTCACAGTAGCATTCTTTTGGGAATCTGCTTATGTGTGGCATTACATTAATGTTAACTTTTGGATTTCCCAAGTCACTATGTGGCCTGCAGGAATCCCTTTTTTATTTGAATTTGACACTACTGGTCTATAGGATGCATAAACAAGGCCATATGTTTAAGATGTTTGGTAGGGAGATAAAACACATGTACACAGAAAAACTTTAGTAGTAGATAAAAGGGGGAAGTAGAATGTTCTGGGATATCAGAGAAATAGATCATTTACAGGAAAGACTTCACAAATGAATTGGAATATGCATCTGTGCACATGTGGTTTCCTTTCAGGCCCTTATCACCTCTCACCCGGACTATTGCAATCTCCTGATTGGCCATCCTAAACACAACTTTTTAAAGACACTCACAATCTGACCGTAAACTGCCTTCCCAGTGATGTTAGACACTAACCCCCTTGCAGTAATCTTCTGTCCAGCCAAACTGGACAGCCTTCTTACTCTCCATTTCTCATGGTACCCTTCAGCCCATTCTTTTGTATTGATTAATGCCTCACCTCACCCCCTATAGTGAGGTAAGAAATTATAGATCATATTCAAAGTATGGCAGGTATGTGTGAATAACATACCAGAAAGGTAGATTGGAGCTAAATTACGTCAGGCCTTGAATGCCAAAAAAACTTGGACTTTATTTCACAGAAAAATGGGCAGACATTGAAGATTTTAAGCAGGGAAATTAGGATCCAAGATTGACTTTAAAAAGAATAATGTAGGACAGAGCCAAGATGATGGAGAAAAGGAGGGGCTCACCTGAACTCTCCCAAATTCCCTTCCAAACAACTTTAAATAACACCTCAAAACAAATTCTGGAGTGGCAAAACCCACAAAAAGATAGGGTGAAACGATTTTCCATCCCAAGACAACTTAGAAAGTCAGCAGGAAATATCTATTGTCCCAGGGTGAGAGTGTAATACTGCACTATGTGTCAGCACAGTTCAAGCCCTAGCAAATAAGCAGCAAGGCTTGAAAATGAGTAAATCAGCAGAAGCAGCAACAGCCTCCAGAACTTTCAGCCCACACACAGTAAGGGGGCGAGACAGCTACTCAGAAGGAGATTACAGGGGCCCCTTGTTGAGACTGGGTTCAGGACTCTGTTGCATCACCCATACTCAGATCTGGGTCATAGTCCTAGGACAAGGAGGAGCACTAGTACACCAGAACTTGTCACAGCAGGGGAGCAGGGACCCCTGGTCACCGTTTCAGGAAGGAAAAGAGTACTTGTGGTAACTCTCAGACCAGAGACAGTCCAAGATATCCCTTAGATATCTTAGAGCATCTCACCTAGGAAGAACTAAAAACTTACAGACAGAACTAGCTCTAAAAACAGCTGAACAACATAATCTGAAGCTTGAGACAGTGCTCCATCCACCCCAGGATTAGATTCCAACTTTAACATAAAGTTTTAAGTCAAGAATGAGACAAAAATATCCTGACCATAGAAGTTACTATAGTGAGAGGGAAAATCAAAAACTCACATGAAAACAACGAAGTCAAAAATGTTATATCCAAAGTCTCAAAAAAAAAAAAAGAGTAAATTGTTCTCAGACCCAAAAAGATTCCTGGAAAAGCTCAAAAATTAATTTAGAAATCAAATAAGAGAGGAAGAGGGAAAATTGGGGAAAGAAATTAGAGTGATGCAAGAAATCATGAAAAAAAGAGTCAGTAGTTTGGTTATGGAGACACAAAAAAGAAAAGCTGAAGAAATTAACACCTTAAAAAGCAGAATTGGCTAAATGGAAAAAGATATACAAAAATCCTCTGAAGAGAACTCCTTAAAAAGCAGAATTGGACATATGGGAAAAGATGTACAAAAATTCATAGAAGAAAAGAACTCCTTAAAAAGTAAACTTTTCCAAATGGAAAAGGAAGTAGAAAAGCTCCTTGGAGAAATCATTCCTCAAAAACTAAAATTGGTCGAGTGGAAGGTAATGACTCCATCAGACATCCAAAAAGGATCAAAAAAAAAAATCAAAAGAATGAAAAAATTGAAGAAAATATGAAATATCTCTTTGGAAAAACAACTGACCTGGAAAATAGATCCAGGAGAGATAATTTAAGAATTACTGGACTACCTAAAAACCATGATCAGGAAAAGACCCTGGACATTATATTTCAAGAAATTATCAAGAAAAGCTGTCCTGATATCCTAGAACCAGAAAGTAAAATAGAAATTGAAAGAATCCACCGATCACCTCATGAAAGAGATCCCAAAGTGAAAACTCCCTGGAATATTACAACCAATTTCCATTGCTCCCAGGTCAAGGAAAAAATATTCCAAACACCCAGAAAGAAGCAATTCAAATATTGTGGCACCACAGTCAAAATAACACAGGATTTAGTAGCTTGTACATTAAAGGATCAAAAGACTTGGAATATGATATGCCAAAGAACAAAAGAGCTAGGATTATAACTCAGCTAAACTGAGTATAATTCTTCAGAGAGGAAAATGAACATTCAGTGAAATAGAGGGCTTTCAGGTGCTTCTAATGAAAAGACCAGAGCTGACTAGAAAACATGACTTTCAAAGTCAATACTCAAGAAAAGGATGAAAAGGCAAACAGGAAAGAAGAATCATAAGGGATTCAACATGGTTAAATTGTTTATATTCCTACATGGGAAGATGATACTTGTAACTCCTAAGAATTTTATCATTATTGGGGGGGTTAGAAGGAATATACTTAGACACAAGGCACGGGTGGGAGCTGAATATAATGGGATGATTATCTTAAAAAATAAAATTAATGCTTTTTACAGGCAACTGGGAAATAAGATATACAGGCACTGGGGTATAGAAATCCATCTTGCCATACCAGAAATTTAGGGGGGCAGAGGAGGAAGGATGTAAGAGAACAGATTGGGGAAGGGGTATTCAGTAAGCTTGTTATTTTGGGATGGGGGGGGAATATGGGGAGAAAATGTAACTCAAAATCTTGTGGAAATGAATGTTGAAAACTAAAAGTAAATAAATAAATTGGAAAAAATAAAATTAAGAAGTGAGAAAGAGGAATGCACTGGGAAAAGGGAGAAAGAGAAAGATAGAATGGGGCACATTATCTCACCTAAAAGAGATGCAAAAAGAACTTTTACAATGGAGGGGAAGATAGGGGTAAGGGAGTACTTGAACCTTACTCATCCGAACTGACTTAAAGAAGGAGTATCGTGCACACTCATTTGGCTGTAGAAATCTATCTTACACTTCAGAAAAGTAGGAGGGGAAAGGGATATGCCATATTCATATGAAAGGGTGGGGGGAAACGTGGTGATAGAAGGGAGGGTGGATTAGAGGAGGAAGTAATCAAATGCAAAACATTTTTGAGTATGAACAGGTGAAAAGAGAGGGAGAGTAGGATATATTCCGGATATGTAGTAGGAAAGTAGATTATGTAGCAGAGGTGGGGCTCCATATAAGGTGACCCCATACACATACATACACACACACACGTATCTATATATGTGTGTGTGTGTGTGTATATGTATATATATATGTATATATATATCTACACATATATACATATATATGTATATATATGGTGAAAAAAATTTCACAGCAAGTCTCTAAAAAGGCTTCATTTCTCAAATATATAGAGAACTGAATCAAATTTATAAAAATAAGAGCCAGCCTCCAACTGACAAAGGCCAGAGGATATGAACAGGCAGTTTTCGAACAAAGTAATCAAAGGTATCTATAGACATATGAAAAAATGTTCCAAGTCACTATTGGATTTGGAACCCCACAGCTATTGGATGGGCTGATGAGACAGAAAAGTAAAATGACAAATGGTGGGGGGAATGTGGAAAAACTGGAACACTAACTCATGTAACAACTCTTTGTGGTACAAAGATTTGGAAAGAGGGAATCAATTGGGGACTGGCTGAACAAATTTTAGTATATGATTGTGAAGGAATATTGTTGTGCTATAAGAAGCAATGAGCAAGATGCTCTCAAAAAAAAAACCTGGAAAGACTTACATGAACTGATGCAAAGTGAAATGAGCAGGAGAACACTGTACACAGTAGCTTTAATATTATGCATTAACCAACTGTGAGTAATCTTATCTATTCTCAGCAGTACAGAACTGATGAAATCTCAATGCAGATTGAACCATACTCTTTCTAACTTATTTTTTTTTTCTTGGTTTTTGTTTGTGGTTAGGGTTTTTTTGGTCTGTGCTTTCTTTCCCAACATCACTAATGTGGAAATGACTGTACATGTATAACCTGTTTCAGATTGCTTCCCATATCAGTGAGGAGGGAAGGGAAGGAGAAAGAGAATTTGGAACTTAAACTTTTTTAGAGAATGTTAAAAATTGTTTTTATATGTATTGGGAACTAAAATAAAATATTTTTAAAAGATTAATGTAGAATGTGTATGGAGAGGAGGAAGTAGGGAGAGAGCCTAGAGACAGGAAGATCAGCTCTAGGGTTATTCCAGTAACCCAGGGAAAAGATTTTTAGCACTTACACTAGATAGTAGTGGTGGTGGCTGAGAGATTTCAGTTGTAGATATAAAAAGGGACCTAGTCAAGGCTTGGCTATCAAGAAGGAGGAAGTATAGAACCAAAAAAGACACCAAGTTTTAAAAACTAGACAAGTGGAAGGATTTTCAGAAGAAAGGAAGAGGATGCAGCCCCACCTCTGCTAAAGTAGCCCCCCCAGAGCAGCTGAACTTCCTCTCCCTTTAGGGTTCCAGCAGTCACTCTGAGAGGTGGGGGTTAATTTTTAATACAGTCACTGATGACCCAATATCAATCAATCAGTTGATAAACTGAGACAGGTTTGAGGAATTAAGTGATAAATTTCAAGGTGGAGTATGTGCCTAAGAACAGCACTTTTTCAAATAAAACGTGCAGCAATATTTTCTAAGTACTCTTTTCACTATCTTTTGCAGCCTGTCAATCAGGGACGTCACTATCAGAAAGAAATGGATCCTCCCTCTCCTTCTAACCCTCGGTAAGCAATCATCAGCTCTCCTAATGAGAGGCTAAATTCCTTAGAAGATTGACTTGGGTTTGTCCTGTCTGTTTTTCTTAATAATAAATGCTAATCATGATTTTTATTTTTAACTGGCAAATGATAATTCATTATATTTTTAAATTATTTTTCTATAACTTTAAAGTATTTAAAGTTTACTTCTGTGAATTTAAATAATCATTTCATGTTTCAGAATTTCTTGAGTCCAAACACCACTGTTTTTAAAAACTTCTCAGATTTATAAAGGAACATTGGATAATTTAATAAAACCTTACTATTATTGTTCACAGCTTATGTGGACATAGTGTTTTCAAGTTTACGAAGTGCTTTGTCATAGCAATGCAGGCATTGTTGTTCTCATATTCAAGTGCCACAGCTGTTAAGGATCAGACAACTTGGAAAAAGCAAAGTCTAAATTAAACACTTTATAAATAAATGAACTTGTATTACTTTTAGTTACACAAATTACTCAACAAAGCTGTTTGTCTTACTTATTAATAAGATCCATAGACTTATATAATCAATAGATAAGAAGGATAATAAATGTTTTTCCTGCCAATTTGTTTATGTCATTCATTTCCTAGAGAGGTAGCAACAGCAGAGAAGGGTAGAGGACCACTCTTGGAATCAGGACTTGAATTTACATCTTGACTCTTTACTAACCTAGCGAAAGTCTTAGCTAGTCCAGACAACTCTCTGAGCCTCCAAGTTACAAGAGAATTGCCCAGTCTCCATTAGTGGAGGGAACTCCCAGACCAAGAGTTTACTCCATGCAAATGAAAACCAGAAAAAAAATTTTAATTTTATGAGCCACAGCTTATTTTTCTAGATGATGATCAAGAGTAAACCACCCTTCCTCCCAAAGAGCACAGATCCTAAATTAATGACATCGGAATAGAGGAGAGTGGCAATGTGATGTGGTGGAAGGAGCCCTGGATCAGCTGCAAAGTGGAATGGAGCCCAGGTTCTAGGCTTTCCCATACCCATAGCTAACAGAAAGGCTTTGGGCCAAGCAGTTCTGTCTTTGGAGATTAGTTTATTTTTATGTAAATGGAGGGGCTTAAAGATGCTCTCAAAGGGCCCCCCTTCCCAACCTCTGCTGCTGTCTGCTTAGAGCTGCTGTGCTAGCTGAGGCATCGCAAGAGAACAATAAGACTGAGCATCCAAATAAGACACAAAATAAGTCTCATTCCTTCAAAATCAGACTTCATATTTTCATTTGTGGATGTGATCTGTTCACAGAAGGTGAGAAGCCTTCTGTATTTAAAATTCATTTTAAGTTTAAACTGAAAATACTTTCTGCATAAAAATTTCATGTAAGATAGTATACTTGAGTTCCAGAAAACAGCTCTGCAGGTACAAGATTGGGAAGGGAAGGGAATTAGAAGTTTGCCTGAAAAAGATTGACGAGTTTCAGCGGACAGCAAGCTCCCTCAGACGGCAGCATAACAGCCCCAAAAAGTGCTCGGCACTTTGAAGCCATGTGAGTAGAGGTGCACCTACTGGGGACAGGCAGGTTCTGTGATCCTCTGCCCTGGGCAGACTGTGTCTGAGGACTGTCCTCGGGCCTGGACACAAGGGCCCAGAAGAGGGTAGCCAGGATGGTGAAAAGCCTCATCAGAAATGGAGAGCATGCTTTATATCACTCAGTAAATGTTTAATCACTCAGAAAAGGTCATTTACATTTTCATTTATTGAAATTAAAAGCCGGATTTCTTCAGAGAGGAAAAAAAAAGCAGTCAACTTAATTTGCCAGTGTGTTATCCACCAGTTTTCCTAGAAAATTGTTTTACAGTCAATCAGAGAATCGGTAAATTACCTATCAGGCTGTTGTGCCATAAATTCAGCAGCCTTTGTGATTTGCCAAGAAGGCATTATTGGGCCATAAATATAAAAGGTGATAAAATTATGAGGTCAGCATGTATCATCATATAAAAATTGGAGAAATTGTATCTTGTTAAAAAAATTTATAACTTATAATTGAAAGCCGTGCCTCATCTCTTGACATTTATTTATTTTATATCTTACCAACTATATACCAGACTATTATACCCCAGAGTAAAGAACATACTTTAAAGGATACCGATAATTAAAATGGAGAAATAAAAGAATTCTGAAGGAGCCATAGAAGTAGGAGCCCATCATTCTGCCCACTTAACTCAGCTGCCTTTCCAGGATGAGTCTTGGAGTTGACCCTGAAAGGTCAGCATCTTAGGCCTCGTGAGGAAGAAACGTGAGTCTCCACATGAAAGTTGGGCCCTTTTTACTGCCTCAAATTTGACATTTGGTTATAATAGAAGCAGTAGAGATGACCATACCTTTCCTATCAGGGAGAAGACACTGTCAGGGAGGAAACAAAGGCCCACATAAATGGCAATGCAACCTCACTCACGGCCTAAGTGTGTTTTTAACATAATCCACAAAGTTGGTGGCCTGAAGGATCTGCCTCCATATCCGAGTTCTGAGATGAAAACCACTCGGATGTCATAAGCATATTCAGTGAGATGTTTTCTCTTATCAAAGTAAAAGTTATCATCAGAAAAATGAATGGGGGGAGTGAAAACAGGTTTACTTACATGTTATCTCCCCTTAGAATGTAAACTTATTGAGGATAGCCATTGAGTATGGGGTTAGCAAACATTAATTACTCAGCCTTCTTATCTCTTATATTAGGAAACTCCTTTTTTGAGCAACTTGAGTATCTGAAAGTAATGGAAGTTTATTTAAGAGTCGTCAGATTCAGACCTTAGCTTTGGCCCTTTGTACACAAGGGCCTGGCATATGGGCAGCGCCTAATAAATGCTTGTTGACTGATTGGTCACACTAGTCAAGAGCTAGCAGCAGATGGACAGCCAGAGTGTTGAACAAGTAACCTTTGCATCAAGTCAGGAGAAGCGGAGGGAGGCCTCCAGCACATTCGACAGATGCTGTTCCCCCATGGCGCTTGTGAGTGGACCTGGACAAAATCAGTGTCTGAGCTGCCACCTCCACTGTGTGAGGGGCCTCTGAAATCAGTGAGACCCCACAACCACTTGAGTGTTGGAGAACATTAACAGAATCCGTCAGACAGGCATCTAAGTAGGGGCCGCCGTACGTAGAGCATAGGTCCTGGAATCCAGCCTGAGACGCTTACTAGCTGTGTGCCCCAGGGAAAGTCACTCAGTTTCTGTCTGCCTCAGTTTCCTCATCTGTAAAATTGAGATAATAACAGCACCTGTCTCACAGGGTTGTTGTGAGGATCAGATGAGATTCTTACAAGCATGTAGCACCGTGCGTGACACATAGGAAGTGCTCTGTAGGTGTTAGCTCTCTTTGGTTTATCTCTTCATTCATTCAGTTATTTATCTGTTTCTCATTATGACCCTGTGCTATGTGATTAGGCTCATTAAGTCCAGAGCAGGAATCAGGTGATACAGGGAAGTAGAAGGGATGGAGAAGTCTGACCCAGAGGAATTCGTCTTTAGGAATTACTACGTAACTCACATTCATTTAGCACTTGTCCTACAAATGTCAGTGTTAGAACAGTGAAGTTGGACACCCATCTTGTTAGACCTGGGTGTAGCACTTCCAACAAGGTAGCTCTGGGAAGTAAAGCAGTATCTCAAGCCCTGGATGTCCATACTGTCAGGTTACAAATAGCACTGCCTCTTAGAACAGCAGTGGCCTCACCAAGGTCCGAAAGTGCCCCTTGTAAAACTCAGACATTTAGAGAGAGTGGGTCAGGGAAGCAGGGCTACCATCCTCCATGCAGAGAAATGTTGCCTCCCCTAGACTCAGACATTCTGCCAAACCAAGCAAAATGGATGCCATTTTCGGGTTAACAGAGATTATTTTCAAATGCCTTGTCCTGGTATTCTAGATTTTGCTCTGTTCTCACAGCAGGCACATTTATTTATATGTTTGTTTAGAGGCTTCCAAACAGTTGAGGATATTTTTGCTTAGTCCTTGATTTTGTAAAATAAGCCATGATTACCTTCTGGGTAGCAGCTCGTAGAGATGGAGCCCATAATCAGGGCCTTCTTTCAGAGTATGATGACACTTGCTATTCTTGCTGCAGCTTAGATAAATTGAGAGTAAGAGTAGTGAGAGGCTTGGGAAGTTTCTGGGGGTAATATTGAAATAGTTTAACAGAAATCAAAATTTTATAAAATAATTCTAAAATACCCAAGCAGAAGTAGATAGCACAGTCTTTAAAAAAATGTCCCTTATCTCTGTGCTAAAAATGTCACTGTTGGTCGTGTTAAGGCTGGAATTTGTGTAGCTCGGTCCCATGTTTGTGTGCTATGAACTTAGTTCTGTCTATAATTGGCCGGTAAAGCCCTCCAGTGTTTGACATATGATTAATACGCACTGACGCTGCTCCCCGGGCTCAGCACTTGCTGGCTGAAGCCAGCTCACTTCTCCTGGGCCCCTGCTTGTGTTTCACTGGACTGAGCTTACTGTCAGCGGTTTTCTCTTCTTTGCAGGCTTGGGGATTTCCAAAGAGAGTAAATTTTATATCTTTCCTTTCTATTGGTTATTTTTTTTTCCAAACAGAAAAAAAAGGATCATTGAAGATGTATTTTAAAACCATTATTAAGTTTAAATGCATTTCATGTTTTAAAGGTTATCAAAATTAGCAGTCACTAACAGTTACATGATTTTAATTCATTTTAATCTATCCAAATTTTATTAATAAGAGTAGCTAACATTTCTGTAGAGAACAATGACTCACAAAGCCCTTCCTAGATCATGTTGTTTGATCCCTACAGCATCCCTGGGAAGTAGGGGCTGTTATTATCACCATTTTACAAATGAAGAAAGGTGGGGGGGTGGAGCCATGATGGCGGCATAGCAGCAGCAACATATCGCAACTCTCACATAGCCACCCCAAAATACCCATGGAATAGGACTCTAAACCAATCTTAGAACTCCAAAACGCACACAAAGATACTTCCCACTAAAGTCAGCTCGGCTACAAGGAACCATATCAGCACTGCGAAACCAACCTGGCCTGAAACCGCTGCTGAGCCCCGGGGGCGGCCGTACGAGAGGAGCGGTGAGCGGATTAGCAGCAGCTGCGAGCAGTGTTCAGAACTAGGTCATTGGGACTTGCAAAGTTGGGAGGGAGGAGCAGTACGGCCGAA
>CM053590.1:17744324-17765316 GCA_028646515.1 Pseudochirops corinnae | reverse complement strand
TATAACCTGCCTAACCCTGTTAATTGGTGTGAAAACATAATGCCAGGCAAATCCATGTTTCTGGGAGCAGTTAGCAGCACATGAATAACATTCTAAATGGCTGATTAGCTAATGTTACCATGAAGTAATTACTCCTTTAAGATTGGGTTTGCTTATACTGTATTTAATAGTGTTAGAGAAAAATGGTGCTGGTCAGAGTAATTCTGTGCTGCTAAACTTATTTTTAAGGACAATTTCTTAAGCGCTTTTGAACACGAGACTATTTATCACACAGACATCATTTCTAACAATCAGAACCAAGCTGTCTAGAAGTTGTGATCACGTATGCACACCAGAAGCTCTTAACTCATTCTCTCCTGAGGCACTAATCAAGCACTTCCTGAAATGGAGCTCTGAGCTTGGAGAGAAGCAGAAGGAAAGACCAAGAGCAGTAAGACACGGTCCCTGCCCACATGAAGCTCATGAGCAAAAGCTCCAGGTGACTCTAAACCGAACAACTGATCGCCTTGTGTCTGTAAACACACAACAAAGATCAAATAGTTAATGATGTAATTCTCTATTTATCTGTCCATCTCTCTAGCAAGGAATGTTTGAGTTTTTAAAAATGTGCATAATTTTGGGGCAGTTGAGAGGCCGTGTGATACAACAGAGAAAGGACATTTGGGACTGGGAGTAAGAGACAGGCAGACAAAGCATTAAGTGCTTCCTGTGTGTCCACATGGTGCCAGGGATACCAGTGAAAGCAAGACAGGTCCAGCCCTCAAGGAGCTTATGTACTAATGAGGGGGTACATATCATGTAAAGGGGTGGAAGAACATGCATAGTGTGGAGATGGCCGGGAAGTTGGAGGCCATTCCTGAGAAGATACTGTGAAAGTACATCTATCCGATGAGCACCCCTGAAGCAGACCCCAAGGCTGGAGAGGAGGATAACGACCAAAGTGTGGGGGGAGGCATGATGAGGACTTGCCTCTGGTCTTAGGCCTGCTGTTTGCTCCCTGTGTGACATTTGGGCAAATCAGGTTACCTTTCTGTGACTTGGTTTCCTCATCTGTCAAATGAGAAGGCCTAAGTCTGTGATCTATACTTCATTTCAATCTATGGCCATGCTGTCTGTGTCCAGGGTAAATAGGGAGGGACCAAAAACATGTGAACAAAGAGGGAATCACTGTGAGAAGCTTTCAGCTAAGCTCTTCAAATCAGCTGTGTATAAGGGATGGAGTCTGAGGATCAGTTTCCAAACTAAGTATAACACTGGAAACCTTTTGTTAAAGGGAGTTTTTGGCTCAGGCCTATGATTTAATTGGTGTTTGAAGAGAAAACTGGAAAGAGACTCCCTTTACCAATGAACATTTGCAGCTCTTGCAATGCAGAGTCTCACAGAGCTGCCTGGGCCCCATAGCCAGAATGTGGCAGAGCCGGGCATACTAGGCCACACATACTCTCTCGTCAAAGTTCTCTAATAATACTGGACACTGATATAAAGCACTGGCATCTAAGAAGCCCTTTCGTTCCCCTTATTCCAAAGAGGAACCTGAGGCTCTGTCAAGTAAGGAGACCCTGCCCCTCCTGCATCCTGTGAGTGTGAACACCTATCCTCCAAGCTGTAATGGGAATCTGAAGATCTTCCCTTCCCTTTGGCCCCTTGATAGGCTTAAGTGACTCTGAGAACATTCCCTGATTTGAAAATATACTCTGCCCCCTAATAGGCTGAATGTGGTCACATGGAGCCTGTGGCCCAAGGCTTGTTCTTCAGGAATGCCCACATCTTGTTACTTTGTGATTGGGCAGTGGGTCAAGAGGGCTGTGACATTCTCTGAGCCAGGAGAAGGCTATATATACCCTGATATGAGGTTTTGCTTTGGGGCTCACTTTGGAAAGAGTTGTGTGATTTGGCCAGATGAGACTCTGAGCAGCTGTTGAGCCCCCTGGCTTTGAAAACCCAGATGCTGGTGCTTCCCTCTCTGATAACTGACTAGGTATGGATGTAATGGTCAGACGGTTGGAAACCCTGTCTGCTGAATTGTGTTATTTTCTGTTGTAACTTCTGTTTGTATTCTCTGAAGTTCAGGGTGCTTTTTCTCCTGAACTAGGTAAATGATATATGTTCGATTAAATAGAATTGTTAACCCATTTTGAGTTGCTTCCCTTTAGAAAAGCAGATCTAAAAACCTGTGCTAGCAGCCATCCTGGGTATGCTAGGATGCTTGCTGCTACACAAGCCAGCTGGCCCAGTGCAGAATTAGCCATCCTCTGATACCTTGGAGCCCCATAAGGCTACATTCAACATCTCACACTCAACAATCGATCTTTCAAATGATGTAAAACGTTGTTGCTGCTGCAGCCTCTGAGCTCTGGTTTTCTCATTTTTGCACTGTCTGAGCACACCTTTGGTTCCACACCCTCTATTCCTGGCATGTGCACACAATTTTCCCCTGACAGCCAGCAGGAACAAACCCCATTTTCTGCCTCAGGAGAAAGAAAGCTGGTGTAGAAATTCACTCGGCTGTACCCATGAATTCCCCACCAAATAAGCCCTTTAACTTTTGTCAAATCTGAACAGAACAAGAAAGTTCTCTCCAGTATCGGTTAAGGAGACTCGAATATGATTCAGAGTTGGATCTTTAGAGGAGACCTAGAAGGATTTCCAAATATTTTCTCATCTTGTTGGGTTTCTGTTTATTTTTCTTCAGAATGCTAAGTAGCATTCAGTTCAATTTAATTAACCAAATAGTCATTAAACACCTCCTGGGGGCTTGACAATCTATCGGCTAACTCTGAGGGAAGGACAAAAAAGGGATGGCTCACTTCTGCTGGCTCCTTCAGTCTGGCTCAAACAAAATCTCAGTCCCTTCTGAGCTGGCATTAATTTTCCATGTTTACTTATAGAATTTTCTTTTCATTTCAGGAGATGTTTTAAGGAGATGGTTTATATTTGGAGGAAGATTATATTATAATAATATTTTATGTGAATATAAGTCATTAGGGCTTACACATTTTTTTTCTTCTCAAAACCCCCTTACAAGATAGAAAGTACATGTACTGCCTCCATTTTACAGGGAAGGAAACTGAGGCTTAAAGCAATGGCCTATGTCACGCATTCCTGACTCTTTCCATGGCATATAATACTAGCAACTAATACATATATAAGGCTCCAAGGTTCACAACCACTAAGTTATGGCAGTCATTTCATACAAGAACCTTGAATGGATTGCTTGGGGCCAACCCAGGTAGTAGGGATGAGCCCCAAACTGTAACTCACAGGTCTCAGCCACCAAGCACCCCAAGGCTCACACTCTTTCCACTACCCTGAGCTAACTCCTCATCTTCAAAGGGGTGAGAAAGGGCAGCACTATGTTAATGACACAGAGAATACTTCTTTGACTGACTGGTTATGGAACCAGTGCGTAGACACAACCTGAACCTTATTTTACTCTCTACTCACACCTCCTTCTCCTGTGTGAATCTCTCTAGTTGCTCCTATAAATATTCCACAGAGGATCAACCCAGTGGGTTCCCTCTTGGTCTTTTAACATTTCATTGGTCCAACTTGGTGCAGCACAAGGGAGTTCACTGGTTCTCTCCTACTGACTTCATCAACCAATATGCAGCCTTCCACACGCCTGCTCTGAGCTAGATGCAACACCAAAAATGCAGGAGCAGGCTACCTGTGTCTTGTTTGCGCATTTCAATGCTGTGGCCTGCGTGTACCTGGCTCATATCTCTGCCACCCTTGGGGTCATCTGTAATTTTGATTCTTTGGAGACAACGGTATTATTCCATGACTTGCACCATTGAGCAACATGAGGAGGTAGTAAGTGCCAAAAAGACAGGCTTCTGTGCCCATGCATGGTTTGCGAGGCATAATTTCCCAAATGCAGTTGAACACAGCTCTCTTTATTGTATTCAGTCCTGAGCCTGCCTATGTTCATTGTCCATCTGCAGGAACTGTCCTGGACATACATATGTGTGTGTGTGTACATACATGTATATACATATATATACATACACATACATATGCAGACACACATATATATGTGAAGTGCCTTTGTTGACTTAATTTTTCCTGTGTAGATTATTAGACCAATCTCAAATGGAAAGTCCATTGAGAAGGTCTTATTAATTTGTGTTGATTGATAAAACCAAAATCATGATGTCTACATTGTGGAGCAATCTTAAGAGTTTAATCATGGCTTTTGGATTTTGAACAGGTTCTTCTCTATGACAGCATGAAATACCTTTGGCAAATGTGCCTCTGTGTTTTATGAAACACAGTGTCACCTCTAACAAGGGCTGCATCTGTGTGAACTTGGCCATGGTCAGTTGCTCTTCAATTTCCTATTCTTAAGTTCCATTAATTTCCATTTTCTCATCAGGAAGAGTGTTATGAGCTCAAATGTCTTTTTCACCATCATCAGTGATGACATGAAATCCTTATTCCAAAGAAATCTGTTCCAATTTGCATTTGTTTGTTCCCCTCTTTTCAGTTGCACTCATAAATACACTGGGACTGATTCATAGTCGGGTCACATGGCAAGTTTTCTGATATCTGAAAATGGGTTTATGCTGTAAACCAACACTGCCTTGTAACCAGGTCTTTCTGTTCAACAGGGAGATCAGGTGCTGGGCTGAGAACAACAAAGAAAATAATCAAGCACCAAAATATGTGTCCCCTTTTGGAAGCACTCCTGGAAGTCGGGGAAAGGTCAGGAACGGTTGGCACATCTGGGGAAGGCCATCTGAAAGCTGGAATTTGAAGCACAGCTCATATATGAACAAGCACGTAAGATGGGGGAGGTATATTACTGGCAAGGGGAAGAATGGGGGCCAAGGGGAGAAGGGGAGAAGGAGCACAAGCTGTGTGGGGCAGTGAGGAGACG
The DNA here is from genome assembly GCA_028646515.1 of Pseudochirops corinnae. Taxonomy (NCBI): domain Eukaryota; kingdom Metazoa; phylum Chordata; class Mammalia; order Diprotodontia; family Pseudocheiridae; genus Pseudochirops; species Pseudochirops corinnae. Next base: position 17,760,437 of record CM053590.1, on the reverse strand, counting down.
ACACTATGGAAGACAGCAGAAGGCAGTGCCATACTAAAGTGCCAAGATGAAGAGTTTTGATTTGATACAAATGATAAAATGGAGCCACTGCAGCATCTTAAGGAGAAATATGAAGTGATGAAAGTGGAGTTTTAGGGAAATTAAACAAGTCACCTTGTGCAGAATGGATCCGAGTAGGACAAAGACTAGAGGCAGGGCTATAGGAGGAGGTCCCTGCAGTCATCGAGGCATAATGGGATCTGGTTCAATGCAGTTTAATAAGCTTTTTACTATGGTAAACAATGAGAATTAAAGACTTGGACGACAATGAGGACTACTCCTGCTACTAACTCTAGCACCTAAGGTTTATAAAACACTTTACAAACACTTCATTTTATCCTTACAACAGCTCTGGGAGATGACTTGCCCAGGATCACATAGCTAATTCATGACTTAGGCTGATTGGAACCTGACTTCCTGACTGCAGGCCCAGGGCTCTCGGCTGTGGCTTCTTTAGCTGCCCAGACTAAGGCAGAAGCTGAAGAAAGCAAAAGGAGGAATATTATGAATCTGAGAGTGTCATTAAGGAAAAACAGGCAGTATATGGGGATTAAGGGGTAGTCAGGTAGCACAGCAGATAGAGTGCCAGGGCTGGAGTCAGGAAGACTCACCTTCCTGAGTTTGAATCCTTCCTCAGACCCTTACTGTGTGACCCTGGGCAAGTCACTTCACCCTGGCTGCCTCAGCTCCGCATCTGTCAAATGAGTTGGAGAAGGAAGTGACAAACCACTCCAGTGTCTGCCAAGAAAACCCCATATGGGGTCACAAAGAGTCTGACAGGCCTGAAATGACTCAGCAACAACCATCACAACAAACATGGGGATAAAAGGATGTGAATGTGAAGAGTGACACGATGGTTTTGAGCCCAGGATTAGAGGAGCAGCAGCACAAATAAGAAAATGGCCATTTTATGAAGAGAAGCCTTTCTTTCCCCTGCCTGAGGTGGGGAGCTGCTGAGGTAAGACATGTTGAGTTTCAGATCACAGTAACATATCCAGGTGAAGATGTCCCCAAAGTATCTGAAAACAGGGTGGGAGACTCACACCAAGGACATTCACTCATTCAACAAACAATGGAGTGGCTCTTCTGTGCACATGGCAGGTACCAGGCTCTGAGGATGCTACAGTGTGGATGTGCCTGGTCCTTGCCAAGAAAAGCTCCCCACATAACAGGAGAACAGAGCTCAAGCACAATACACATCACCCTGATTATCAGCGTGTTAGAGAGCGGCACAGTCAGGTGGCTTTTCTGGTCACAGAAAGAAGATCATCAGTGTCATGGAGCTTCAGGGAAAGCTTCATGGTAACACTGGAAACAGGTTTTCCATGATGGGTGAATTTGATTGATCAAGGGAGGGAAGAAGGGAGAAATCACAAGCACAGGCACAAGGGTAGGAGAGAGTAAGGCAGAGGTTTCTAACTCCAAAAGGGATGAGTCAATGCCTAAGGGGACACAGAGAATATTTGGTAAGTGGAGACCCAAGAAAAGTAGAAATGGTGAGGAGGCAGGGGCTGGGTGGAAAAGGAAGACAGCACTATGTTACAGTGCACATGCAAAATCTTTAAGACAGTTGGAGGAATAATTCCTAGTGAACAAAACAAAATGAATGAGGCTTGGAAGATGAACCCATTATTCATACTCAGCTAGAAAAAGTCACTAACAATGGCCCAGTGAAAGATGAGCTAACTGAATCACACAATAAAAAGAAATTCCAAATTGATGTCTAAACAATGAAGTCCCAGAGTTTTTGGTGGACCTTGGGATAAGCATATCCCGTTCTTATTGAATCTGCTCACAAGGCTTTAATTCCAAGGCTGTTCTGAGGATTAAATGAGTTAACAACTGTAAAAGTGCTTAGCACAGTGTCAGGCACATAGTAGGAGCTTATGAGATGTCTGTTCCTTTTCCTTCTCTTTCATTCCAACTGTCACGACATGTCTGTGAATGAGGATTCTCAGTCCTATTTTCAATCAAATCTTAAGCAAGAAACACACTGAAGGCTGAACCTTTTATTTGGGGGTAGAAATACCCCCTTCCTCCCCCATCACACACACATGCATATAGCTTTCAAAGACTGTGCTGATGATAAAACTGTTGGGGAACAAAGGGCTTACTAATTTGACTGTGTACAATAAACAAAAAATACCACCACCATACTAGAAATGTTATATATTGAATAATTTTCTTTAAAATTAAGTATTTGTTTGTTTTGTGCATATGCATGGTAAACTCCAGAATTTATTTCATTTCATATTCATGAGAGGTTTGGAATGGCTTAATGAGAGCCAAGGCACACAAAGACCACAAAAGGTAGGGAGCCCCTGCTAGAAGGCACAACCAGGAGGGCGGGTTAGTCCTGTTTTGCTAGAATGTAGAGTGTGTCCACAATGGTGAATACAGCTTTTGTTTGGCATTTCTCAAAGATAAAGAAGGTGCCAGATTGCCAAGGTCCTTAAATGCCAGGCATAGGAGTCTGAACTACAGAAGTTGTCTGAGTAGAGGAATTTCACGAGCAGATCGAGATGTAAGAAATGTTATTCTGGCATTAGTATGAAGGATGGGTTAGAAAGAGCAGAGAAAAGGAAAGATCTCTTGGGAGGCTAGTGGAAGCATACAGGTGGGTGATAATGAATTACAAGAGGCTGATGTTGCCAGAGGTGCTAGAAACTGCTAATCAGTGAAACATGAGGGTGAGGGACACACAGGCCTCAAAGACAACAAATGGGCTAAATAGTGGTGGAGCTAAGAGGAAAAGCTCTAATTGTAAGGACCTCAATGATTTCTTTTTTCGATGAGTGAGTGATTAAATGCTTAGTTTGGACAGAATATGTTTTGGATATAACTGGAGTGTTTTGAATATAAACTGAGTTGTAAAAATCAGTAGGTTCCCTGATGGAGAAAGGATAGAGAAAAGTTAAGAACAGGGCAGAGGTTTGAACCTGGAGGTTGGTTCACCATTAGGAGGTGGGAGATGGAAGACGACTACACAGCGGCACCACCAAGGTGGCTGGGGGACCCAGTGCTATGGTCCCGGCACTTGTTTCCTCATCTGTCACTTTGAGAGGACTGCTCTATTACTGCTACATTCACAACAGGATAGGGCCTCTTCCTGGAGAAAGCTGTGAGTCAGTGTTAAGTCAGGCCCAGATTGTCACTTCCCATGACATAGGTGGACATGTGCCACAAGACCTAGTAAAAGCATAAAACAAAATCCCTGCCTTCTGTGCCTCCTACAACTTCCTTCCTTGATGAGGAAAGCCCAACTCCCTCCAGGTGCCAAATCATCTGAGAAATCACAGGAGCTAATCAAGTTAGCTATATAACATGCTTTTCTGTATTTTTAACAACCCCAAGCATCTCTTCCATTCTGGCAGGATATTCTCTTAGGTTCAGAAGATATTAATGACACACAGAATCCAAAGACCAGTTGTGAGCCTGTCTCCCATTAGCTGTGGCAAATAATTCTTTCCTTAAGGCCTATTTAAAGAACTACTCATCAAACAGGTCCCCCAAATTAGCTCTTAAAACAGTAGGAACCTCCCCCTGAAGTTTGGGACAGTGTCCTCTTTACTCCAGGAGAAGAGCCCTACTTTAATAGACTAGAAAAATTAGCAAAGAACAACAAAAAAGAACCTGACCATAGTAAGCTACGATGGTGATAAGGAAGATCAAAACATAAATTTAGGAGACAATACTAAAACATCTCCATGCAAAGCCTCAAAGAAAAAAGTGATTTGGTGTTAGTCCCCAAAAGAATTCCTGGAAAAACTCAAAAAGGAATTTAAAAACCAAATAAGAGATGTAGAGGAAAAATTGGGAAAATAAATGAGAGTGATGCAAATGAATCATGAGAAAACAAGTCAACAGCTTAGTAAAACAAGCAGAAAAAGTGGAAAAACCATGTGCAAAAATTAACTGAAGAAAGTAACCCCTTCAAAAATAGAACCGGTTAAATGAAAAAGGAAGTAAAAAAAGCTCAACTTAAGAAAGTGATTCCTTAAAAATTAGACCTGGGAAAGTGGAAGCTAATGACTCCATCAGACATCAAGACTGACCTGGAAAATAGATCGAGGAGATAATTTAAGAATTACTGGACTACCTAAAAGCCACAATCAAAACAAAAGCCTAGATATCATCTTTCAAGAAAAGTACAGAAAACTGCCTTGATATTCTAGAACCAAAGGATAACAGAAATTGAAAGAATCCATTGATCACCTCTGGAAAGAGATCCCAAAATAAACATTCTCAATATTATAGAGGTCCCAAGTATAAAAAGAATACTGTAAGTAGCCAGAAAGAAACAATTCAAATATTGTGGCACTACAGTTTAAAATAAGACAGGATTTAGCAGCTTTTATACAAAAGGATCAAAAAGTTTGAGATATGATACTGTGGAAGGCCAAGGAGCTAGGATTATAACCAAGAATTACCTATGCAGAAAAACTGAGTACAATCCTTCAGAGGAAAAAAATGGATATTTAATGAAATAGAGGATTTCCAAGTATTCCTGATGAAAAGACCAGATAAGAACAGAAAATTTGATTTCCAAACACAAGACTCAAGAGAAGCATAAAAAAGTAAACAGGAAAGAGAAATCGCAAAGGATTCAATAGGGCTAAACTGTTTACATTCCTACATGGAAAGATGATACTTATAACTGTTAAGAACTTTCTCATTATTAAGGCAGTCAGAAGGAGTATAAATATATATCTATATACATATCTCTATATATCTATATGTGTGTGTGTATGTGTGTGTGTGTGTGTGTGTGTGTGTGTGTGTGTGTGTGTGTGTAAAAAGAGGGCACAGGTGTGTGTGAGTTGACTATGATGGGATGATATAAAAAATTAAGGTGTAAAAAAGAAGGAAGCATGGTAAGGTGGGGGAAGGGAGAAGAAGAATGGAGTAAATTATCTCATAAAAGAGGTGTAAAAGAGCATTTATAGTGAAGAGGAATAAGGTTATCAGGCAATGCTTGAACCTTACTCTCATAAAAATTGGCTCAATAAAGGAATAAGAAACACTCAATTGGATATAGAAATCTATCTTACCCTACAGGGAAGCATGGGGGAAGGCAGATAAAGGGGGAAAGGGAGGACGGATTAGGGATGTGTGTGGTCACTTTTGAAGAGGAACAAAGTAAAATGACAGAGAGAGACAGAGACAGAGACAGAGACAGAGAGAGAAGGAGGCGGGAGGGGGTCAGAGAGAGAAAGAAAGAGAGAGAGACAGAGAGAGAGAGACAGAGAGAGGGGAAAAATATGATAGAAGGAAATATATAGCTAGTAATCATAATGTGAATATGAATGGGATGAATTCACTGATAAAACGAAAGTGGATAGTAGAGTAGATTAAAAACCAGAATGTGACAATATGTTGTTTATAAGAAACACAGGGAAGCACAGAGACATACACAGAACAAAGTTAAGGGGCTGAAGCAGAACCTATTATGCTTCATCTGAAGTATTGCAGACATCACTATTTTGTGTTTTGTAATTGTATTCGTACAGTCCCTGGGTTTGTCTTGACAGATAGACTCCCAAGTATTTTATGATGTCTGCAATTTTTCCTAGATTGATTTATTTATTCACTGCCACACTAACCAAACTACCAAAAATATTTTCTTTAGAGTTAGAAAAAAAACAACAAAATTCATCTGGAAGAACAAAATGTCAAGAATAACAGAATTAATGAAAAAAAAATGAAGAAAGCTGGCTTAGCTATACCAGATCTCAAACTGTATCACAAAGCAATAATCATCAAAACAATGTGGTATTGACTAAGAGAAAAGAGCGGTGGATCAGTGGAACAGATGAAGTACACAATGGTAGGTATTGACCAGAACAATCTAGTGTTTGATAAACTCAAAGATCCAAGCATTTAGGACAAGAACTCACTATCTCACAAAAACTGCTGGGAAAAAATGTAAAGCAGTTTGGTAGATACTAGGTACAGACCGACATTTTACACTGTATACCAACATAAGGTCAAAATGGGCACGTGATTTAGACATAAAGGATGATACCATTAGCAATTCAGGGGAGCATGAATAGTTTACCTGTAAGATCTACGGATAAGAGAAGAATTTATGACTGAACAAGAGACAGAAAACATTTACAGCATGTAAAATGGATAATTCTGATTACATTAAATTTAATACATTTTGTAGAAACAAAAACAATGCAACCAAGATTAGAAGGAAAGCAGAAAACTGGGAAAATTTTTTACAGCAAGTTTCTCTGATAAAGGCCTCATGTTTCAAATATATAGAGAACTGTGTCAAATTTATAAGAATATGAGTCATTCTCCAATTGATAAATGGTCAAAGGATAGAAATGGTTTTCAGATAAAGTAATAAAAGCTCTATAGGTTTATGAAAAAGTGCTCTAAATAACCACTGATTAAAGAAATGCAAACTAAAACAACTCTGAGGTACCACCTCACACCTATCAGATTGGCTAATATGAAAGAAATGGAAAATGACAAATGCTGTATGGGGATGTGGAATAAGTAGGATACTAATGCACTGTTGGTTAGGTTGAGACTGTTTTCAACAATTCTGGACAGTAATTTGGAACTATGCCCAAAGGGCTATAAAACTGTGCATACCCTTTTATTCAGCAATAGCACTCCTAGATCTTCATCCCAAAGAAATTTTTTTTTTAAAAAAGAACCTCTATGTATAAAACATATAGCAGCTCTTTTTGTGGTGGAAAAACTAGAAACTGAGGGGATGCCCATTAACTGGGGAATGGCTGAATAAGCTGTGGTATATGATTGTGAAGGAACACTCTTGTGCTCTGAAAATGATGAACAGGATGGTTTCAGAAAAAACCTGGAAGAATTACATGAATTGATGCAGCATGAAGTAAGCAGAACCAGGAGAACAACGTATGTGGTAACAGCAATATTGTATGATGATCAACTGTGAATGACTTAGCTATTCTCAGTAATACAAAGATCTAAGAAAATTCCAAAGGACTTATGATGGAAAGAACTGATGCAGTCTGGATGCAGATCAATACTCTATTCATGTGTCTGTGTGTGTTTTATGTTTTCTTTCGGAACTGACTCATATGGAAATGTTTTGCATGACTGCACATGTATAACCAATATCAAACTGCTTGTCTTCTCAATGATGGTGGAGGGAAGAGAATTTGGACTCAAAATTTCAAAAAACAAATGTTAAAAATTATTTTTACTTGTAATTGGAAAAAATAAATATTTTTCTGAGTCTTCTTTCATAGCATAACTGATGTTGAAATATGTGTAAAACAACTAAAGCAGATACAAAGGTACCCTAAGGGTTAATAGTAATGCTTATTCCCAGGCCCCCTAAGGGGGTTTGAGGCTTATTCTTAGCCTATCCTGAAACTTGAGGGTACCTTAGTGCCCCTTCCCCTTATCTTGATATACCATGCAAATTGTACCAAAAGAATTGTTTTTGTTCCCCTTATTCTGTGCTCCCATCCTGTGTCATTCATTTCCCCAATCTGTGTCATTCATTTCCCCAATCTGTGTCGTTTATCTTCCCCGTCCTGTGTAATGACAACCTTTCCTTATCTTGCAAACAACCACCTTCCTTACCTTGTTTGTACTTATCCGATCCCTAAATCTCCAACCCCCATTAGAAACCCTAAACCCTACATCGTCAGCCTACAGGCTGTGTAACTTTCTGTGTATATAAGTCTGGCCCTTTTCCTATATGAATACCTTTGTTAAGCTCTTTGCTAAGTCTCAGGCCTGTATGCTTTTGTATCAATAAAGCTCCCTTTGGCTAAAGAGAAGGTCTGATTGAATTCTTTCAAACTGAACCAGCTCTGACTACTCTGACTGTCACAACCATACATGTATAGCCTATATTAGATTGCAGGCTGTCTTGGAGAAGAGAGAGGAGGAAAACTTAGAACTCAAAATCTTATAAAAGTCAATGTTAAAAACTAAAAATAAAAAAATTGAAAAAATATTTTTAAAAAAGAAATCAAATGCAAGTGTGCTTGAAAACCCTCCACTGGAAAGCTCAAGAAAAATCAAAGCATTCTCTGGAGGTAATGACATGACATGGTTGCAAAGAAGGTGATGGCTTTCCTTCCATATGATTTATATATCCCCCAGCCTGGATTTGAAAACAAAATGGTATCTGAGCTGAAATCTACAACATCAAGTTCTGACAGGTTGATGTTCTACCCCTAAGAAGGAGGCTGATGTGTGAAAAGTTGGATATGTTTTACAACAGAGAGTGAGATGGACTAAAAGCATACTGGAGATATAGGATCATAAGATTCAGGGCTGGGAGGCCATCTAGTCTAACCTTTTATTTTACAGATGTTCAGAGGGTGTCCTGCCCAAGGTCCCAAAGGCAGTGAATGGGAGGATTCAAACCTAAACCCCATACTCTCTAGGGTGCCATACTGACTCTGAGGAGTGCCATGAAAGGATTGCATTCATGTGTATAAAGAGGAGGAAATTTAAACTGAAAGCTGTTTTTTGAAAATTTTTTTAACTTGCTAGAATAAAAGAAAGCCTCATGGGGTATTCAAAGTAAGTCTCCTTTACCCTTTATTTTTCCTGAAGGAGAATTATATGGGGTGAAATTTCTCAAAGAAGCAGTCAGTTTATCTCCTCAAAACAGAAAAACTAATCAAGCGTTGTCTGATTAATTAGAGACACTTTTTTTTTTTGCTATCAAGGCCTGGGGCCCTAATCAATTCAATCAACATGCAAAGAGACAATCTATGGCCTTTTTAGATTAACAGAGTTGAATGTTAAACAGCAGACTGACATTGTACTGGCCACTATCTAAAGCAACTGGAAACTAGCTATTTTCCCTGATTAATCCAAGGTAGGCTAATTTAATGTTACTGCTCTCTTTCATAACTGTTTCTTAAGGTGGATTACAAAGAAATGAATGCTTCCACCTTCTTTTCATTCTCTTCCCTGGCATTTTCATCAGGGTAAATGTTTTTTTTTGTCAAAATACACAGGAAGTAGCTTTAGACCACTTTCAGGAGCAGCAACCTAGAAAGATCTCCTGCCAAAGAGGGGTCCAAGAAGTGCCACTGGCTATGTGGTTCCATTCAGTAGCAGACAGTTGGCTGCGGAATTCTTCTGAAACAACGAGGCAACTAAAATCACAAACAAAATGAGAAAGACTCCATTTGTTTTTTCTGTTAGTCTGAGGAAGTGGATGAGGTGAATGTGACCCACAGGGTATTTACATTGTGGCTCATGTGAAAATTCGGGCTGCTGACCCAAAGGCAATGGATTGCCCGACAGGCCATGCTGGGCGAGCTTCTCCCTGGTGCTTGTCCCAGTTTAGCCGCTGAGCAGTGGTCGGTGAGGCCCACAGTTTCGAGGCCCCTCGTCTTGACCACATTCCTCATAATTTACCTTCACAGATTTCATACTGACTTAGCTTCCTCCCTCCCCACAAAGTTAGCCCCTAGAAGGCAGGGATCATTTCAGCTTTGTCTCTGGACCCCTGGGGCTTGGCCAGAAGTAATGAATGAAGTCATTCTTTTCATCAGACTCTTTACTGTAGAGGTTGGCAGGGGGCCTGACTGTGTCTCAAATTTTATAAAATCATTTCAAAATCCCTGGATTTCCAGTAGGATTTAGTCCTTTTGAACTCAGCAATGAGCAATACAAGGCTCTAGAATTCTTCATAAAGATGAAATTATTGGTGATAAAATGGGAAAAATTCTAATCCTGACATAGTTTTCTTTAAGGCAGCTCTGTCTGTATCATTACACTTGATTATATATGGTGTATATCTTTTATGTCCCAGACAAACTGACCTAGGCGCCATTCTTTGGAGTCAGCACTCCTCCTGCTCCCAGGCCTTTGTGCTGTCTTCCGTCTCCCCGTTGCCCTTGTCCTCCCCGTCCTGGACTTCATACTCCCTCTTCACCTCTACTTTCTGGAATCCCTTGATCCCTTCAGAGCCTGGCTCAAGTCCTGAGTTCTACAGAAGCCCTTCCAAAGCCCTTAGTGCTCACCCCTTCTCCCTCTAATTACAATATACACACATACACATATACTATAATTAAATAGATATAACAATCTATCTATCCATATGTGTGTATACACACTCACATATGTACATATTTGTTTATGTGTTTTATCTCCCCAGCAGAATTCCGTCTCCTCCTTGAAGGCTGAAACGCTTTTGATTTATCTTTCTATCCTCCATGTGCTACCGCCTAACAGGTGCCGAAGGAATGGATGCTGGATTGGATTAGGAAGGTGCTCACTCCTCTTCTCTTTCCTCTTCAAATTAACATGTACATAGCTGTTTCACCATTCTATGTCTTCTAACGACTGTTGCATTCTCTAGAGCAGGCACCAGTTTTTGTTTTATCTTTGTCTTCCTCCCCTAAATAAATGGTTGGATTAGATTAGGTCAGAGGACTCCCTCTCACTAGATCTTCCAACAAAGACATTTGTTGGATATGTTGTAGGGGAGATTTCTTGTTTAAGAATATGAGTTGGACTAGAAAGACACAAGGTCCTTCTCAAATTGAGGACTGCTCTCAGTTTGGATGGAACAGTGAGGTCTTTATGACAAATTTCCTAAGATCCAGCAAGAAGTGGCTGCATGTGAAAGATATATTTCCCAGAATATTTAGAGTTTTATAAATCTAGAGCCATATAGGACCTCAGAGGTCACAGAGTGCAACTCTCCCCACTGGCCTTTTACAGATGAAGAAACTGATGCCAAGGAGGAGAAGTGACCTGCCTAAGGTCACCGTTGGGGCAAGTAGAAAGAATAGCTGGGTCTTCACTCTGGGCCCTCTATCTCCCAAGATGTCTTCCACCTTGCCTTGCACGCCCGTCTGTCTTCTCCCCAAGCATTCAAATAAACTAAAAGACTGAGGCATAATTATAAAACTGAATGGTAATCATTCTGATGATTAAATGGGTAGGAGTAGCTCTGCAAATGACAGAAAAAAAGACCCAGTCTGAAGTAATCCTACAGTTGTATATTTTAAGGATCACAGCACTGATGGCAATTTTTGGCAAGCCACCTGATGTAAGCCATGTCACATCAGGAACTGGAAACGTCAATGATTTTTCTAACTTTAAATATAGCTCATTACCTTACGGCTAGAATAAAAAGAAAATGACATCCAAACTTTTTATTTTTTTAAAGAGCAATGTGACTCTGAGGTAGTTACATGGAAAAGAAAGGGCAGGCTGGGCTTAACTGAATGCTTTAATTTAAATGTATGGTTTTGGAGAAAGACTCAGGGATAGCAATTTCACATCAACTCTGACAAACTACAAAAAAACCACCAAACTTATGGACTGATTTGATTTTGTTTTCTACATGCAACCTTCCCCCCCCCCCCCCAATTCAACAGTAAAATAAAAGTGTTATGAGAAAAGAAAGGTGCTGCTCTCTGAATGACAATTTAATTTTACCCAATATTGATTTGGATGCAAAAGAAAACAAAGCCTTGGAAAAAAGTTGACAAGATCCTGAGTTGGGCTTGTTTTTTTCTCAGCTGTTGCTTGATGTGATACTAATTGCAATGTTTCAGTTAATGATAACTATTGTGACACAGCGATACTGCTGAATGTTGGGCAGTTTTTTTTAAAACTAGATATGACGGTAAAATATTATTTGAACATACTGGCACAATGTAATTTCAGAACTTCATTAAGGATCAAGTCTTTCTAAAGTAGACAGTACTTAACCTAGGGTCCATGAATTTGGTTTTAAAAAATATTTTGATAATGTTATCGATTTCAACATGACTGACTTCCTTTGTAATCCTAAGTATTATATTTTATACATTTAAAAAAATCCCATTATTTGGAGAAGGGGTCTACAGGCTCTTTAGGTCTTCCAACAAAAAAAAGGTTCAGAATTGCTATTCTAGCAACTAAGCTGGGAAGGATGTTAACTCCACCAAGCCACAGAATACCATGGCCACCACTGCTGGTGGCTTCCTTCTCTTCATCCTTAAATCACATGGATTCACTGTGTTTTTCTGGCTGTTGTGTAACTTGCTGGTGGAGTATGTTCCACAGGAAGCTGACACTCTAAAATGGATCTACACAGAGCAATATGTAAATACATGCAAACACATGTAAAGTAAACCAAGAGATGTGGCACCAAAAAGCTGTATCAATGAACTAAAAATACATAATATACCCACACATATGTAATATTATGTATTTCTTGCATATCATTGAACTATAACTTTTAGCACTGAAGTATTTAGTGAGTTGGGTACAGAAAATAATAATAATGATGATGATGATACTATTGCTACTGCTACTTTTAACTAAAATCTTTTTGGTTTTCCAAGTATTTTAATTTATTTCCTATCCCATGATCTCATCACAACCCTATGAAGGAGGGAGGCAGAGTTCCACTCTACAAATGAGGAAGCTGGAGCTGCTAAAGGACTCCCCTAATGGTTTTAAGCAGCAGCAAAATCTGAACTATGAGCCCAGGAATCTCTTTCTGCTAGTTCTTGTAAGAAGTATGAGAAGGGACACATTACTGGAGTCGTTCAGTCAAACAGGCATTTATTAAGCACCCACCCTGGGCTGGTGCTGAGGCTACAGAGTTAAAAATGGAAGTTTCTGCCCTTGCTATCCTAAGCCTGAGGAACTGGGTTGGGGGCAGAGGGAGATGCCCCAGTGAAGAGACTGCTTGAAGATGGAGAAGGGCTGCAATCATAGGGAATAGCAAGGAGTGCATGCCAGGCCAGGAGGGTGGCCAGAAAGGGGGCAGGGCAGGGTCAGGAATGGCACTTGTCCCGTTGGCCTAGGAAGCAGTATGTATGAAGGCCAGAGAGGTAAGTTGGAGACAGCCTGGGAAGGGCCTTAAATGCTATGCTAAGGAGTGTTTGTTTTATACTCTAGGCAACGGTGGAGACACAGGCTTTCCACCAAGGCACCATGGAGACACTGGTTTCAGTTGAGTGGTAGGGATGGAAACCAGACTTCAAGAGTCTGGAGAATAGGTGGTTTCTTTTCCTTTTTTCAGCTCCTTAAAGGTTTACTGAACTGAATGAAGGCTCACTATATCACTCCAAGACAATGGAAGCAGTTTCATGTGCAGGAGACACTTCTAGGTATTTAAAACAAATTTGCTACAAAAAAACATAGAAACCTGGGTAACCATGAGCAAACCGGAACCATTTACCTTATTCAATTATTAGCAAGGTCTACACATGACCAAAGAATTTGCTGAACACACAAAGTGCTGTGCAGTACTCCCAAAGTAGTGACACATACTGGAGGACAAGGAGGGAAGCACTTACTACTATAAGATGGGGCAAATATCAAATGCGGATTAGTTTGTGGAAAAAAATCAAACCTCAAGTTCTAATTAGAATGCTAGTATGAGGAAGTCACATGGGTAGCTAGATGGTGCAGCAGATGGAGCAATGGGCCTCAAGTCATGAAGACGCATGTTCCTGAGTTCAAATCTGACCACAGAACCTGGGAAAGTCACTTAACTCTGTTTCCCTCAGTTACCTCATCTGTAAAATGGGTTGGAAAAGGAAATATCAAACCACTCCCGCATCTCTGCCAACAAAACCCCAAATGGGGCACGACTGAAACACTGAAAAAAGTGAGAGCATCTCTGCAACAACATATCCCAGGTAGAGTCTCCTCAGTTCACAGAAGTGATGGCTAGACGAACTGATGACAATGGTAGGAAAAAGGATCCTGATGCAGTCTGTCTTCAGCTGACTGGAGGAGAGGAAGAGGGAGGTGGGAGATAGTATGAGAAGGGGCAAGGCAGGCTTTTACACAGTGCGTTAAGTAAGGTTTGCAAGGCACTTTGCAAATATTCCCTCTTTACTTTCACGACAGCTCTGGGAGATAGGTGTCATTATCATCCTCATCTTACAGCTAAGGAAACTGAGGCAGAAGACATTAAATCACTCCTCCGAGGTCGCACAGCCCGTAATGATCTGAGTCCAGAATCGACTCAGGGGTTCCTGACTCTGTGCTCAGCGGCTTTGGTGGATAATTGTTTATTCCCTAGAGGCACAGCTTTGTAGCAGCCCTTAACTGGCTGAATCACAGCTGCCAAACCGATATTCTTCAAGGCCAGGTCTGATCCAATCCCTGCCCTCCTGGATAGTCTCTGTTGGCTCCCTAAGCCCTCTAAGATAAAACCCAAATGCAGACTACGGCATCTGAAGCCCTTCCCAACCTAGCTCCAATTTCTCTTTCTGCACCCATCTCATCTCACTCTCCCTCCCAGACACTCATGCCCCAGATCAGTTTCTGTTCCCCATACATGGTACTGCCTCAGACCCATCTCCTTGCCTCTGCACAGGCTGTCTGTCCTCTCTGTCTGGACGGCTTCCTCACCTCCACCTCACAGAATCCCTCCACCTCCTTCAAAGCACAACTGCAGTTCCTTCTCAGTTTAGATCTACGATCCTATGAAATTAAGAAAAATGCTTTCCCTCAACAAAGATAACAAAACATAACCCAGGTCACTAATGGTAACTCATCAGCTAGAAACAAAGAAAAGAAAACTCATCAAAAATGTCTTGCTTGTTTCAAAATTTCTGACCATAAGTCTGACAAAACCGAGAGCAAATTAGCCAGAGAAACACATGTTGGTATGAGATTCAGCAGAAAGAAACAAGGTGGGTAATTAGATTTTAATTGGATAGCACCTTGATGGCAATTTGATTCCTACTTCAAATTTAACATAGCTTTTCTTATTAAGTGCCTGCTATCTGCAAAGCATTATGCGAAAAGTGCCAGACTTACAGAGAGGAGGACAAAGACCAGACCTGCCCTGAAGGGGTACATGGCATTCTAAGCAGGGACTTTTGGCAGAGGAGCATGGAGAGCTGTCCATGGTCCTCTTCTGTTCAACATTTTGACTGACACCCTTCATCTTCCTATCAGAAGGGTTCCCCATCTTCCCCTCTGACACAGGAGAGCCAGCAATATTATCTCTATTTGACCATGGAAAGAATACTGTGACCTACAAGCACCTTGCCTCTCTACTGGGAGGATAATAAAGATGTGCATGCACTTTGGGGGTGCCTGGCATTAGGAAGCCTAGGAAAGGCTACTGGAGGGTTCTGTAGAGTCCAGATTAAGAGGGCTGATGGTTTTGCCTTAGTCAGGCAGTGTCTGCAGTATTGTTTAGTTATAAATGCCATGTTTTAGGATAAATGCTGACAAATACTGACTGGAGTGAGTTCCGGGGAGGGTGAGCCATACTGTATTAGAAGTAGCTGAAGGAAGCAGCATTATTTATAATGGAAAAGAGAAGACTTGGGGGATGAGCCAGCTGTATCTACACATCTAGTATGTGAGGACCACCAACTAGAAGAACTAAATTGATCCTGCTTGATCAGAAAGGGGAAAACTAGCAACAAATGGGTAAATGTCACAGAGGAAAATTTAGGCTTGAGGTAAGGGAAACCTTCCCAATGATTAGACTCAAATCAAGTCAGCAAGAATTTATGAAGTGCCCATTCTGTATTAGGCACTATGCTAAGTGCTAGGGACACAAAAAAAGACAGAAGACAGTCCCTGTCCTTGAGGAGCTTACAACTGAATGGAGAAAACCATAGGCAAACCACCGTACAAATAAGATGTACTAGTATTAGAAGGTTTTTTTATGCTTCTTGTAGAAAACAGAATTTTAGCTGAGGCCTGAAGGAAGGCAGGAGGTGCTGAGGAGGGGGAGAGCATTCCAGGTGTGGGGAACAGTCAGTGAAAGTTCATAAAGCCAGAAGACGGAGGATCTTGTCTTCAGAGAAAGAACAAGGAGACCAGTGTGACTGGTTTGTGGAATATGTGCAGGGGAGTAAGTTACAAAAAGTCTGGAAAGGAAGGAAAAGGCTTTAAAAGTCAAACAGGATTTTTATTTGAACCTGGAAGGGATAAAGAGCCCGTGGAGTTTATTGGAGAGGACCATGTAGTCAGACCATGTGGCAGCTGAGTAGAGGCTGGACTGGAGTACCAAGGAACTAAGGCAATTGTTATGGTCTAGGCCTTGGGGGATGAGGTTCTGCACCAGGCTGGTGACAATGTCAGAGGGGAGAAGGGACATTTACCAGAGGTGTTGCC
>CM053590.1:17716111-17743824 GCA_028646515.1 Pseudochirops corinnae | reverse complement strand
GGGTGGGGGAAAGAGGGGGAGAAAATATGTAACTCAAAATCTTGTGGTAATGAATGATGTAAACTATAATAAAATTTTTAAAAAACCCTCAACAAAAAAACGTTTAGTGATGCCAGTGAGAACCATGTGGTACATCTTCCTTGATTTTCTAAGCTATACCATTAATGAGTTGTTTACCTAATGTTGGTATGGAAAGTGGGATTAACATTCACCATACAATATTGTTGCTGTCCTTTGTATTGGAAAAAATGGGCCTGCGGCCAAGGGTAATGCCCCATGTGTGTACATGGCAACTCCAAGCCTTTTACATACCCCAGACACGCGTCGTACATGACCTTGTTAATAGCTGAAAGGTAACTTTGAGTGATAGCATGTGGGGAAAATATAAGTCAGAGGAAGAAGCCACAGTAAAGGAACGTGTGCTCTAAACCCCTCATAGTTCTGTAAGAGCAGGTGAACCCCCTGCTCCCCCTTTGCTCCTCTATACAGTAAGGTTGAATGAGGTGGTCTCCAAAGGCCCTTCCAAGCCCAGTATCGACATGTAGGGAACAGGGGTTAGCAAGTGGGGTTGTCATAACCCCGCTTGCTAATGCAGGTCACTGCCTTCTCTGGGCCATACATCTTACAAAGTTGCTTTGGCTGCTCAGAGGGGAAGGGGAAGGAGAAGGGAATAAGCATTTATTAAGTACCTACTGTGTGCAGGCATTGTACTAGGCACTTTACAAATATGACCTCATGTGATCCACACAGCCACTCTGGGACTGGGGCAAACAGGGCTAAATGACTTGTCTGGGATCACACAACCGGAAAGTTTCTGAGGTCAGATTTGAACTCAGATCTTGCTGACTCTTGGCCTAGTGCTCTATCTCCTGGTTTAAAATCATAACTTAGTTAAATTAAAGGAGCTCTTAGCTTTCAGAGTTTTGATTCTGAATAAAGGGGAATATATTAGTAGAGTTGTCAGATTAAGGAGGAAAGGCTTTCTCTGTGACCTTCCTTGGTTTTCATATTAATAATTCATAACCACCTGTAGTGAATTGTTTGAATTTTCTCTTGGAATCATGCATATGTTCCTACAGCGAATGTCACCAGTGGCTGGGCTTTATAATTTGTCACTGGGGATTCCTTGATAGGATTACGTAACTTTCTCTTTTTTGCTGTGAATCCTTGCCCTCCATCATTTCTAGTGATTAATGAGGTCACTATGTTAGCAATTTGTATGTAACCTTAGTAAATTTTCTGTAAAGTAGAAATTTCTTAGTCTGCTATAATTAAATGGACTAAATACAAGGTGCTTATCAGAAAATGCCCTATTAGCATGAAAGTCCAGGACAAATCCTTTCTGATTTCCTTAATGTGTTATTATGAAATTCAGTTACGCAGCATGCTCACCACACTCGTTTTACTGTCTATAGTCTATTGATAGCTGGGGTTAGCAGAAAGAGAAAGGTATCCTGAAAGACAGTGCATCAGGAGTGGGGCATTTTCCCATTGCAGTCGTTCTGCATTGGCAGGGGGAGTGATGGCGTTTTAGAGAAAGACTCAGGACCACGTTGGCGTCTATAATTTCATTTGTTTGATTCCAAACCTGTGAGTGAATTTAGATAGACTTTGTGGGGGAAGTGGTAGAAAGGAAGGAATAGAGGCATTTTGCCACCAGATTACTCTGGAAACTGTGTGATACATTAATTAGAGGTTGTGAGAAATGCAGAAATTAGAATGGGTCATCTGTGTGAAAATAAACATATGGCGGTCCAATGAATCTCTTTTTCTCTCCCAGCTCAGTCTCTTCCCATAGGTAAATATGATACACATTTCACCCCCACCCCCAGCGCCACCACCACTCCCGCATGGGCAGAAGTGGACAAAAGACCCATAATCATTGCCTTTTACTCTTCTGTTTCTTTCATGTGTATGCCATCAATTCAATAAGCATTCATTAAGAATCAGTTATATGCCAGACATTGTTTGGTGGTGAGGAGACAAAAGATGAATGGGAATGGTTGTCAGCTTCCAGATTTAGAGTTGGAAGGGACATTGGAGGTCATCCAGTCCTGCCTAATCATTTTAAAGGAACTGAGGCCCAGATAGGCTAAGGGAGTGTCTCCAGATAACAGAGTACCAAGTAGCACAGTAGGAATTTTAACCCAAGTCCCTGCTTTGGAATCATGGTAGAGATCTGGACAAAGATAAGGAGGGAAGAAGAGAGATGGAAGGAGGAGACCCCTTCTGGTGTGGCCAGAGCCTCCACCATCTGTGCTCTGACACCCGGAAGGCATTCGTGCAAAGAGAGGCTTCGTTGGGTTCAGGCTACGTGGTCACTGATGCGTACTTTCCAAACTATGGCTCAAGTGCCTTTTTCGAGAATCTGAACTCTGGGTAATACCTCAACTGTCCTGATGACTTGAGGAGTGACTCTCTTCCCTCAGTAATTTGAATAGGTTAAAGATGTCAAAAATGAAGTCCCCCACCCCCCACTCCATGCTTTCTTGTCAGCTGCAGTTCTTGGCTTTGTCTTCCTGTTCATCTTTCATAAAGGATCAGCCCAGATGGCTGTGAAGATGATCATTGGCATCCACCTGGCACTTCCCCTGGTGTAATTTCATCCTCATACCTCTGATGATAAGTATTTTGGTCATTCTCATAAAGATTTTACTTAAATAACAAAGCGTGTCTGTGAATCAGGAATTGCTAATATCCTGTAGACCACTTTTTAAATGCCACATGGGATTGTTTTTCCATCATTTGATGTCTTTTCTTTCTTTACATATCTTAAGAATGTTTTCAGAACCCTCTTCCTTTTGTCATGGTCCCTTCTGGGAGTCCTTGGTTTGGTCTCTTCCCACCATCTTTTCTTGAACACCATTTCCCAAGTGCTGAATCTACATGGAGACCGTCATCCATGGTGGAAGTGGAGCCTTGTAAAGCAGACACCATAGTTCTGCCATTTCTTATCTGTGGTCCTCCACAAAAGTCACATTCGTATGACTCTTCTGGATGTCTAGGTGACCCTGGATTCTTGAAGGCTCTGCCAGCCAGACAAGCAGTGACAGAGAGCTGGAGCAGAGAGCCCATCAGTATAGTCCTGGCGACAGCATCTGCCAGCCAAGGGCCAGCCTACCCAAGTACAAAGTCATTTATCACCAGCGGCCACTGGGGACGAGTTCTTTGGATGTGACAGTCCAAGAAACAAAACTCCCATGTGGGAACTTAAGCCCAGTACTGCTGTGCAATAAAGTGAAGCAGAAAATTTGCCCTCTTGTCAGAACCTGCTAATCAAAGGTCATGGAGAAATTTCTACTATTTTTTCTGTAATGTAGAAATTTTATTCTTATTATTAAGAAATCATTTCATCTTTTGCCTGGACAGAGCTAAAGACTAGGCCATTTGACTTGGTAGAGCAGAATCCATCGCCGAGGGCTCTCTTCCAACAAGATGTCGCTCATGCACGTGTTAAAAGCATAGGAGATCCCTTAATGGACACAGCTCTAGAGATAACTTGGATTGTCCCAATCACAGAGTAGCCACTGATGATTCAGCGCTGACTTAGAAGAGGTCTGTAGTGGAGTGCCCCAGGGATCTCTGCTTGGCCCTGTGTTGAGTAACAATGTCAGGGCATGCTTTTCCAATTTGGAGACCCTGAGGCTGAGGGTCTAGAACAAATGGAAACCCTTTGGGTTACAGAATAGCCAGACTTGGCTTCAGAACATTGTGAGATTATAGATTGAGAGCTGGAAGGGACCTTCAAGGCAACGTAGTCCAACCTCTTTATATTAAAGGCGAGGAGCCTGAGACTCAGAAAGGGGAAGTGACTGAGCCAAGGTCACCCCAGCATTAAATGGTTGAAGTGGGATTTAAGTCAGGTCCTCCATACTAGAGCCCAGGGTTAGAGCCAGGAGATAGTGATTTAATTCCTCTCATCCTCGGTTTTGTCATCTGTAAAATGGGGATAATACTGCCTGAACTCCTTACCTCCCAGGCTTGTTACTAGAAAAGCACTTTTTAAACATTTAATGCTATAAAAACATGAGTTGTCATTATTATTCATCATTAAATCTAGAGCAGTTTATTGAATGTTCTCATATGTAATTGGACAGTTTTTAACTTTTTTGTTAATGCATTGTCATATCACCCTCATTTTTCTGAAGTTTAAAATTGTCTGTTTGATTTCTTCTTTTTCAGGGAATGGTTAAATGTGTTCAGTCCACCTATTGTCCCCCCTAGCCAGCAGCCTACAGAACACCTGGATTCCTCGGGAAGTTTGAGTGTTCAAGGTGGGAATTTAAAAAGTAACGTTTGCTGAAAAGGAAAGACAATGAATTTATAAATGTTAAAAAAAAAAAAAAAAAGACTGAAGAGCTAGAGATGGCTCCTGTGGCCATCTTGTCTACACCCCCCCTCTTCCCCTTATTTAAGGATGAGGAAATCCTGCCATTTTTCAGCTCTTAAATACCAACCACATAGGACCATTTGTGAACTGGGGAATATTGCCTTGACTTCCTCGTCATTAATTTCAGTTAATATTTATTGTACTCTATAATGGGATATTTGCATAGCTGAAACAAATCAGAGAAGTGCCCCCATCTTTCAAATTATTGCTTCCAGGAAAGTAACTCTAATATTTTAATATCACTTGCTGAGCGTCACAAAGTCAACTTGTTTTTATTGGGAGAAAGCCCACAATACAGCTCTGATGGTGTCTAGTGGAAATTTGAGAAAAATAAAGAGACAAATCCTGGGACAGAGGTCCCTTTGTCAACAATTTCTGCTCAGGTGAACCATTTGTTTCTGGCTCATAGACGGAAGCTTTGCCATTAGGGACCCAGGGATAAAACAACAAAATAATTTTTGCTGAAAATTTAGAAATTTGAATGGTGGGAAAGGGAAATAAACATTCCCAAGCCCTGCCACATATGCCTAGCCTTAATAGCATGGCTGTCTAAGAATATTCTCTGCATCGAGTTTTGAACAAGAGAGCACAAGACCTAAAGTTAGGAAGACAAAAAACACAGTTGAAACCAACCAAGGTGCCAGTTTTCTGTTGATTGCCCGAGGGAGAGAGCAATGATGCATTCACATTTGTCTTCAGGTCTGGAGAATTCAGAGTGAGAGCTCATAAATCTGACTTGTATATTTTGGCTGCCCGGGGGATGGAGCTGTTTCTGTGATTTACAATCTGAAATAGATTATGCCCCTCAAATTGGGCATCTTTTCAGAGGTGTACATTTATAATTACTTATGACAGAAAAATAGGGCCTTGCTGTCAAGAAGGGACCTTGCTGGGAGGAAGCGTGTGAACTGTTCTGTTAAATGTCCTAAATAAGCCAAAGAGAATGAGACTGTGATCCTTGAGCGAAGGCACACAAGAGATAGATTTCTGATAGTGCCTGGAAAGGCATCTTGAAGTCACTGTTACAAAGGCCAACACTGACAGCAGCAACTCAGTTACATGGAACTTAAAGAGAGCTTCTGCCAGTGGGGAAATTCAAGGATTGCATTCAGATGAATCGTTCTGAAATGGGCCAGCTAATGTTAACCCCTCACTGCTCAGCACCTCCGCTTGGTGCCTGGTGTCACTGACTTGCAGTCTTCTCCTTTGCCTTTTCACATGTTACCAACCCAAGAAGTACCCTAATAACAGAGTCTGTACTGTTCATGAACTGAAGCCATCCCTCTGTGTTCATGAAATGTTATGTGCATGTGTATTCTCTCTCTTTCTCTCCCTCTCTCTCTCCCCTCTCTCTCTCTCTCTCTCTCCCCCTCCTTCCCTCCCTCACTCCCTCTTTTCCTCTCTCTTTCTCTTTCTCTCTCTCTTTCTCAGTGTCTCTCTCTCTCCCTTTTTTTCTCCCTCTCTTCCTCTCTCCAGTGTTTCCTCAACTCCAGAGTTGGGAATTGGAAAGAATGGGGGTGCTACCCATATACACTGTCCTAATCACAAAAAATGAGCCTACAGCAGGGCTTTAACCCTGCTGTAGAAGGTTGAAGAAGAGGAAATACTGTGTGTGTGCTATTTTTATTTTTTTTGACATTCTTTTCTTTTTTCCAAATTCTCCCCTTCCTACCCCTCCCACACCCAGGGAGAAGGCAAACAAAGTGGTATCACTTATAGATGTGAAATCATGCAAAACATATTTCCATATTAGCTATATCACAAAAAAGCAAGAAAAATTATAAAAGGGAGAACATTATACTTCAGTTTGTGCTCAGAGTTCACCAGTTCTCTCTCTGGAGGTGATGCCTTTGGAATTGTCTTGTGTCATTGTATTCATCGGAGCAGCCAAGTCTTTCACAGCTGGCCATCATTATAGCATTGTTGTTACTGTGCACAGATCTGCCTTCTCACTTCACTTGGCATCAGTTCATATAGATCCTGCCATGTTTTCCTCTGAAACCACCCCCTCATCATCTCTTATAGCGCAATGGTATTCCATCACAGTCATATGCCAATGGTTAGCCATTCTCCAGTTGATGAGCATGCCCTCAATTTCCAGTTCTTTGACAGCACATAAAGAGCTGCTAAATATATATATATATATATATATATATATATGGGGTACAGAACTAATAGTAGTATGGTTGGGACAAAAAATATACACAGTTTTATAGCCCTTTGGGGCTAGTTCCAAATGATTCTGCAGAAATATTGGCCAAGTTCACAATTCTACCAACAGTTTATTAGTGTGCCTACTTTCTAGCCACCTCCTCTCCAGCATTTATAATTTCTAATAGGTGTGAGGAAGTATCTTAGAGCTGTTTTACTTTGCATTTCTCTAATCAACAGTGATTTTGAGTATTTTTCACATAACTCTAGGTAGCTTTGATTTCTTCTTCTGAAAACTTCCTGTTCATACTCTTTGACCATTGATCAATTAGGGAATGGCTCTTATTTTTGTAAAGTTGGTGCAGTTACCGTGAATTTGAGAAACGAGGCCTTTGTCAGAGAAATTGGCCTTTAAAAATGTTTGATATTACTTCATTGTCTGTGGTACCTTTTGGCAAAATGAAGTTTCCCTGCTCATCTCTTTTAATTAGGTCTTTTTGATTTTGCTTTGTCTGAGATCAGGATTGCTCCCCCTGCTTTTTTCACTTGAGCTGAAGCATAATAGATTCTGCTCCAGCCTCTCAGGCACAAACAACTGAGATGGTTTTGGAGGGGAAAAAGTAGAAACATAGGAGAGGAATTGGGTAAGGAGAAACAAAAGAATGTAGTTCAGATAACCATCTTAAATTAAGAACAGGGAACATACACACACATGAAAACACACAGATACAAATACACATGTGTGCACACAAGACCATAGCACCAGTCCTCCAGGATATAGGCTTAGTGCCCCTGCTTGAAATTTGTACTTCATTTTCTCTTGGAAACAGTGGTGTAAAGCTTTTTAGATGTAGCTGAAATAATGTGAGTGTTGTATTTGAGAGGCATTGTGAGTTCAGCTGGAAGTATTTCATGTCCACACATGTCCTGCATCCTTGGGGTATGGAAGCAACTCTGGGTTCACAAAAGTTATGTCAGGGCTGTGAAGCTGTGAGCCACCATGCTTAGGCGAGAAGGGATTCATGGACAGAGCCAGAGACCGGACGAGGCTGGGTGCTTGCTGCCTGAGGACCAGCCTTGTCCTCACCTTGGCCCTTGCTAAAGGGCTTAGGGAATCTTCCTGTGGACAGAAGCTGGCTGCCCTGATGAAGTGTGTCTCTCCAAGCGTTGAAGATCTCGAAGCATTGAGGTCTGTGTGCTTGTCATACACTGACAGCTTGTGGGAGCATCAGAGTGATCCCACAAGGAAGGCACGAGCTTTTGTAACTCCCTCAAGACCCTGTCTCGATTCTAGGGCCTGTGCTTTTCCACTAAGCCAAGCTTTGACTAGCCTGAGAACCTAGCAGTGGGGACTGGGTCTGTGATTTCACTGGTATTGAGAACTCCCAGGTCAAAAAACACCCTCCTCTAGTGCAGGTCCACACTTCTGCTACATCATAGTCTTGGTGAGCTGCCCAGCACACCAGGAGCTGATGTGACTTGGCCAGGGTCACACCACCCACTGATGTCAGATTTAGAGACTTTCTGGCTCTTTCCATTGTGTGACTGCCTCTCATCTCTTCAGGGGACAACAAGGGGGACCCACCATTTACTTGTATGAGAATATCCGTTACAAGGTCTCAAGAGTCCATGGATAAATGGACTTTGGGAACACAATCCTTTTAGAAACTGGCACTACCATTATAAGAAATTGTTTACACAGTGAAATATTGATACTTCAAGATGAAGCAAACCTTCAGAATTCTCTTTTAAGTGGCATTTCACCAGAACAGAAAATTGCTTCTGGCTTCCGCCATGTCTGATGTACACACTTTCCAGCTGATGCCTGAACAGCAATCGATACTCCCTGCTTGTCGTTCACTTGCTTTCCAAGCAGCAGGAAGATTCTAATTCTGCGTTGTCAAAGAAATCCTATTTATCTTGTACTTCTGGGCTCACGTCTGCTGAGAACACTGTACAATTTAGAGGAAACTTCCCTCTAAGTGATACTACCTTGCTGGAGGGATGCTCTGGGACACTTGGAAAGCCCTGCATTCAGTGGAACCTTCTCTCACGATGCCCCAAATGGACATCCCTCCCCTTGGGCTGGTTTCAACAACTGTGTTACTCTGCACATAGGAAAGTAGTCCCTCACTTCTGAAGCTCTCTCTGGGAGATAGAGGATGACAGGTCTCAATACTGCAAGTCAGAAAATTGAAGTATAAGTAAAGTCATTCAAAGGTGTTCAAAGTATCTGGCCTCCCACACTGGTGATTGTAGATTGGAAAGCTGCCTGATGTTTTTCATAGGCCAGCTTTGTTTTATATTGTTAAAAATGCTTTAAATGTAGGTGATTATTTACATTAACTGGCTTTCATTAAGAGGAGATGAACTGGAAATGACTCCTCCCGGTAACTCTTAGCGGGCAGGCCAGAGGACAGCCAGTGTCACAGTGCTAGCAGCGGTGGGGTTGGCTTTTCTTCTGTTACTTCAAAGCAAATGAGGCTGAAACCCAACAGATTGATTATGAAATGAAAGGCAGTTCTGTTTCAGCAGAAATCCTTTTATTCTGGGGAAAAGGTAAAAAGCCTGCTTTGGGCCCAGGTCTAGATGTTCCCCGAGTGGTGGCAGGAAATGATTTTGTTGTCTTGTTGTTAATGTACCCTTGTCAGGGTGCTGTGGCTCAGCCCTAAATAGAACAATTTGCCATTTTGAGGAAAAACCAAGTCTGTGTGACCCAAGAATGTAATTGAAAGTTTCTTCGTCCTCGTGCACGGTAATTACTTTTCCTAACATTCCCATTGCTTTGACATCATCGTGGTAATTGCTTAATGGCATTATAATTCCATTACATAGTGATTACGATGGCCAAATGGTGTCGTTGAAGACTGTGAAAACTACATTAGAACCAAAGCAAAATCCTCTGACAGTTAGAACATCCCAGGGGCAAAGGTGGATCCTCTCCCCCGGGTTTGCTCTAAGGGCGCCGCTGTGGGTCCCACTTTTAGTTCACTGAGGTGCAGCTTAGATGATAGTAGTCATATTGTGAAATAACCAAAGTAACCAAACATCTATTCAGAATATCCCCGGCTCAGCGCAGTGCCTGGCACATGGGAGACACTTAATAAATGCTTTTTAATGGGTTAACAGTAATAATAATTTACATTTCCAAGGTCCTTTGACCTTGACAAAGCCCTTCCCTCACAGTAATCCCTTGAGGAAGGGAGACACCCTCTTATTGGTTTGGGGATGGAGGGGAAAAGGGAATCAGCATTCACGGAAGTGCCCCCTCTGTGCTGTTTGCAAATATTATTTCATTTGATCCTCACGAGCCCTTTGAGGTAGATGCTTTTAGGAGCCCAATTTACAGATGAGGAAGCAGAAACAAAATGGAGGTCAGGGGACTTGGAACCATCTGGAGCCTCGTTGTCCCTTTGTGTGCTAGGATAACTAGTATTCAGAATGTCACGTTGAGATGCTTAAGGGTTAAATGCTCATTAGAGTTCTGTTATTTTCTCATCACTTCCTTTCGTTCTGCTTTACATGTTGTTACGGTCCACCCTCAGCCATGATTTTGCCTTGTTTGTCAAATGTTTTCATAACCTGCGTGACCCTTGGAAAGTCATGTGCACTCTGAGTATGCCAGGCCTCTTCTTAGTCTTTATCCACTATGCCAAAGATGGCTAGTGCTGGTCACTGGTGACAGGGCCTTTGCATCATGGGACCTCCCCACAGCTACAGAACCATAGATCTTGTGTGAAAATTGTGAAAGTACTTTCATGAATAATCATCCTTAAGGTGGCATTTTATCAGATTGTAAACGCCATGAAGGCAGGTGATTTTTCCTGTTTTCTCCCCCCAGTGTTTAGCTCAGTGGCTGTCACTTAACGAATGACTGGTTTCCACCCGCGTTATTCAGCCTGTGAGCTCTCAGGCAGGTCAGTGGCTCACGCAGCTCTCATTCTTTCACACAGGGGAAGACGACTTGAGTGCTGAAGAGGATGAGGAGGTGCTGACTCTGTTGTACGATCCGTGTCTCAACTGCTACTTTGATCCCCAGACCGGGAAATACTACGAACTGGCTTGAGCCAGGACAGGGCCTCCTCCCGCCACAGGGACCGCATCTCACGCTTTAGCTCTTTGTCAAGTGTTCCCCAAAATGTGCGTGGGCATTGATTGTGTGGTCACACTTTAAATCAGAGAATCAAACATGTTTGTAAGTACTGCTGAATGTTCAGAAACAGCTACATCATTTTTACAGATTTATATTTCTTTAAAACCTTGTGAAGAACTAATAGAAAGACAGAATCTTAGAATGTTGGGGGCATTTTCTTATTTGTTCTTTATCAAATAGATGGTTTTGTTTATTTCTTATTATAATTCTTATGTAAACCAATTAAGAGTTATTAATTCATATGTTTTGCAGTGTTAATTTGTAAATTATGGCTTGATATCCAGAAACTGTATTCTTTTCTTACATGTTAAAAATCTATTTGGGCACCTTCTATTTTATTATATATTTGTATTACCAGAAAGAAAATAAAGTGTGATAGTCAAAGGAGAGTCTTGTAACTTGCTTTGGGGTGCTGTAGTGTGTGTATCAGTATTTGTGCCTCTATATTTTGAACATTGCTGGAGGGATTTACCTTTCCTTAGTCACAAAGAAAAGCCAGCGTTCCTTTAATCAGCTTAGTCTTTATAATATGGCCTTAGAGGCCCCTTTTCATTATGATTCCTGCAGGGTATGCCCAACACCACCTTGCTTGCTGCTTATCAATTCTGTCCACTTGGCTACTTAGCCCTGGCTTTAGAGAAGAACATAAGTGTGTCTTGTGGAATTTTTCCACCAATTCTCTTGGAATTCTAATTGTAATGGTATAGTTCAAAGCCAAGGTTGTGGATCCCTTCTTTATCAATTAATGTCCTAATTTGAAAACTCCACCTGATAGATTCGCTATCTCTGGCTCAATGACGTCAGAGTGTCTTTCTTTTGTCTCCTAACCGTGCAGTTGTGTGATAAGGAAGTCAGTCAGGTGCTTCAAGCCCTAGGGGAAAT
Organism: Pseudochirops corinnae; assembly: GCA_028646515.1. Taxonomy (NCBI): domain Eukaryota; kingdom Metazoa; phylum Chordata; class Mammalia; order Diprotodontia; family Pseudocheiridae; genus Pseudochirops; species Pseudochirops corinnae. The sequence goes on along the minus strand of CM053590.1, from coordinate 17,732,248 downwards.
GGCCTTCAAATAGATGCCAAGTCTGTTCATCTGGAGCCTGAGGGGACTCTTAAGCTCCCTGCTGTATTTTTTTTATTTAATAAGGGAATTTTTTTAATAAAGGAAGGTGCCTTTTGAAATGAAAAATGATAGGTGTATGGTCTCGCTCTTAATAGTAGTCACTTAGTGTTAACAGCTCAGAGTAGAAAATGCGTTCTTAATTTAAATGGCAGATTGGGCCCACTATTCAAGGGATGATCAATTATTTAGAGCCATATCTCTGATCATAAAATTTTAATCCTTTTGATCATAAAGAATAACTCTGGGATGAATAGCCAGCCAGGATTTTCCTGTTTACAGTAAGACAATGAATACCTGTTAAGCAAATTACAAACTTGGAAAGACCCTCAGCAGCCATTAAGTACAACTCATCCCTGACCAGAAATCCTTTAAACTCACCCCACTGAAGGCAGCCCATTCTACATTAGGAAGGCCTGTTGTTGTTTTGGGAGGGGAGAGGACAGGGTGTTTGTTTCCCCTGACATCAGGCCTTAAATCTGTGTTCTTCATCTTCTAGCCATTCTCCTGATTCTGCCCTCTGAGGTCAAATGGAATGAACCTTATGTGATCATGTGACAACTTTTTAACGACTTGATGACATGTATCCATTCTCCACTGAGTCTTCCCCCTCCAAGCTAAACATCCCCAGTCTTCATTTGGGAGGAACCTGTCTGACCCTTTGCTCTCTGCATACTTTCCAGTTATTCGATGTCAAGAGCCATCTAGGATTGCTTCCATCTTCTGCTGTCCGGGTCATGGCAACAGAGCTTGTAGCAGGCAGCCCCAGCATGTCCTACAGAAATGACGTGATCTCTGCCTGGCCTCAGTGCACAGAGGAGAAATGCCAAAAGCAGGACATCCAGTCATTAAAAACCTTCTCATTAACTTCTCTCAGATGTCTCTTGTATTTTATAAGGAATTGCCCAAAGAATTATTATGCAATATTAAGACAAAACTGGCGAAGGGATGGGCTGGTGCTTCATCTGGCCAGCTTTAAGGCATCTTCAAAGACCTGGATGGGTGCCCCAAAGGTCAAGTGATAGATGAGAGCGAGGGATGCACGAGAGGACAGGGTACCATTGTGTGCTGTACATCATGTCTCCTACAACCGTATCACATGCCACAGTGTTCACCTTCGCTTAACGTTCCTCAGATCTTGTTTTCTGCCTCTTACAGTTAATTGAAGATGACGATATCACACCTAGAAGTGCCCAACTTTTCCAAGGGGTTGGAGGTGGGAGGGGGGAAAAAGCACTAGATTGAATTTGAGCCAAAATGGAAATAAACATGATGATCATCATCCTTCCCATAGTCACGTTCACAACCTCAGAATCGTCCTTGGCTCTTTACTTTCCCTCAACCCTCATATCTCATCAGTTATCAAGATGTGTCTCTCTGGGAGAGACGAGGTGATATGGTCAAGGGAGTCAAACCACAAGCACCACCTTCCCTGAGACCCTGATGGAGCTAGCCTTGGTCTTGGGAAAAGCAGTGCACTCAAGACCACTGGGCCTGCCTAGAGCCTGGCCCACAGCCATCATCGAGAGGAGTAATCCCTGTGGCAAATCCTTGCCATCACCAACGCTGGCCACTGACTGATAACCAGCAATGGGCAAATAAGCCCAAGGGCTCTGGGAGTCCTGATTTCAGCCTAGCCCCACAGCCATCATCCCAGGAAGCAATCCCCATGGAGATGCTGCTATGTGGGACCATAGCCACAGCTATTGCAGGTGCAGAAAAGAGGCCTTCCACCCCCCAAGTCTGGTGGCCCTGACGTGGTTCGGCAGGGGAACTGATAGGAACTTATCAGTGGAAATGACATTGAAGTAGAGGCATTCCCATGACCATCAGCTTTGCTGCTACCATGCAAAGGTGGAGCACATGGGGCCTCTTTCCCTCCATCCCTCCCTCCCCTAAGGGACTGTTATCTTCATTTTAAAATATGCATGCCCAGTTTCTAGCAGAGAATAGGCAATTAATAAGTGTTAAATGGAATTAAATGTAGGTAGCTCACCGTTGACAAATAATGAAGTGAATTAAATGGAGGCAACACACAGTAGGCAATTGATATATGTTTGTTGAATTGAATCACATGTAGATAATAGAATAAAACCATCTCACTGAACAATTCAGGGCACAGCCAGTAAGTAATTTTAAATTAGCTGCCTCTGAATTATGAGTCATGGCAAATCCTAACCAATGGATAACCTGGAATCGTTAGAGAAAACAAGTGTACTTGGCCTTAAATAAGTCACCCAGCCTCCCTGGCAATCAACATGGAGCACAGCGTCCCAATTAGCTGAAATGGAAACTCATAGAGGGAAGCATGGCAAGACTGAGTTTTCTGATGCATGCAGAAATTATCCCAGATAATTCTCCAAGACTTTTACTTCTTCTTTTAGTGAATCAGCCATTTCAAGCCAATTTTTCTCCCTGAAGTACAACTGTATTTACTAACCAGGACTGGTATATAAATGGGACACTAGCTTAGGAGAACTAATTATAAAGTGATCCAATTGGCTACAGTTAAAGCAGAGGTTAGAGTATTGAAGAAAACAAGCCCAGCTTTCAATCTTAAATCTAAATACTGACACAATGTGGGTTATATATACAAATGAATGAAAAAGTAATTAAGTATTTGCTGTGTGCCAAGCCCTGTGCTAAGCACCTGGGGATACAAACAGGAAAAAGGACAAAAAAATGAAACAATCCCTGCCCTCAAGGAACTCAAACTATACTTGAGAGGGACAACTCATAAGAGTTCATCTGCTGGGCAGATGGAAAAGCCTAAGGAAAAGTCCTAAGGGTATATCATCATGTCAGAGGATAGTACCCAGAAATAACCTTCAGAGCCCTAAATTAGGCCTGGTGGCCCTGTGTCTCACCAGAAAGATTAGCATTGGAGACGCCAATTCATCCAAGCATCATGAGCAATTATTGGTCTTCCTACCTAAATGCATCATGAGGTCTGAGCAGTGGAGGAAAGGGTAAAGGGAGGATGCCCCTGATGGTGGGCCTTCTCACTCACCCATCTACCCCAGTGGGACCAGGGAAAATTGGAGGTGTGGGGAAAGAGAAGGCATAGATGATTAGCATAGGTATTCTTCATTTTACATTAATAAAGTCGGAGATAAAGGACATGGCTGCCCAGAGATTTCCATACACTCCCTCCATTGGAGGGGTGGCAAGAGAGGAGCCTTGGGTGGTAAGATCTGAGGTTACTTCCACATGTATCACTTGCCCCAAGTATCAGAATTGCTATTTCTAGCTCTGCATTTATAAGTCATTAATCACCTACTATGTGCTAGGAACTACTAAGCATTGGGAATACAAAGAAAGGCTGAATTCAGTCCCTGCCCTCAAGGAGCTCAGTGTCTAAGTCCTAAATGCTACTTATCTGAGTATTAGGTAAAAATGTAGAATAAACTAGTTTTAGTTTTTAAAAATGCTGGAGTTCCAACTTTCTCAATTCTCTAACTTAACTATCTTCTGTGTAAAGATAAGGAAACTCTAAGAAGGACTTGAGTCAGTGCATGCACGTGAAAAGGGCAGAGAGGAATGGTCACTATCTGGGTTCTGTGTCTCCATGAACACTTTAATTCTGGTTTACTTAGTTTTAATATAATCAGGCCTCCATTAAGCTATGATAATGGGTACTCTGAGAATTAAATTGTCAATACACTTGGACCACAGATAACATTATTTCTCCTGCTGACATATTTCTCCTATAGTAAATCATTTATGATCCTGCGGACTATTACAAAAGGAAAGTCTGGTCCATGATATTGATTCTTTTCATCAGTCCAACTTATCAGTGTCAGGATTTATGCTGAATCTGGCAAGATTTTACCATCCGAACTCACTCCTAATGGTCGCTAGGATAGCTGATATATTGGGCACATACAAAGGCACTTAATAAGTGCTGGTTGATTGAATGATTGATTATCATAAAAAGAGTATGTCTGAGTAATCTTAATGATTTACTTCCAAATTGGGGAGGGGAGAGGGGATCCTGTATTAAATGTAGTCATTCAAGAAAGTGCAGCCATTTAAAAGTAATAATTTTCAGAAAGTTCAGAGTGGTAAATTATTTCTAAAAAAAGGTCATCACTTTGAAATATAATTTCCATTAATGAGAAAGTTTCATTGCTCAGATAATCAATCTAAAAAAAATTTTATGAGGCACTTACTACAAGGCATGTGCTGTCTAGGCTCTGGAGATACAAAAGCAAAACCATCCCTAACCTCGAGGGGCTTACTTTCTAATGGGAGAGACAAGATGTACACATGTGAGTATGTACAGTATAGAACGTATACAAAAAGAATGCAAGGTAGTTTGGGGAAGGAATGTCCTAGCAACTAAGGAGAATCCTGAAAGGCCTCCTGAAGAAAATGGCTGTTGAGCTGCGTCTGAAGAAATGCATGGATTCCAAGAGTCAGAGGCGAGGAAGTGGAGCATTCCAGGAATGAGGGACCGCTAGTACAACAGAGAGGAGACAGGAGATGAAACATGGGATGGAGGAAGAGCCAATAGGCCAACGTGGCCTAATCAGAGTGCACACCCTAAGGAACCTTCAACCTTTCCATCTACATCACAACTGAACTCTTTGTGAATTGTCTCCTCCAATTCAAATATGAGTTCCTTGAGAGCTAGTGCCATCTCAGTTTTTCTGTTTCTATCCCCAGTATTCAGCACAGTGTTTGGTACGTGGCACTCAATAAAGACTGATTTCATTTATTCATTAATTTCATTTCATTTGTTCATTCTTTCTTCTAAATAACCCATATCATACTAGTATTTTCAGATTGAAAGCCAAAGGACTAGAACTGAGCCTCAATATTATCTGTTGTTCAACCAAAAATAGTTCAATATTTCAGCCAGTGTTACCTGAGAATGTTTCAAGAGTTCTCGGTGAACTCAAGAGAGGGATGGCCACTGGACATACAGATCTGTGAACCAACTTGCACGGAGATGACAATTAAATTCATGAGAGCTATTGAAGTCACTAAAGGCAGAGAAGGTGGAGAGAAAGAGGGGCCCAGGACAGTCTTAGGGGAGGAAAGGTATGATACAGCTGTTGAGGCAATAAAAGTATTGCAGAAGGAGGGATCAGACAGTGAGGAGAAGAGCCAGGACAGAAGAGTATCGCAGACACCCAAAGGGGAGAGACTCTCCAGGAACAGAGCGTGGTCAGCAGTGTCGAATGCAGCAGATAGGTCCCAGAAGAATGAGAACTGAGAAAAGACAGTCCAATTTGGCAAGTTAGAGATTCTTGGCAAATGTGGAGAGCAGTTTCAGTTGAGTGATGGAAGCCAGATTGCGAAGGGTTGAGGAGGGAAGTTGAGGCAACAAGTGTAGATGGTTTTTTCCTAGGAGTCTGAGAAAAGGAGGAAAGCTAACACGAGTTCGAGCAGATGGCGAGGTCTTCTGAAATGTCTTTTTATGGTTGGAGGACACCAGGGCATGTTAGAAGGCAGTAAGGCAGGAACTAATAGATAAAGGTTGAAGATGCATGAGAGAGAAAAGATGACTTGGGGGCATCTGCCAGAGAAGAGGGAAGGGACGAGGATCAAGGGCCCATGTGGAGGGGCTGGCCTTGGGACCATCCCATCAGAGACAAAGAAAAGAGTGGAGAGTGAGAAAGAGCAGGGTGGTCTGAGAGGAAGTGCTTAGTGAATGGCTCCAGTTTTCTCAGTAAGGAGGTTAGGCCCTCAACTGAAGGAGAGGAGTGGGAAGCTTGAGGAGAGGATGGAGGATTTAGAATACCTCTGAAGGTGCTGACGTAATACCTGGGTAATGACATAGTAAGCCATTTAGGGAGCTGGGGCCCAGCCAAAGGTGTGTGACGTGGATGGATAGCCAGTAAGCAAGGTCATTTGACTCTGTTCAGAGCATATGACTAGGAACCAAAAAGGCAGAGAGCTGAGGGGAGGAGTAACCAGGGCTGGGGTTTGTCAGGAGCAAGCAACAATGAGACAAAATGAGGGGTTTGAGAGGTGAGAACAGTATCCAGGCCAGTTGTGTAACTGAGACTGGAAATTCAAGAAAGTGAAGTCATGGGTGGGAGGATGGCCTGGGAAAATTCTGAGGGCAAAGGGTTAGAGTCACAAGGGGAAAGGGCATCTGTTTAGGAAAGACAAGAGATGGAAGGAGAGCAGTGATGGTCAGAGGCCGCTTACTGTTCATGCCACGTGACTAGGGATGAGTCACCGCCACACCCTGGGCAGGCCAGACTCAATGACCTCTCAGTTCCCTTCTGTCTACAGAGCTATGTTCCTGGAGCCATACTCATATAGCCCCAGATTATTAGTGTAGACTGCCTCAATAAATAAGTAGTTATTGGTGGAGACAGCACAAATAAAGGGGTTATGCTTCTGGTGTAGACTGCACCAATAAGTGGTGATGTTACAAGGGTAGATTGCACCAATAAGTAAGTAAGTAGTTACAAGATAACCCAGTAGTGTTGGCTTATGGGAAATATAATGACTCTGTTGATAATATAATCATATTTTTATAGCTCCAACATTTTAATGTTTGAAAAAATGTTTTTTCACAATAACTATACAATATACATAGTTCAAGGATTATAGTAGGCACTCAATAAATATTTTTCAATCAAAAATTTTATTAATAGGCATTAAGAGGCAGGAGGTAGCTAGGAGGATAAAAAGTTGGACCTAAAATCAAATCCAGCTTCAGATACTTACTAGCTGTATGACCCTGGGCAAGTCACTTAACTTCTGTCTTACCTCAGTTTCTTCACCTATAAAATGGGGATGATACTAGCACCCACCTCCCAGGCTTGTTGTGACAATTAAATGAGATAAAATGTATAAAGCACTTTGCAAACCTATATAAATGCAGCTATTATTCCGTGATGTTCTCTATCAATGAGCACTAATAATCACACCACATTACTTTTGCATAGTGCTTTACAATTTACAGAATGCTTTCCTGTGAGTTGGCTTGTTTGCTTATCACGATAACCTCATGAAGCCAGTAAGGGAGACCTCAGCCATTAAACTACATGCTTCTGGAGGATAGGGACTGTTTTCTGCCCAATTTTTGCTGGTTTCTTTTTGCTTAGCACAATGTTTGGGACACAGTAAGCACTTAATAAATGTTGACTGGCTGCTCAATCCTGGGCCCAACTCACTGTCTATTTGCATGTCTAAGATATATAGATAGAGATATACACATATATGTATATATGTGAATGTAGATAGATAAAAAGATAGATGATAGATAGATGATAGATAGATAGATGATAGAAAGATAGAGAGATGATAGCAGATAGATAGATAGATAGATAGATAGATAGATAGATAGATAGATGGAATGATGAATGTGCTCCATGGGCTATCCATTCAATTGCATATCATAGTCAGGATTTCATTAACCATGCTTGCTGTAAGCACTCAGATTCTTATTGATTGTCTTCATGGAAGTCATTGACAAGCACACTAAATAGTGCAGAATAAAGAACAGAGCTCTGTGGCCCTCCACCAAATGACATTCCTACAAATTAACATTCATCCATCAATTCTCATTCTCTAATAACCAGTGATTCAATTTAATTACTACTAATAATAATAATTTAATTCTAAATCTACTAATTATACCAAGGCATCTAGGAGGCACAATGGATAGAGCACCAGGCCTAAAGTCAGGAAGACTCATCTTCCTGAGCTCAAACCCAGACTCAGACACTTTTAGCTGTGTGACCCTGGGCAAGTCACTTAACCCTGTTGCCTCAGTTTTCTCATCTGTAAAGTGAGCTGGAGAAGGAAATAGCAAACCATGCCAGTATCTCTGCCAAGAAAACTCCAAATGGGCTCATGAAGAGTCAGACAAGACTGAAACAACTGAATAATAGCAACAATTATACCATCACTCAGTTCACATCTCTCCACCTTCCCATAAAGGTAGGAGGAGAGAGACTTTGTCAAGTGCTGTACTGGATTCCCAGGTTACTATCCCTATGATATTTTCACACTCTAATAATTCCAAAAGAAGCATGACTTAACTCTTGATGAGCTGACTTTGGCTCATGGTGATTACTGCTTCTTCAAAACCATTCTTTTAATAGGCTATTGTCAGAAATCAATATCAAATTCTCTGACCTATGGTTTTGAAGACTCTGCCTTATTCCTCTTTCTAAAAATCAGCATATTTGCCTATTTCCAGTCCCATTCAATCTCTCCCTCTCCCCTTGTTTACTCAAAGATCACCAACAAGGGCTAGCAGTTCTGTTCACAAGTCCTTCTAGTACTCTGGAGTGTATGTAACACATCAGACCTAGGTGACTTGAAACTCAAGAGAAGTGAAGGAATGGCAAGACAGAGCACCTCTCCTAGGTCTGTACCCCCAAAAAGGTCAAAGAAAGAGGAAAAGGAACTACATATATAAAAAGTTTGATAGCAGCTCTTTTTGTAGTAGCCAAGACCTGGAAATTGAAGGGGAGCCCATCAAGTGGGGAATAGCTAAATACAATGGTATATGAATGTCATTAAATTCTACAAGATATGATGAAAGAGATGGTTTTAGAGAAGCCCATAAAGACATATGCTAATTGATGCAGAAGTGAACAGTACCAAATCAATTTCATACAATAATGACGTCTAAAAGACAACTTAGAGGGAAACGACAAACCTCTCCAATGTCTTTGCCAAGAAAATCCCAAACAGGGTTATGAAGAGTTGAACATGACTGAACAACAAAAAGAGAACTTTGAAAGACTGAAGAACTCTGATCAGTGCAATGACTAACCATGCTTCCAGAGGACCAGTGATAAAATAAGCTGCCCACCTCCTGACAGAGAGGTGATAGACTCAACGTGCAGAATTGTGTGTGTGTGTATGTGTGTGTGTGTGTGTGTGTGTGTGTGTATTAGACCTGGCCAATGCAAGAATTTGTTTTGCTTAACTCTGCATGATTGTCACAAGAATTGTATTTTTTTCTTTTGTGTGCCATGGGTAGGAGAATTTTTTTAACTGAAAAATATATTTTAAAAATTTTTAAAGAGAAAACACTTCAGTTAGTTCAATTTCCCATGAACCATTTTGCTTTTCTCCTTTTTCTGCATTCTTCTTGGCTGAAAAAAAAAGTAGAAATACCTCCCTGGCCATGTGCCCCTGTACGAGTCAGTCTCTCTGGGCTCCAGTGTCCTCATCAATAACATGATTTGGTTAGACCTGATGATCTCCAAATCCCATTATGCTTCCAGTCTTCCATAATTCTAAACCTCTTTCATGATGCCATAATCTATCTGTAATGATCTAATTGGTTAGCATGTAAATCATGGTCATAAAAAAGCAGCGAAGAAAAGTAAGGACAGAGGGCTGAAGTGATCCATTCCCAGGGTTGGCAGGTCAAGAAAGCAGGAAACATAACTTAACTGGGGTCTTCCAGTCTTTCCTACAGTTCAGAAAAGCAAGTGCTTTCTCTTCAGCAAAGATTTGTCTTTGCAGTGATAATCCAAAAACTAGGATGGGGTTCATGAAAACATAGATGAATTTAGAAATAGTATTCTATATTTTTACTACCTAGGGAGACAGAATAAAGAATGCTTCTTGCCTATACCATGATGTACAATTGAATGGGCAACCTATAGAGCATGTCCATTAGTATCTATGTCTTAGTCACTGCAGATGGACAAGAAGTTGGGCCCAGAAGGGAGCAGTCAGTCAGCTAACAAGTATTTCTTATGTGTTTACTGTGTGATACTAGAAATATGAAGAAAGGCAAAATCATGGTCCCTGTTTTCAAAGAGTTCATATTCTAATGGTAGAAACAACATACAGATAGCTATGGGTATACAAGATATATATATATATATATAAAAAGAGATATATATATATGTATGTGTATACACACCTATACATATACACATGCACATATACACACATAAGTATACATATACATGCAAATACACATACACATACATATATACATATATGTATGTATATATATATATATATATATATGTATAATAATGATGAAAAGGCAGCTTTCAAAAAAACCTGGAAAGACTTACATGAACTGATATTGAGTGAAGTGAGCAGAACCAGGAGAATGCTGTACCCAGTCACAGCCACATTGTGTGATGACCAACTTTGTTAGACTTAGCTCTTCTCAGCAATACAAGGATCCAAGACAACTCAAAAAGACTCATGGTGGAAAATGCTATTCACGTCCAGAAAAAGACTATGGAGTCTGAATGCAGATAGAAGAATACTATTTTCACTTTTTTGCTGTGTTTTTTTCTTTCTCATGGTTTTTTTTTCCCTTTTGTTCTGATTCTTCTTTCACAACATGACTAATGTGGAAACATGTTTAACATGATTGTAGATGTATAACCTATATCAGATTGCTTGATGTCTTGAGGGAAGAAAAGGAGAGAGAAAAATTTGGAGCTCACACTCTTACAAAAATGAATGCTGAAAACTATCTACATGTAATTGGAAAAAAATTAAATGCTACTAAATGTTTTTTAAAATTGTAAAGTTCATAGATCATAGGATCATGGAAATAAAACTGGAAAGAATAAGAATCATCTAGTATAACCCCAACGTTTTGCTGATGTGAAAACTGAGGTTAGAGAAACAGGATTAGCATTAAAAGTTAACCTTCATTCTAGAGAACTGAAGGAACTTGCCCAGAATGACACAATGAGTCAGTGTCAGGACTAGAATTTGAACCCAGGGCCTCTGATTCTAAATCTAGCAATTTTTCCACTTCTATTGCTTTCCACTGGTTCCTTTTAGAATAAAAAAAAAAAAGTGCATTTACTTTCCCTCCCTTCCCATTCCTCCCACTACAATTAAAAATATTTAAACAAAACTCAGATTAACACCATGAAGGCTCCTACTGGTTGTGGGGCCATTGTTTTAAAAGTCAGTCTCGATCATGGGTCTGATTCCTTGAGCAGCAGATGTAGAAACCTCCATGGCCAGAGGGCTGGCCAGACTTCTTGGGGTTCAACTGTGGGTTCCCCAGCATCAGCGATCTCTCAGACCTGCCCTTGGTAAGCACAGAGGGCTCTGAGAGAGTCAAGAGGTGCAAACCATCTCTTCAGCTATGAATTTCTAAGGTCTTTTTCCTAACTACGGAAACTTATTTCCACCTCCACACCATTTTTCACACTGAGGGTTCAGAAAATTATGTCTCCTTCAACGTCTCCCGAACATTCTGGGCCAGTGATTAATTCTTGTATGTCAAGGACTTTTATGCCCCTGATACTTCATTATGTGATGTAGGCCTATTGTGAATTGCTTTTTCACTAACTTACCTCATTTTTTATTAATAACCATTTGCATCTTCATTTGTATTATGTACTGTATCTGAATGTATTTAAATTGCATTTTTAGATTGGATTTACAAAAAAGTCTAAATTGGAGAATCTAAGGGTTCCCCCCATCCCCCACACTCCTTGTAACCTAACTTAGGGAGGTTTTAGGTTAGTCAAAACAAAAAAGACAAAAAAGACTAAAAAAGATGAGACAGCAAGAAATGGTGCAGAGAGGGCTCACCTGGGAAGCAGAAAAGCCTGGGTTCCAGGCCTGCTTCTAACACGGATCACCTAACCTCTCAGTGTCCCAGACAATGAAGTCTATATGTTGGAGATGTTTTGTACATAGTAAGTTTTTAATAAATGCTTTTTTTCATTTATTCTTCCATTCGTGAATTGCTGGTGCATATCCATTGACTTGGTGTCCATACTGAGGGTTTCCCATATAAATAAAATCACAGATTTAGGGCTCATACCCTCTCAGAAATCCACAACTAAAATATTTCCAGAAAAGTACGATTCCTTCCAGTCCTTCCCAGATATGATGCCACATTAATCCATTTCCCACTTTCTAATCTTGAGCCCTTTTCTTTCTGAAGGTCAACCAGCTCCAAAGCTTTCCCATCATGCCAAGGAGTGGTAAGTTTAGAACCCCAGAAGCCCAACCCCTTCTTTTTGAAGATGAAGAAAGTAAAGCCCAGGAAGAAATGACTTTCCCCTCTAGTCATTGACTCTAAAGGGAAGAGCCAGGAATTTAAACCAGTCACATGACACTGTCCCTGCTGTAAGAATCAAATGCAGGTGTAATCAATGGATCATTGAAGAAATACCAGCATTCTCCCCAAACCCAGCTTGTACATAGACCTTTTCAGGGGTATAGCTGCTCTTCAGGAAGCTCCAAGAGTAAGCCCATCCCTCTCCCCACCAGTAGTTGCTTTGGGGGCAGATCATAGACTGAATTTAAATGTGATGAGTATTTATTAGGCACTAATCATGTGTTAGGCACTGTGCTAAGCACTGAGGATACAAAAAATGGCAAAAGACAGTCTCTGCCCTCAAGGAGTTTACAATCTCATGATACTGGATATAACAAACCCTCAGGAGGAGGTTGGGGGGAAGGGAAGAAGTAGGTTTCCTGGGATGAGTTTACACCTCATTAGTAGGTGCCCATTAATTCCCTTTCATGGTTTCTATTTCCAAGATCAATTTAGGAAGCTGCCATCCTATTGAGTACACTTGTTCCAACCATTAAAGCAATGTTACCTCACCAGTTTCTTGAGAGCAGTAAAGGATTCCAAAATACTTTCCTTACAGCCCTCGTACTGTCCACAAGCAGAACAAAGATTCTTATCCCCTGTCAAGAGACAAGGGACTTGCCCATGATCCTATAGCTGGCTGGTGTCTAAGAGGGGAGACAGCCCCAGGTCTCCAGATTGTGAATCCAGCGATCTTTCTCCTGTGTCATCGTGGATTAACTCATGGTGTAGGCATATCATGGTCATAGATGGTGGCAATGAGGATCTCATATACCAGCTAATCCAACTTCTTTATTCAGGTAAGGAATCTGAGACCTAGGAAGATGAAGTGACTTGCCCCAGGGTATCCATAGCATCATAGACCTAGGTCTGGAAGGACCTTAACAGTTATTTTAGAGATGAAGAAGCTGAGATTCAAGGGAAGTTAAGTAACCAGCTCAAGGTCACACAGAGGACAAATGCCACCAGTAGAATCTGAACCCAAGTCTTCCAGCTCCCGAGCCAAGCCATTTTCTATGGTACCATGTTGAGGACCTCCTAAGCCATCTAGTCCATCCCCCTTATTTTACAATGGAAGAAACAGAGGCAGCAAAGTTGGGTTCTGAAGCCAGTTCATCTGACTCTGAAGCAAGAACTCTCCCCAATGCACCAACAACAGCCATACGAGGTCTTACTGTAGCAATGATCATTGGGGTACTTGCGGCTGATCTTCCTTTCCATTGATTCTATGTATGAGAAAAATTCACAAAAGATTTCTGCTGTGCCCATCAGCAACATTCTTAAAAGGGAACTTTCAGAAGTGATGTGAGAGCTGCCTACAAGTATTTGAGGGATCATCACATGACAGAGGAATTAGACTGGTCTATGTTTCCCTGGGTGGCAGGAGGAAGCTGCGAAGAGGGAAATCTGGGCTAAGTTTTAGAAGGATTCCTAACAGAGCTATCCCAAAGCAGCATGACTGCCCGGGAAGGTACTGAGCTACCCATCACTGGAGGTCTAAAAGCAAAGGCTGGATTACCCCCTTGTTGCATATGATGGAGCAGGATTTCTTTTGTCAAGAAGAGTTGAACTAGATGCCTTTGGGGTCCCTTCTGTGACTCAAAGGAAACTGTGACTTTTCAATCAGATGGTTTGTTCGTAAGCTCCAGAATCTGCTTTTGCTAAGTCTGAATATTCTTTTTCTACCCTTAAAGTTCCACCAGGGGATATTTTAGCTAAGACTATACCCTGAGCCCTCCTCAATAAGTAAAATGAGCATTTTTCTTTTTATTTTATTTTATTTTTTTTACATTTTTCTTTAAGAGAAGGAGGTGTTATGCTTGATACCACAAAACTGTATCTTGCCTCCCAGGTATGGGATGCTTCTGTGGTTGCTGTTTTGTCAAAACACTTTTTCCCCATTTTATTTACCCATTATCCTTTTGACTAGAGCTAGGATATTCTTGGTACAAGGAGCTCCCAGGTGAGGGCATTCCCTCTCCCAGTGCAGGATCTCTACTTTCTCCACAGCATAGTGCCTTGGAAAGTTGCCTGAAGCATTGACAGGTGAAGCAATTATCCAGAGTCATACAACCCGTATATGACAAAGGCAGGACTTGAATCCAGGTCTTTCTGTCTCCAAGGCCAGCACTTTCTATTATACCACCCTGTCCCTCTATTTTATTTTATATTAAGCATTATTCTATACAAAAGTTTCCATGAGAATGCCAATACCTATCTATACATGAATTTCAGTAAATCATTAACTGATACGCTCCAAGACTCATTATTTTCCATCATTATGAGTTAATATGTGGAAAGATTTAGATGCCATATGCCAGGTAACATTTTTTTAAAAATCATTGCTTCCCTACACCACATCTTTCCAAATTCTCCCTTTCCCCAATGTTTCTATAGTAACCTGGCATCGAGTGTAGCTATTACCTTTTTTGTACATGTGCTAAAAGAACATTTCTAATCAACTCTTCACTTGTTCTGAAATGTACCCTTCAATAGACGGCAAGAGAAGATCTGGTGTCAGTTTAAGCGACCTGCAGCCAGTGCGACCCCTGGCAGGGTTCACGTAGTAGAAGCAGCAGGAACAGTGAGATCAATCATGCTGCGAGCTATGGTTCCCAGCCTCAAAAAGGATCAAGAAGGAGGATTCTGAAATTTTTCAAATCAAAGCAAGCCCCTTCAAGCCAATTTCTTCTCTGGAGTCAGAAGACCCAGGTTCAAATCTTACCTCTGATACTTAACTGTCTGCTTGTTATTTTCCCCATTAGACTGAGTTCCTTCAGGACAGGGACTGTCTTTTGCCTTTTTTTTGTTTCCCTAACACTTAGTGTAAGATCTGGCACATAGTAGGTACTTAATAAATGTTTACTGATTGATTGATTAACTACCTCAACATATCTGTAGCCTTCTTGGTCCTCAGTTTCCTAATCTGCAAAATGAGAACAGCTATGATCTCATGACCCTGATAGTATCAACTTGGGCAAGGTCCTCAATCTCTGTGGGCCTTAGTTTCTTCATCTGTAAAATGAGGGGGTTGCACTGCTTGGTCTTGGGGGTCCCTTCCTGCTTGAGATCTGTGGTCCTATGAGTGTTCCCTGAGTTGTTTACACAAGGAAAGAAGATGATAACTGGCCAGAAATTTCTCACTGAATCAGAAGTTTCAAAAACTCCTTTCAGGGATCAATGGTCTTTCAAAAGAACGATAAGATTTGCAGCCTTTTCAGAGAGAAGACAAAGCCTCTTTTTAACCAGAAAACCAAATAAGGTTTATCAAGATTGTTTCTTCCCTAAAGATCACAGCTACCAATTGGGACATAGGGTAACAGGGAAAAAAGGACACTGTCTCTAAAAAAAAGGAGGTGGAGAGGGGTTTAAAGGGGAGGAGGAGGAAGCTAACTGTCTCTATCATCAAAGGCAGACCCCAAGTGACTTGTTCTGTCTGAGGTACCATAACAAGGATTGGACAGTCAGGGCTTTATCTCAGAGTTCCAAAATTTAGAGGGCACTATGTCTAATCCTCCTAACACAGGTAATACATTTGAGCGTGGCACCTAGTTAGCAAGAATAAAAGTTAAATCAGAAACTTTAAACCCAATTCCTTGATGGAAGTCTGTTGCTGATTTCAGTTTAAACAAGTACATTTCCCCCTCCCTTTATTAGAGTTTATTTTTATTGTGAAAAATTAAAGATTTGATAGATATTCTTCAAAGATCAGTGAATGACCAAGGATTCATTGAATGATGGAGGATAGATAGGAATAGAACTCAGTATTTATTCTGCCCCAATATACTATTAATAATAATAATAATATCTAGCCTTTACATACTAATTTAAAGTTTGCAGAGCACTTTGCCAATATTATCTCATGTGATCCTCACAACTCTGTGAGGTACGTGCTATTATTACCCCCATTATACAGATGAGGAAACAGGTTGGAAGAGGGTAAGTGACTTGCCCAGGTTCACACAGCTAGTAAGTAGTATCTGAGACAAGATTTGAGATCAGATCTTCCTGATTCCTGCACTTTGCTCAGTATTGAAGGTCCCAAGGATGTG
>CM053590.1:17660103-17715611 GCA_028646515.1 Pseudochirops corinnae | reverse complement strand
ATATATATATATAAATAATTTGCCATAGTGACTCTGGAACACTTGGTTGAAACAGAACTCTGAATGTGGAGTAGAGGACCGGGGTTCAAATTCCACATCCATTATCTGCCTTCTGTGGTTTTGGGTGAGTTATTAAACCTGAGGCTTTGTAATGATGAGATTGGACCAGATGACCTCTGAGGTTCCCTCCAGGTCTAGAATTGCTCTCCAATGACCTACAAATACCTAGATGAATGGGCAACCTGCATTGGTAAAGGAAGAACCCACACTTATGGGACCATAGATCCTTAGAGAATTGAGGAGATAGAGTTGTAGGTAGATAATCTATGATATACATTATATATGCACATACAATACATGCTTATATAATATACACAGATATAACATATTGTCCATATTATATATACATACACATACTGCACACAAATTATATACATATATTCAAGCATACAGATATACATATGTACATGTATGTGTGTATATGTGTGTATATATTTGAACATAGACTAAGTGAGTATGTTATGGATGGAAATAGCCCTTTAGATCCTTCAATCTGGAAAAATAGTAAATTTTTTCCTTCATTGGGCCAATAACTCACCATTTTGTTTGTTCTTTGAAAGATGCCAGTGGCCCTCCAGCCTTCATACAGAGCTTCTCCAGAGAGTAAATCTTTGTCAATTCATAGAACACTTGGCTATTGAGTGTTGCCAGAGTTTCCACTAAATTTCCCAGTCAAGTGAGGGTTCTAGTGGTTGGGAAAACAAATACCCATCTGAACACTCAGTCACAGCACCACCGTATTGGAACCAGCCACTTTTTTAAAATGTAGGATGTTTTTACACGATGACTTAAGATGTTTTTCCCTCATTAAAAAGTATGATGTGATGTGATTGTGTGTTTTGTTTGCATAAAAGAGGAAGAAGGGGCCTGAGCCCTCTGAAACTGCAAATATATTTTCTAAGATGCTGCGTATTTATTAGTCCATCTGCTACTATGGCATTAAAAGAGGAGAATCTTACTACAAGCAATTTATTCATGGCTACAGTTTTACCACCTGATGTGCAAAGGAACACTACTTGCTAAGCATTTATTATTGTGCTGAGTAATTCTCAATTGACTAGGTAAAGCTTAAGAAAGGCTGTTAGTTAAATGGAATGTTGTTGGTCAGACCTTGCCTTGTTTTTACTTAGAGTGATGGATTTCACCTTGGACAAATTGCCAACGAGAGACTTATTTTGATTAATCATTCAAGAAACATTTTTTGTTGTTATATAATTTTTCAGTCATGTCCCACTCTCAGTGACCCCATTTGGGGTTTTCTTGGCAAAGATACTGAAATGGTTTGCCATTTCCTTCTCCAGATCATTTTACAGATGAGGAAACTGAGGGAAACAGGGTTAAGTGACTTGCCCAGGGTCACACAGCTAGTGTCTGAGGCCAGATTTGAACTCATGAAGATGGAGTCTTCCTGATTTCAGACCCATCACTCTATCTATTGGGCCACCTAGCTGCCCTCAATAAACATTTATTCAGCACCTCTTGAGTGCTGGGCATTGTACTGGGCCCACAATAGTTGCTTAATAAAGTCTGGTTGATTTATTTCAATATCTACTTATTGTCTCCCCAGAATTAATGTAAGTCCCTTGAGGGCAGAGGCTACTTAACTTCTGATTGTGTGTCTCCCCCAGTGCCTAGCACAGTTGCTGGCCCAAGATAGAAGTTTAATCAATAGTTTTTGATTGATGGATCCCTACATGTGCGAATGTTGTCCACCCTAATAGAATGTAAGCTCCTTGAGGGCAGGGGTTGCTTCGCTTGTATCCCTTTACACCAGTGCTTGGCCATAAGAGTTGTTTAATCAATATTGGTTGATTGATCTGTTGATTGATTAGCTGATATATGTGTAGATGTCATCCACCTTAATAGAAAGTAAGCTCCTTGAGAGCAGGGACTTTTCATCCTTGTCCCCAGTGCCCAGAACAGTACCTGACATAAAACAGTAGTTTCATATGAGCTTTCTGCTTGATTCTTCACTTTCTCACTTGATTAAAGATAAAAAAACCACATGTTCTAGTTCACTCTTTTCTAGTGGCCTAGAGGATGCAACCTTCCCATTTCCCCCCTTTGACAGAAAGGTTATAGCACAGTCGGGGGCACCTGACGAAGCCTTCCAATCATTCTCCAGTTACCTTCTTGACCTCCTCTGTCACTTTCAGAGTTACAGTTACTTAAGCAAAAACAATCAGATTAAATCACAAAGAGCAGCCTGAATTCCATCAGTGGCTAGAGGTGTTGGGACATGAGCAGTATTGCAGAGGATTAAGGAGGCATGAGACTCTTATAAGGAATCTCATGAGCTACCCTTATGGCCCTAGAATCTGTCATTTTACTTCCCTTGATAAGGCATGACCTGCATGAGATCCAATAAAAGTGGTCAAAACTAGACTCATAGGACCATAGAAATAGGCCTGGAAGAGATCTGTGAGGTCCAGCCCACCCAGTCTACAGAAGAATTAACTGAAGGCCAAGGGGATCACAGAGGTAATGAGTTGTGAGAGGTGAGTTTGGAAACCCAGGCCTCTGCCTCCAAAGCCAGCCTCTCACCAAAATCAGCTCCTTCTCTAAAAGAAAGTTATGGCCCCAAAATGTGTTGGGATTCTGCCAGGGAGACATCTAAAAGATAAAAAATGTACAAGATCTATGTAAGGAAGACTAAGCCTGCATCTGGCACCTGTGAGAGATAGGCTGAAACCCTAGATAGTGTTACATGCAGATCCTGATGAGCTGTGGAGGTCTCACAGACCTGGAGCCAGAAGCAACCACAGAGGCTGTCCAGTCCAAGGCCTCCATTCTCCAGGGAAAGAAACTGAGGCCCAGAAGTAGAAAAGATCTTGGCTGATGCATCTGCCTCCTGCCACGTTTGAGGAGAACACAGGGCTAACTGGGGGCAATACCAGTGCTGCCCTGGGAGATGTGTAGGGAAGACAGACGGTGACCATTTGGAAATGAATGCTAGGGCAGTTTGGTGCCTGATTCCTTGTGATTTTCTGGTATTCTGTTTCATCCAAAATGCTTTTTCATTGAATTTGGCATCATGAGGCTTGACTTAGGAAAAAAAAACACTAAGGGCCCATGAGCAGTATGTTTAGGGGGTAAAGAAACCTAGTAATACTGAGTAAAAGGGGGGCTAAGTAAGAAAAGATAGCACTGTAAATGGGTCGTGGGCAGCTACATTTGTAAGCTAAAAATTAAATTTTGTAAACTAAATCTAAATGATTTAGAAATAAGTGGAGAAGGAGTGGCTAGGTGGTGCAGTGAATAGAGCATCGGCCCTGGAGTCAGGAGGACCTGAGTTCAAATCTGGCCTCAAACACTCACCACTTACTAGCCATGTGACCTTGGGCAAGTCACTTAACTCCAATTGCCCTGCCTTCCTCCCTCCAAAAAAAAGTTTGAAAAGAAAAGAAAGAAAGAAGCGTGTTCTCCTTCTTGAATTGGTTAAAGCCCCAGCCACACACTCTCCCAAGTATAATCACAGGATCATAGACCAGAGCTAGAAGGACCCTTTAAGACCATTGAGTGCAACAACCCCCTCCCATTTAACAGATGTGGAAACTGAGGCACAGAGAACTTAAGTGAATTTCCCAGGGTCTCATAGCAAGTGAGTGACTGAGGCAGGGTTTAAACTCAGGTTTTCTTGACTCTAAGACCAGACTTCTACTCACTGTGCCATCTTGCTGACCTTTGAGTAAGAAACAGTCCTTCCCTAGTCTCCATGATTGAGACCTGGAAGTCAGTGTCCAATTTCTGGGATGCCAGTGAGCTTCAAAAGAACAGCCAGCCCCAGATCCTGCTTTGCCCAGTTCTACCGCCATCCCTCATATGAGCACTACCCATAATAGATGTTTGCTGTTGAACATATAGATGCATCACCCGTCCATATCTTTATCACACACAGTTACTCCATTGACATGCTTTTATAGTATGTCCTAGGCTACATTAGTATAAAAAAGTCTAAATATATATTTCAGTGTGAAGTTTGCTGCCCGATGTTACCACACGCACTAATTAAGTTGAATGTAATAGGGAGAACACTGACAGCATTAAACTTAATGACCCATCACTTAAATAGGGAAGACATTTACAGTGAAATTGATAGTTCAAGTCATAACGTGGAGGGATGTGAACACCACAGAGGAGATTGTTCCACTATGCCCTGAAGCACCATCTTTGAAATTATAATAATGGGCAAATGGCAACACTATCCTTTATGTAATTAATCGTTCGCAAGAAAATTTCTTCCACTCATAGACCATACAAGTGTCACAAGGTCAACCTAAAAATGATTATGTCTAATAGGCTCCAAAAACTGTTGTAGTTAGTTTCAGAGTCCAAAAATTATTGGGCTGCCAAGGAGGTCTTTCTGGTTAAAAGAAACCTTACACATACACACATACACACATGTATATTTGTGTATACATATATGTATATGTATATGTGTACATACACATACATAAATACACATATATGTGTATGTATATGTATGTGCATATGTGTGTATGTATATGTGTATATAAATATATAAATACACCCAAATATACATATATGCATTTTGTATGTATAGATGTATGTATCAGTATGTACATATGTGTATATGTGTGTGTATATACACATATATAAATACACATATCTGCATGTGTATGTGTATAGATGTATGTATAGGTATATGCATGTGTGTTTATTATATATATGTATATCGTGACATATAGATACTATTTTTTTAAAAATAGATGAAATACCTCCTCTCTGCTGAGAGGTGGGGGACTTTGAGTGTGGAATATTGCATACTCTGTTAGATAGAATCACTTGATTGGTTGGTTTTGATTAGCAGTTGTTCTTTGTTACAAGTAAGAACTTAATTGGATAGAATATATTAACAAGTGATTGTGATATGTTTTTAAAGACACCAAAAGGTTTCTTAATGGGCTCTCAGCAAGAGACAAACCCTTTGAAAGCAAGGAGTGGATTTCCCTTGGAACCACCAACCCCCGCTCCCAAAGTCACCCGGGAAGAAAATGTGAAAGAGGCAAAGTTTACCAATTTCGATCCTCAGTTATTTCACCACCAGTCATTCTATAAGACTGTTTCTCCACTAGATTACTGAAGATTCCTACATGCACAATTCTATGAAGAATATAACCCAAAAGATCCTTGACCTCATCAATACGGCTATTCCCTCACACAATCAAAATTGCAACCTATTGCTTAGATCTTGGATATCTCTTGCCCATGTTCTCCCATATGTTTGCCATGGGAGTCACCCAAAGTGTTGGAAGACTTCCTCTAGTTCTCTTGACCTATCAAAGACACCAATGGAATGCATAAGCAATCCAACTGTTATGTTTCCCTCTTCTTCCATCCCTTCTGATCATACTGTTTTAAATGAGATCCACCACAGAAATAACTCATCGACATTAAAAAAAATGGCACACAAATATTGAATATGTTCAAAAAAAGGGAAAAGAAAGAAGGAAGAAAGAAAAAAGAAAGAAAGGTAGCAAGGAAGGAAGGAAGGAAGGAAGGAAGGAAGGGAGGAAGGGAGGGAGGGAAGGAGGGAGGGAGGGAGGAAGGAAGGAAGGAGGGAAGAAGAGAAGGAGGGAAGGAGGGAAGGAAGGAGGGAAGGAGGGAAGGAAGGAGGGAAGGAAGGAAGGAAGGAAAGAAGGAAGGAAGGAAGGAAGGAAGGAAGGAAGGAAGGAAGGAAGAAAAGAAGAAAGAAAGTAAGAAGGAAAGAAAGATGGACCTCTAGTTTGAGATAATTAAAGGGACTTTGCAGTTTCCTGAAGGCAATCCCTCCTGTTTTCCTCTTCCTGTCCAATTGAACAATTAGAAATTTTAAAAGACTATCCATAGTAGGGGACATCTGAGATAAAGCTTAAAAGAATGTAATAAATCAGGGGTCTCATTATTTTCCAGGTTCACAGTTTACCCTACATGGCAGGCATTCATGAGAGCTATATCAGGTTTGTTTGGTTTGGTTTTTTTCTGTCTCTTCATAAGTAAGTGTGCATAGGGCTTCAGGAGAGAGAATGTCTCCAAATGACCAGGGAGTTAGTCCCACCTGGGGAGGCCTTATCTGCAAAGCTCTCCCACTTCCCTCCCCATTTCCCTCCTCTCCAGGATGTCTCTTTCACTTTGCTTTATGATTGTTGATGCTATGTCTTTCTGGAGCCTTGATTTCCAACCTGCCAGTTCTCTGACTTGGTTATGCTGACCTCCAAGCCACTAGCTGTTGATCACATCAGCCCATTTGTTCCTAGACATTTATCCATATCCCAGCTTCTATGACTGTGAATCCCACAAGTGGCCTGGGGATGCCAAAAGAAATAATCTGTCAAGTCGGAGAGGTAAACACAGGGCATCTCTTCTCTGAGGCAACAGACAATTCATCACTGAGCTACCAATGGGATGAACATTTGTTCACTTATAATGCCATGAGCCAATTAATTTTCCTTCCATGCTTAGTTTGTGGATATAAGCCTAAGCCAAAACAATATTTTGTGTGCATATATATGTATATCTGTGTATTGAGGGAATGAAAACTAAGGAGACTGAAATTCAGGGAACAAATATGCCATCTGCGATGGCGTGAAAGTTCATAGAAAATTATGCAAATTCAATTCAACAGACATTTATTAACTACCTACTTTGTGCCAGCTTCTGTGCTAGGCACCAGCTATATAAAGTGAAAAATGAAACCACCCCTGTCCTCAAGGAGCTTCCATTTTACAAGGTTAGAAAAGATGTACATAAGTAAGTACAAAGTATACCTAAGAATTATAATCATGCTGTGGGCAGTGGGGCTCAGCCCGTTTGGTCTCTCTGTGGAAGAACGTGGGCAGCCTGCTTCATGATGACCTGTGGGGTGTGGGGGGCACACTGCTCCCTGATCTGGAGCAGATACAGACTTTCTATAACTGGTGCTGAAGAGATGAGCAGTTGACTGACTGTCATTGCTGGAGCTGGGATTCTTGCCAAAGTACTGCTTGGCCAAAGGCAGGCTTCATCCTCATTTTTCCCTGAGTATATTCTAGTGAAGAAGGAAGAAATATCAAAAGCCTCCAGTGGAGCCAGCCTCAGCCCTTTATCTCCCTCCGTGGGGTGCACAACATGGCCTGCGAGCACATGCTCTTGTCATTGTTTCTGTCTCTGTGGCCTACTCTTTCTTATGTTTGTTAGGTAAGAGAGTATTGAGCTATGGTCTTGTGATCTTCAAAAGGGCAGAATGGTAACCAACCCTCTAGAGATCAGGGAACTAGCCTCCGTTCTGGATTTTGAGGCAATGGTCAAGAAGCAAGGAAAGAACTTTAAAAGTAAAAGTTTATTAAATGCCTACTTTGTACCAGGCTCTAAGCACTGAAGATGCAAATGCAGAAAAGAGATAGCCCCTCCCCTCAAGGAGCTTACAGTCCAATAGAGGAAGACAAAACACAAAAGAAGGCTGAAGATCAAGGAGGGGTGGGGCGGAGAGAAGCAAAAAAGTCCAAAATAGGTGCAACAGGACCTACCTCAACAGCAAGACCCTCACTTCTAGTTTTCTAGATTTTTATGAAGTGTGGTTTGTGTAGCCCTAAGGCAGCAGAGAAGCCTTCTAAGACTAACTGGATCATTTCATAGACTGAAATGAACTTTAGGAGTTTCCCTGAAATGATCAAATTTCTTCACATTTGAGCTTTGTGTAAGAATATTGTTCAGAGAGCCAACTTCTTTTGCTTCATCTACCTTCATTTCATATTCTTGTCTTCTGTCTGTAGCCGTGCATTTTATTCCCTACAGACATCTAACTACCCTGACAGAAGCAAACAGGGCAAGTGTTGCATCTGATAAATAATAGCAATTGTTGCTCACATTTATAAAGTGATTCAAGGTTCGCGAAACATTTTATATCCACCATCTCTTGTGGTCCTCCCAACAATCTCTTGAGCATCAGTTTCCTCTTCTGTGTGTTGAGAGAGGAGCAATTTTGTTCCTGTCAAGAATGTGTTGGGGGGGGGGGAGAGGAGAGGGTAGGTGACCACCTCTACACTCAGTCTTCCTAGTCTTGGTAAGTGAAGCTCCTATCGGTGGTTCTCAACCTTCCTAATGCTGTGACCCTTTAATACTCATATGTGGACGTATCTGCATGTGAGCAGACCCACCTGGAGATGGATAGAGGAGCAGTGTCTCGGAAATATGTTTTCCAATGGTCTTAGGTGACCCCTGTGATGCCTGTGAAAGGGTCGTTCAACCCCCAAAGGGGTCACGACCCACAGGTTGAGAACTGCTGTCCTAAGTGATGCATATGGACCTAGTTAGAAAACAGAGTCATGGTGGGAGTTGAAGGAATGTTGCTTACTATAATATAAAAAGGAGAGAGAGAGAAGGGAGGGGGGTGTAACAGCAGGAGTCTAAGGTAGAAACAAAGGAATTTAAAAACCAGGTTTAATCTAAGCTTCAATGCTTCTCTTGACTTTTGCTGGCTGGCCGGATGCACAGTTCATCTGACTTGAAAAGAACTAAAATAATCCTTAGGCTAGAGCTTGAATAATGCCAAGTCATCTAGCTGCAGGGGAAAAGCTATGTTAAAATACAATAAGGTTGAAGACCAGCAGATGGCAGCAGAAAGCCAGTCAGTCAATACATATTTATTAAGCATGTGCCAGACCCTGTGCTAAGCCCTAGTGTTACAAAAAGAGGCAAAAGATAGTTCTTGACCTCCAGGAGCACATGATCTGATAGGAGAGGCAACAAGGAGACAAATATGTGCAAACAAGCTATAGGTACAGGATATAGAGAATAATTAAAGGAGAGGTTAAGGAAGGCTTCCTGTTAGAAGATGAGATTTTAGTTGGTATTTGAAGGAAGCCAGGAGGTAGAAATGAGGACAAAGACCATACCAGGCATAAGGGAGAGCTGGCGAAAATGCCTGGAATCAGAGAGGAGTCTCTTATTCATGGCATATCCAGGAGGCCAGTGTCACTGGACTGAAGAACATGTGTTGGGGTATAAGTGTAAGAAGACTAGAAAGGAAGGGGAGACCAAGCTGTGAAGGCCTAGGAAATCCAACGTCAAATTTTGTTTTTGTTCCTGGAGGCAACAGGGAGCATTTATTAAGTCAGGGAGTGCTATGGTCAGACCTGAACTTCAGGAAAATCACTTCAGTGACTGAGTGGACAACGAATTGTAGAGGGGAGAGACTTGAGGCAGGCAGACCCACCAGCAGTTCTGACATTGTCCAGGAGTGAAATCATGGGGGCTTGCATCAGGGTGGGGGTGGCATCAGAGGAGAGAAGGGGGCAAATTTGAGAGATGCTACAAAGGTGAACTTAAAAGGCCTTAAGGGATCGGAAGAGAGAGTATGAAGAGTTGAGGACGACACGTAGGTGCTGTGCTTGAAGGATTGGAAGGATGGTGGTTCCAGTAACAGGTAAATTTGGAGTGAGGGCAGGGTTTAAGGGGAAAGGGAATGAGTTCTGTTTTGGACATGTTGAGTTTCAGCTCAGGGGACTGGACCGGAGGAGTTCTACAGAAACCCTAACCTATAATAGTACCTATATTAGCACCCTGGAGGACCTTTTGGTGGGCCCACTGCAGAATAAATGGCCCAATAGCTCATCCATAACCACCGTGTTGCACAGCAACCCACAAGCCAACCACATCACCAGATCAACAAATGACATCAACCTCGCAGAGGTAAATGCGCAAGTGGAGAGACTAGCAGCTGGCTCGATCTGTAATGGAAGGTGTCCCAGTTGGGGTGTAGCCCTAGGAGAATGAGAGTATCTCTGTTTCCCTCTCATGTAACCTAGTCATACTCTCTGAGGGTGCCCTCCTCCCTGTGTGCCCCCATCAGGTTCCCATGAATGGGAATAGGTGAAAGAAAGTACACATCCGAGAATATGAGGAGAGTTTTCCTTGTCATTTATTTGGTCATGTTTAATTCATTCATTTTGTACAGGCACATGAAGGTCTTTAGTTCTGTACCATTGCAGCTTCTGGTTGGTCTGGTCAGAGAAGCACCACTGGGGGCTTCTAGTTTTGCACAGACACCAAATGAAAGCATACCTTGAACTGGGGATAAATTTCATGGGGCGAACAATAGGGGGAAGGGCATAGGCTACATATAGAATTAGGATAAAATGACTACTCTGCCTGGTTTGTGTGAGTTACACACTTTGAAAACTTCCCAGGCCAATTTAAATTTGAATTATCATTGTGAAACAAAAGGATAATGTCCCAGTTGTACCCGTAACAATAAATAAAGTATTGCCCTTTCCCTGCCACTGAAATGGATGCGGGACCTGATTAAGATACTAACTGGCCTGTTTTTCAGAAGCTTGTGCAGCTGGCACACTAGCGGAGCCAAACCAGCCATTTTGTATTCCACTGCCGTTAGATCCAGTTTCTTAATTCGAGCAGACTCATGCTTGGAAAGGCAATGGGAGCCTCCAGCCACGGCTCCAGAACACTGGGAACAAATTGCTCTCTCTGGTCCTCACTCACAGATGTCCAAGAGCTCCATGGGAGCGAAGTGGTAACCCCAGAAGGCTGAATTTTAGGCCTCAATAATGAACAAACAATCAAAGCACCATTTGCCTGAAATCTTGCCCTGTGAATGATGCTCACACACGCTCAGTATCTCTGGTACCAGCCTCACTTTGTGAGCTGAAAGAATGATGACCCAGACTGAACAGAGACCGTTTTATTTCCCCTTATCACTGTCCTCTTACACCTCGCAGCTCGCAAAGCCCATGCTTGTTCCTTCTGTGCCCCCAGCACTAAAAACTCCTCTCTGTGAGATTTAAATGTCTACTATGCAATGCCTTATAAACCATAAAATATACGATCTGACAAGGTCCTTTTGCACGGCGCTATTCGGCAGGAAATCTTCAGACAGTAATTCAATCCCAGGTCCCTTCTCCTATTAAAACAGGCGAATGACGCCACCCAGAACCCTGGGCTAAATTATAACCTTGTGTTTATCGCAGAGCATTTTGGTCTATGGGTAATGGATTTTATTTCACCCAAAATGAGCTTGATAGGTTCTGAGGAGACACCATCATGCTTAATGATGGTTTTGTTTGCCTTGGAAAATATGAGACATCACAGTGCAGTGACGGTCACCATTAACTCTGGGTTTATTCCAGGGTTAATGGATTATTATTACACCATGGAAAATTATTTTCCAATAAATGTAGAATTTCTTTTTCCCTCCTAAATGTTCCCCCTTCTTTGGCCATGCATTCATTTTTTCTACTCCCACACAAAGGGCATTAAAATCTCCAATAAATGAGCTGATAAAGACTTAGGTTTTCTTCACTGTTTCTGAAAAAAAATAAAATGTGTGTCTCCCTGTGTAAATCATTAAGAGATGCAGAGAAAAGGAACTGTATGGGATCATTTGGAAATGCATCAGGGTAGCTTTCCCTCAGAGAAGCTTCTTGAAAACTATTATGAGCAGCTGTGGGGTTCATATGTTACAGAAATTGGCAGCTCCAGAAAAAAAAAATTCTCAGGTCCAACCTGATGGACCAGAACTGCTCTGCTGCTTCCCTGGGCTCTGATGGAAATCCTTTTTAATTCATGGATTATTTACCATAATGGCCTGGAATAATTCTGCCAGGACTAATCTGACTGCTCTGGAAGGGCACAAAGCCACCTGCCCAAGAGTTCTGGTAAGTGGGCAGCTGTCAGTCCTTCAATGACAAGGATTTCTAAAGGGGGTTCAAGGAGGGCTCCATCCCCCTCTTCTTCCTTCTTCCTCCGTATTTTCCCTGCTCCACTTCCCCAGAATGAATACCATGACACCCCACCAACCTTCAGAGAGCTCCAAAGGGCTCTCTGGTGTGCCTCTATAAAACATGCCTTCTCATTATCTTCCCTGTTGGCATCTGACGCCACCTTGCCCTGAAGGGCATTCTCCCAGATGGAAAAAGGAAACCCAGGCCAATCCAGCATGTCTGATCTATACATCCTGCCTCCTACAATGATCTCAATGGATATCAAAGCAATGGATCATGGGACAGGAGCTTCAGAACTAGAAGGAGGCTTAGAGGTTATCTAGTGCCTTTCTTTCCTTGTGTAGAGGAAGAAAATGAGAGCTAGTGAAAGGAGGTGATTTGTCCCAGATGACAAGGTATATTTAAGTGACAGAGGAAAGTTTTCTGACCCCAAATCTGATATTCTTTCCACTAAACCTGGAACTCTTAAACTAGAGTCCCTAGAACCCCAAGGAGTCTTGTGAACCTCAGTGGGGAAAATGGCACTTTTTTTCACTAATCTTTGGTTTCCTTAGTAATCCTACATATTTTATTTTATTTATTGAAAAACATAATTTTGAGAAAGGGTCCATAGGCTGCCCAAGATATCTATGACAGAAAAAGTTAAAGAAACTCTGCATGAAACCATCATTTGGCTGTGAAAAAAGTATCTCTGACCTCTCTCCTGTCTCAGGCAACCAATTTGGGGTGCTTCTCACTTGAAAATTCAGTAGCAAAATTCAATGCAGCAAATATTTATAAAGTCCCTACTTTATACAGGACACAATTTTAGCCACAGTGACAAAAATGTAATTGTCCCTCCCCAGGGACAAGCATGTAGACAAATGAATTTAGTAGAAAGAAAATTTAAAAGAGAGACTTCTCCAACAGCTTGGAGGTTTGGGGAAGAGAAAAGCAGGGTGAAAAGATCCAGCTCATTATATGGGGTCATTCCTGGCTTTGAGTCACCCTGTTCAGTCACTTCCTGGCCATAGACACTTGGGCTACTCATTTAGTCCTGTCCAAGCTTCAGTTTCTCCTTCTGAATTGTGGGGATAAAAATTAATTCTACTGATAGGATCATTGGAAATAGAGCACTTGGTAAATCATAGAGCAATAGGATGGACCATTCATCTCCAAACAAAGTCAATATGTTGAATTTCTTTAAATTTGGAGAGTTGGTGGGTAATGGTGGGAGAGACAGGAGATAAAAGAAGAGAACCCTAATAATTCATTTTTTAAAAGTGAACACAAGAGAGAAGAAAGTTCAAAAGAATACAGATAAGCAGGATGGTCTTGTTAAGGATGGGACAGCACCTCCTGCCTCCAGGGAAGGATTCCTGATGTCCTGTGATACAGCATATTTAGGGGCTGTAAGGAGACCTCAAATGCCAGCCAGGGCTAAGAAGGGAGCCTGAACTTTCTAATCACCTGCCTTTCTCAGTAGTGCTCCTCCCATCTACTAATACTGTTTGTGGACTCTTTCCCCAATGGTTGGCATGCTCCCATCCCTTTTGCTCTCCCCGTCCTTGGGACATGGAATCCCTTATTGCCAAAGAACACACCACAACACCAACTGACCACTCCCTACTTCATCCATCTCAGCCACGCACAAACACAAGTCAGATTTATCTGCCCATTTTACTCTGGATCTCTTGCTCTGTAATGAACACATTTTCTTTTATCTAAAACTTCTTCCTCTTTTTTCTCTCCTCTCCTGGCACTAATTGAGACCTGGGTCCTATTGGATTACACTATCTCAGGTCTTCCTTTCTAGTATTGGCTGTAGGACCTTCTTTCTACCACTCAAGTCATCGGCTGGGAGAGAATGGATCAGAATACTCCTTCCTCCACACTGACACTTCCAACTTCTTCCTCTACTGCCTCTAGTGTCAGTGGGGAGGAATGAGTATTCCTCAGGATTGATACTCAGTATTTCTAGTGTTCCCAATGATCTCCATTGTTACCCAAAGCTCAGGCCTCTGCTCTCATTTCTCTGTACCCTCTCATCTAGTGGTCTCATTAGTTCCATTAAGTTTAATTATCATGTCTATGCTTATGAGATCCCTAGATCTCCAGTCTCTCCACTGAGCACTGGTCCCATGTGACTTAGTGGACATTTAGCATTGAATATTCTGTAGGTATCTCAATCCCAACATGTATAAGATGAAAGTCATTATTCCCCCTTCCAAAAAAAAAAAACCTCCACTTCTCTACAGAATTTCTTTATTACTTGTAAGACTCACCCTCCCATACTTCTAATCACCTACATTCACACCTTTAGAGTCATTCTAGACTCCTTATTCTCACCTACTTGATACATCCCCTCAGTTGCCAAATCTCTTTTCTACCTTCACATTTTCCATCTAGGTCCCTTTCTTTCCACTCCCAGGACCACCAACACATTTCAGGCCCCTGTTACCTCTCACCTGGATTGCTGCAATAGCTTCTAATTGATGTCCCTATCCAAAGTTTCTCTTCTACTCTCTGCCTTGGTTTCTTGGGTTTCCAGTGGTGGAAAATCAGAAGTCCCTCAGGACCTTGATCCTTGGTCTCTTTGGCACTAGGATGCCTTCAGTGTTTCTTTTACTGACTCTTTTTTTCCCTCTGGACCCCTAAATTCAATGCAATTCAGCCATTTAATTCAATAAACACTTATTAAATGCCAACTATATGCAGGGCACTATACTAGGTTCTGGGGAAAAGACAAAACAAAAGAGATCCTGCCTTCAAGTAGCATAAACACAGATAACTAAATGCCAAGTAATTCCAAGTAATTTCAAGAAAGAAAAAGGAATATCAACTGGAGAGATTCAGATAATTCTTTTGGATTAATACATGAAAAAGCATCTATTAAGCAACTGGATGGAAGGAAGGAAGGGAGGGAGGGAGGGAGGAAGGAAAGAAGGAAGGAAGGAAGGAAGGAAGGAAGGAAGGAAGGAAGGAAGGAAGGGAGGGAGGGAGGGAGGGAGGGAGGAAGGAGGGAAGGAGGGAAAGACAGAGGGAGGGGAGGAAGGAAGGAAGGAAGCATTCATTAAGAACATACTATGTGCTAATCGCCTGCTAAGTGCTTTTATAAATATCTCATTTGATCCTCACAAAAATGCTGAGAGACAGGTATTGTTATTATTCCCATTTTAAGTTCAAGAAACTGAGGCAAACACAGGTTAAATGACTTACCCAGGTTCATACAGACAGCAAATGCCTGAGGTCAGATCTGAACCCCTGACCCTGGGTCCAGCTCTCTGCCCCCCACCTTACTATGTGCCACACACTGAGCGAGGCACTGGGATCACATATAGGCAAAATAAGACAGCCCCTGTTCTTAAGGAGTTAACCAAGGAAGACATTCCTAGGAAGCGCTGGCTGCCAGTCAAATGGACAGGCTCTGGAGGCCTACGAGTACAGAAGTCTTGTAAGAGTCAAAGGTCCTTAGGGGGCTGGAGGTGGCATCTCAGCTATATCTTGATGGAAGCTAAGACGTATGCCATCTGGTAGGTTCCTATAATTAATTATTCTTGCTAATTCAGTGCTAAATGCTATTGTTTCTCCGTTGATGGCACACAAGTACTGTTAGTGCTCCTCAAGTTGTAATAGCCACTAAATCACAGTGTATGAGGGAAAGCCCCAGTTGCCCTACCTTAGTTACTGCTCTGAAAAGAAAAACAATCAGGAAGTTATAAAGAACAGAAACCAGGAACCAGAATGAAGGAAATCCAGACACTGGGGAGTAGGTCATAAAAGGAAGCAAGGGTTTGTTCCAAGGACCCAAGAAGGAGGATGCAAAGATTGGGAAAAACAAAACAGAAAAATCAAACATTAGGGAATCAGAGAGTCAACACAGTATAATGAACAGAGCCCTAGCCTTGGGTCAAGGAGGCCTAGGTTTTAATTCTATCTCAGGTCCTTATGCCTGGGCAGGTCACATCAACAGTTTGGTCCTTAATTTCCTCATCTATAAAATTAGAAACTTGGGTTTAATGATCTCTAAGGGCTTGCCTAGCTCTCAATCTAGGATGCTTTGATCACTACCATTGAGGCTAACAAGAGCTGTTCCTGGTGCTGACCATAATTCTGTCATCAGAGCGTGGGAGGTACAAGGAATAAGATAAAAGATGCTAGACTGGATCTTTAGTAGAGTACAAGGGGTCTTTGGTCCTCACTGGGCTGCTGTTTATCCGGACAAGGTAACCAGCAGGGGAGGGCTTGTCTATATCCCCTCGGGGGCACATCTGGCATACCCTCAGCCATGTTGGCAAGTTGCCCAACCCAGAACAACAGTAGGAAATTGGTCAGTGATGCTCTGGGGCCCCCAGGTGCCTGAGCTAACATCCCTGATGCCCTCCCAATGTGCCCTTAGCAGAGTTCAAGGATCCTGCTAGCAAAACTCTGACCATGTGACACTACTGCTCAAAAGTCACCTGTTGCTCCCCATTGCTGACAAATAAAGTCCAAGTTCCTTAGTGCTCCAAGGTTGTCAACAGTTTGACTCCAAGAGACAGAGAGACAGAGACAGAGAGAAACAGAGACAGGGAAAGACAGACAGAGACAAAGACAGACAGACTGAGAGACAGAGACAGAGAGACACAGACAGACACAGACAGACAGAGAGACAGACAGACAGGTAGACAGAGACAGAGACAGAGAATTCTCATTTGCTCCTCACAGCAAATCTGACGGGTCAAGTGTTATTGCTAACCTTACTTCACATATGAAGAAACTGATGCTCGGAGAACATGTGGCTTGTCCAGAGTCACACAGCTAATAAGTATCTCAGGTCTTCCCAGTTCCAAGTCTAGCTCTCTAACTACTGTGCCCTCTTGCCTTTTCTGAAAGGCATTATTGCTTTCTCGAGAGACAATGCAGAATCACAGAAAGGACACTGTGCACATCCCTGGAAGGGGCCTTAGACCAGTCACTTAACCTCCAAGCCTCTGTTTCCTCATCTGTACAAGGATAATTGTGCTCTCTTCCTCATGGGGTTGTTGGAAAGGAAGAACTTTGGAAAGCCCTCTAGACATAGGAATTCTTATTAGAGCATGCAGAAAATCTAGAGAAGGACTTTAAAAATAAATCGTCATTCTCAAAAGTTGCTGATGAGAGCAAAGGAAGGATAATCCCCAGAGTCATAGCTTTGGTTGTAAAGCTGCTGGACTTGTCTAATTAATGAAATGAAGGATTTGCTCATAAATCATCCAATCATGTTAGGAATTCAGGGGAATCTAATCAATATGTGTCAGCTCACATTAAATTCATCTAATTTTCTGTAACAAATGACATAAAAATTTGATTATTAAAAAACTAAAGACATATCCATTTGAAGCCATTCTGAGAATGATTTGCCCATATGAGAGATTCATTGGTAGATGAGACACCCTTTCCATAGATCCCTAGGGCTGTGGATTAATTGATTCCTGATTGGGCATTGGAGAACTGGAGAGATCAGGATGGTGATACATCGGGATGGGAACCATTAAATAACTTAATACATACCTAAGGAAAGAGGCAAAACAAGAACCACAGGATTTTCACTAGAGCCAAGTGTAACCCACAGTAGAGGCTGGGATAAGCCAGAGAAGTAGTTGGATCTAAAGAAAATGGGTGAGAGCCAACAGGAGGAGACTTAACTTTGATAAATGCTGGACATGTACTTCAGGGGGCAGCCATCTCTGATGGAAATAGAAGCAGAGAGAAATATGACCGGACAGGAACGAGGGAGGGAGTCATCAGGCTTAAGCAGAGCATGCAAAATGAGGCTGCTAGCCAACCAACAAACAAAAAATAGCAAGGTGGCTATTCAGAGCATATGTGGTCGATGCTAATACCAAGGACCTGAAATAAGAGACTGATGATCAATATGGACGTGTCTGGTTATGAATCAAGAGGGCAGATTTTCATGCACATATTCATCTTCTTCCCACTCTTGCTCCTGGTGCATGACTATCAAGTCTGACAGCCATCTGGCCAGGTTTACCCTTTGTTTACCACAAAAGCTCTCTATAAAAACCCCCAGCCAGCCCAATTCACTCCTGGCTATGTGTGATAATCATGATAGCTTACAGTTATTCAGCGACCAAGACCAATAACTAAAAAAGTTATAGCATATTGGGAAGGAAGTTCTCAGTCTTCCCAGCCATGGTGGAGTGGGGGAGGAGGAGGAGGCAAGCACAAAGCTCCCAGGAGTCTACAGTGATTCCAGAGACCCTAGGTGAATCTGAGAGGTGACAAGTCTGAGTTCCACGTATTATTGGTAGCTTCTGAAATTGAGCTGACTCCCTTTCTCCCAGGAAGGAAACCCTTGTGGGTTCCTCCTTCTTCAGTGTCCAATTTTCAGGGATGCTCCATAAATGACAAAATTCTCCATTTTGGGGGTGGCTAGGTGGAACAGTGAGTAGAGCACTGGCCCTGGAGTCAAGAGGACCTGAGTTCAAACCCAGCCTCGGATACTTAACACTTACTAGCTGTGTGACCTTGGGCAAGTCACTTAACCCCAATTGCCCTGATCTCCCCCACTATAAAAAGCAAAAAAAAAAAAAAATTCCCCATTTTGAGGAAAGGCTTAGGACAGCTATCCTTCATCCATTCCCCACTTTTCAACTCCCTTTTAAAATTTGTTTTTATTTTGTTAAATATTTCCCAATTACATTGGTAAAAAATATTAACATTCATTTTTTTAAAATTTTGAATTCTAAATTCTCTCTCTTCTCGCCTTGAGAAGACAAGCAATTTGATATTGATTATACATGTGAAGTCATGTAAAACATATTTCCATAATAGCCATGTTCAATTCCCTTTTATGTATTTTTGTCCCCGGTTATAAGGGAAGCTTCCTGAGGGCAGGACCCTCTCTTTGCTTATATTTGCTTAGTACGGTGCCTAGCACATAATAGTACTTAACAAATTTAAGTTGAGTTGATTGGAAGTGTGGGATTTTTGCTAAGAAAACCCCATGAACAGTTGGTCCACGGGTCACAAAGAGTCAGACTGAACAACAACAAATAGAAGAAAAAGCCTGGGTTTGTAGTCACCTGCGCTGGGTTCAGATTCTCCCATGATCCTCGTGCTTCCATTTCCTAGCTGTGGCACCTTGGGGAAGTCAGTGTGTTTGGGCCTTCATTTCTTCCTCTTCACAATGAGGGGGTTGGATAAGACGGTCTCCAGGATCCTCTGAGCCTGTGTTTTTAAGAGTGGCCTATGTGCATGGAGCAACCAAAGGAATACCATTGAGAAAATGGTAGACCAAGAAATTAACTGGTCACATAGCAAAAGGGAAGAATTAGACCACCCAAGTCACACGCTGACATCTATAAAATGTGGAAAAACTGAAGACCCATTGGAGAGCGAGATCCTGTGGGGAGATACGGAGGAGAAACTCCCAGACAGAAGGATGCATGTTGATTATGATGTACACCAGTGAAAAACACCCATTTCCCAAGAGAAAAAGTCTTTGAGGGTCCAGTTTGTTTCATTTTTGTCTTTTTATTCCTGAACAGCTCAGGAAAGTTAGGTGGTTCAGTGGAATAGAGCACAAGGCAGGAGGATCTAAGTTCAAATCTGGCCTCAGACACTTACTGACTAGGCGAGTGTGACCCTGGGCAAGTCACTTCACCCTGTTTACCTCAGTTTCCTCATCTGTAAAATGAGCTGGAGATGGAAATGGCAAACCGCTCCAGTATCTTTGCCAAGAAAACCCCAAAATGGGGTCACAGAGAGTCAGACCCAACTGAAAGCAATTGAACAACATTCCTCAGCAGCCAGCATGGTGCCAGGCACTTCTCCATTGACTGATCTATGAACTCACAAATTCACTGAAGTGTTGGAAATACTGATATGGGTCTACTGCTACAAACATTGTAAATTGGCATGGCACCAGACCTGTAAATTAACTCAACTGTCATCATCATTTTTATTATATGACACACCCCACCTGTGAACAATTAATACATTTCCAATTAGATGTCTCCTTTTATTTCTGTAAGAGTAGTTGTATTCCTGTAAGCCCCCACATTGTGTTGGCAGGTTGACTTGCACAGATATTGTATCCATTTGGCATTAATTTTGAATGGATTTTTCCCCAATCTCCTGTAGCTGGGTTTTGTCAGTAACATACTTGGGTCTTTTGTGGATTTGTTGTTGTTTTTTTACACTGCTTCTTTACTGAAGTTTATTGTTTCAATCAGATTTTCACTAAATCTCTAGGATTCACAAAGTACACCATCATATCATCTGTAAATTGAGGTAATTCTGTTTCCTCTTTGCCAATGATAATTCCTTCCATTTCTTTTTCTTGCCTCTTTGCTACAGCTGGCATTTCTTGAACTCTCCCTGATAACAATAGTGCCAATGGATGGATGAATTGGATGAATGGATAAAGCATTTATTAAGGGCTTACCTAGCACTTTGCTAAAATCAGGGGACACAAAAACAGGCAAAAAAAAAAAAAGACCAATCCTACCCCGAGGGATTCATGTCATGATAAGGGAAGACAGTACATGAAGGGAAGCTAGAAAGGAGAGAAGGGAGGAAGAAGAAGTAAAGTGAGCATGAGATCTCATGAAATGGTGATCCGTGTCAACCAGAAGAGAGGGCTGCAGGGCAGAGGAGTAGTGTGCATTTAAATAGTGCTTCAAGGTTTGGAAAGTGTTTTACATGTTACCTCATTTCATCCTCAAAACAACCCAAGGAGGTAGGTGCTATTGTTATGCCCATTTTGCAGATGCCAAAACTGAGGCTAACAGAGGTCAATTGACTTGCCTTAGATTACATGGCTCCTAAAGGTCTGAGGCTGAAATAAGCAGTTGCTTAATATTGTGCCTCACACACAAAGCACACAGAAACAAATCAAAAGGAAGCTAAATTCGTTTGGGATTGAAGGAAAAGTTGATTGAGACATAGTGAGCAGAAAACACAGCACTGGTGACCTGACTTGGTTAAACATCAGGCCCAGTGGTGGTTCTGCTGTAGCTACAGTGTCCCTTTAGCCTGAGCTTCTGTTCTAGCTGGATTTCTGTCCCTAAAGAAAAGTCTACCAGAAAACAGTGATGAACAATAAAAGATCTGTGTATTTCCTCAGGGTAAAGGAGGGGGGAAGAGAAAATTTCTCTGAAAATTTAAGGGAATGGATTAAAGTTAAATGAAGGAACAGTTTTCTTTTAGGTATTGAGAAAATGATGTTTCAAATGGAGGAGACCAACCAGGAAGTACCTCAGTCTCCCTGAGGAAAGTCACCAGCCAAACCAGCACCTTGGAGGAAGACTGAACAGGTAGGACAGACTTTGGATTGTGTCAAAGAAGAGTTCTATCCATCTTTCAGACCACTGAATGAACAGCATCAGAGTGACTACTTGTCCAGTAACAAAATTATTGATTTACTATAAATAATCACCAGCATGTATAGAGAACTTTGACTGTGAAACACTTTATAGCCATGGTCTCATTTGTGCCTCACAACAATCCAGGGCAGTAGGGACTATGGCTATAATTACCTCATTTTTTTGTTTATTGGACCTATGATTTCATTGGTATATGGAATTCCTATTGATGAAACCTCCCTCCACAAACACAAATATTGGTACCTTGTGGACAACTTACAATCCTAAAGATTTGCCCTTGGAGTACCAAGAGGTCAAGAGATTTGCCCATAGCCAGAATGTGTGAAAGGCAGAACTTGAAAGCCTAAATCAGGTGTCCTTTTGTGTCAGGGACCCATTTAGCAGTCTGGTGAAGCCTATGGACCCCTTCTTAGAGTAATGACTCGTTGCCTAAACTCTTCCTTGAAAGATGGGCTAAATTTCATTTAGATGTTGGTGAAAATGCAAACACAATTGTTTTCCCATCCAAGTTCCTGAACTCCCTGAAATCGATCCCAGGATTCCTTGGCAGTCCATGGATTCCAGGTTATGAACCCTGCCTTAGATCTATCTGTGGGTAGGAAGTCAGATATTGCTTTCCCCATCACAAGCCTTGTCCTTAAGCCCAAGGGAATCATAAGTGTGCCTAAATCTCCCAAGAAGGTGACTTACCAAGCTTGGCAAGTGAACTGTGCCCCCCAGTTAAGTGTAAGCCAAATCATATGTACTCACTACAAGAATGCTGCAACTAACTTACTCATAAAAAAAATCTGATGTCTTACTAGACACATACTGAAAGCCCTGATTGCAAAAGTCCCTGATGTGTTCTTTAAAGGATATTGTCTAAAATCTAATTAAATTATTAAATTATTTTGGAGAAAAGCCTCAGGGTAAACATACCTCCCCCACTGTTAACAATGAGTTGTACTTTATGTTTTCTCTACCTGGTAAAAAGAAAAGGTTCCCAACGGAAGAAGTCCTGAATGAAGAAAAAGTTTCAGTAGTCAAGAAGGCAAGGCAACTAAGATTTGGGGACAGAAAGAGAGCATCTACTACCAGTTGTCCAAACACAGGACATCAACAGTCTTCCCAATCCATCCATCTGCAGACAGTAGCTGAAAATTGGGGTGTGGGGAGGGGCAGAACCTCTGGCTTTGTGCTTTTGTTGTAGAGATGATTGTCCTTGAAGTGGTCAGGGAAGCAATGCAACTTCTGGGGAAGGGAGAAGGACTGGTGTTTGATTCTGAGTGACTTTACCTATGTTGTGTCTGTAAGGAAGCCATGTTGCAGGACATGCTACTGTTGCCTCAGATCTTGGGCATCAAGAATAAAAAAGAGTTTTGTAGAATCTCAGAATCAGAAAAGTCAGCTAGTCCAACCCATCCTTGAGCAAGGACTTCACTGTCTCCTAAAAATAATCTTTTCCAATTTAGGACAGCTTTACTTGTTATGAGTTGAAGAATAATGACTATACCACAAGGTCAGCAATAGATGTACTTGTGACAGTATCATGTGAACCCTTTCCTATTTCTCCTGTATGTGCCTTTATTAGAGGTCCTGGGACCTGGAAGAAAGCCTAGAAGCTATGGCAGCTTTTGAGGACCATTGGAAGGGGGACTTGTGAAAAAGAATTCTTTCCCAGGGTAGCGAGAATAAGTTTGTTGCCTTGAGATAAATTACTACATCTTACATTGGGTCACCATTTTGTGTAGAAGTATTTTTATGTTTGTTTTTCAATATTAAAATAAGCATATGTGTGGTATAGGTTGGTAAACTTTATGTCTGTGTTTGTAAACAACTAGTAAACATATGGAACCCTCAGATAAAGCAGTCTATGAATGGGAAATTTGGTAAACAACCTTGTCATTAGTTTATGTCATCAGGCATCAATCAAAATAATTAGTAAGTAAATTAAGTCATTGACTGTCAATCATAATTTGGATGTAACCAACCAATACCCATAGTTAGAATGATAAGAAACATGACAGAGACCTCTAGCCTCCTGCTTGACATTGGGTAGTGAATGAGGTTCTAACAGTGGAAGCTCACGTTTAGCCATGTTCACTTGAGTACAATGCTGATTGGCTGACTGAGATTTTCTGACTTGCCAAGCTACCATCTTGGAGGGAGACACACGAGCGAGGACTGGGCAGAGAGGGAACCTTGTCACTGAGTGCCAGTATGGGATATGCTTACTGGGAAACCCTAGGAAATCAGGTCTGTGGTTTGCTCCTGGAAGGATTAATGTTTATATTGCTGAATAGAGAATGTGGGCAGCTAGATGGAGCAGTGGATAGAGCACTGGGTTTGGAATCAGGAAGACTCATCTTCATGAGTTCAAATCTGGCCTCAGACATGTACTAGCTGTGTGGCCCAGGGAAAATCATTTCACCTCATTTACCTCAGTTTCCTCATCTGTAAAATGAGTTAGAGAAGGAAATGGCAAACCACTCCAATATCTTTGCCAAGAAAAGTCCAAAATAAGGTCACAAAGAGTTGGGCACTACTGAAATAATTCAACAGCAGCAACAACCAAATAAGGATAGCAACTAATGTTTGTGTGCATGTGATTAATAAAGTTTGATTGTTAGTATTGGGATGTTTAAGTCTAATTAGTGATTCCATTGTACAAGTGAGGATCAGTAATGGTAAACTGGTTTTGTGCATTCATTGTACATTACCATCCAGGCATAGAATGGTGGAGAGTGATGTGTCTAGATCTTATACACATATACTGATGTGGCAACCATAGACCAAAACTTCAGTGGATGTGTGATTGAGTTCATCACCATGGCTAATCCTTCAACAAACAGTGAGTACAACCCTCCAACATCTGTTTCCGTGTGATTCTCATCTGTGTGCATTCCCATAAATCCTCCATCAAAGATCTACCCAATGTGCTGAATGAAGGATGGTCTACCTCTTGTTCCTTTTATACTTATTCCTTTTAAAATTCTTATTCCTTTCATAATTCCTTTGACTAGAGACATAGGACTACTCATTGTCCATCCTTCATTCTTTCTGGCTGATCAACCTAGCTCTGCTTCTGGACTTGATATCATTTATACTTCTATACATTCAATTGTAGGTAAGATGCTACGGTCTGTTTCTACCAACCATGCATCTTTCCATTGTCCTGGGGGCCACCCGCCATATCAGTTTTTAGAGAAAGTGATCTGCCATCATTTACTTATATCACCTGGAGCATACTGGTACTAAAGAAATGGCCATCTATGGCATCAGCAGCAGTGACCAGACAGCCAGAATTTTATAGGGCAGTCCTGATTATTTTAAATGGACTTTGACCAAAGCTTTGTGAAAGTAATATTCTTTGTCAGACCATATATTCTGATTTATGGTTAACAAGATAGGGTCACCCTTAGTATTAGGAGCATGAAAAAAAAAACCTGCTTCATGCTAGGTCTTTGATAAAGTCATAAGATCATAGATTTTAGAGCTGGGAGAAACCTTAGAGGTCATTTAATCTGACTCCCTCATTCTACAGATGATGAAACCATGGCCTAGAAAAATTAAATAAGTCATCCAAGGCTACACAGCAAAGTAAAAGTGCTCAGGGCTAGAAGGTACATTGCATTTTATTTTTATAAACTTTTATCACAAACTTGACAATTATCAACAAGAAAGAACTTTTCTACATACAAAGAACAGAAAAAGCTTATATATGAAACTATGACTATCTATAATATCCAGTTAATATATATGTATGTATGTGTACACACATATATGTATATATACATATATGCACATTATATATATATATTATGTTTGTCATGGTAGTACCGACATTACCTTGCTTGTCTTTCCCATTTCTGAACCATCCCAACTTATTGAGGGAAACTGATTCCTGCCCTAACTTCTCTCATTTAGCAATAATCAATAACCAGAGACTGAGTATTCACTATTCTAGGCATCATGAAGAATATGATGACTGAGATAGTGTTCTTGCCTCTGAGAAATTCCTCATCTACCGCATCTCATCTCTATGTCTTTGCATAAACTCTTACACATTTCTGGCATTTGTTTCTAACTTAACCTCTGCCTTCTGGAAACCCTCCCTTTCTTCAAAGCTTAGTTAAAGGGTCACATCCTAGATGAAGCCTTTTCTGTTATTCCTAGCTACCCAGGCCTCCCTTCACTCAATTAGTTTGTATTTCCTTTGTATATGTGAGAGGCATAGTTGATCACACACACACACACACACACACACACACACACACACACAGAGTTAATGTAGTCACTAAGGCAAAAAAAAGAACATGAGATGTTGAAATAATTGTAAATAAATGGCCAAGTCATGCCTGGTCATTTCCTTTCAAAGTGTGACTAGAGAGTATGTGACTGGAGAGCCAAATTTAATTTGGAATAGACAATGCCCTTGGTGAAGTGAAAACTGACCACGACCCCCCCAAAGCTCAACAATTCTGAGTGAACCCTTGTAGGAGCAGTTCTGTGGAATGTGAACCCTGATCCAATACTAAAGGAGACTAATGACTGGAAGAATCTTCTTTTCCTATGTCCTCACGGCATGTAGTAATGGAGCTACAAACCCAGTAGGAAAAAAAATCTTATCCAGAAGTTTAAATCATTCAGTTTGAAAGAATTTGAGACAAGGTTGAGGAAGCAGAGACACATACTCTCCAGTCATACACTGATACAAAGAGGTTTTGGCCTCAGGGAAGAAGCAGCACTAAGGATCATGATTCCTAGTGATGGGAAAGAATGCCAACTGCAGATTACATGGAGAGATAGCCTTGGCATTCAAGAATGAAGATGCAGATAGATTCCAGGAAGAGAGAAAGGATATCAAAGCCCTGTAGCATCAGAGGTGGGATTTTCCTTGGTCACAAAGATTCCTTACACATATAACTCATTACTGTTATATTCCAGGTTTGTTCCCACTCTTCCCACAATCACTATGTGTATTTGTGGAAAAGTCCAAGTCAGATTTAGTGGGGGAATGTTTTGTAGTTACTGTTACTACTATGTTATCTTAGTAAATCCTTTTGCTAGCAAATAATTTCTTCTACTGCCTGACTAATAATGGAAAGCCTATTAGTAGGGGCTCATGAAATGTAGCTTTAGGAGGGTCAATCCTAGAACTTGAGTGTAGCAGCTGCCTTCTGTGCACCCAACCTGTGAGGACAGGTGCTAAGTTGAAGAAGAAGTTCGGAGGTGGTGCTGCATGTATGTTTTTCATATGAGTACATTTGTTGGTGGTAGTTTTGCCCTTGTATCTCTAGCATCTAGTACAATGCCTGGCATGTTTTGTTAATGATGTTTCATAATGTTTAATCACTTCATAATGGTGTTTAGTATGTTTTAATACATTTAATAAGTGATTTTAATTGTTTGATACATCCTAGTTATATAGGTAAAACACAGTGGAGACTAACTCTTTGGCAGACCACTGACAACACACAACATTTATTTAAAGGTTTTAGAACCTTGTAGATGGTATCTACAAGGCTGTTTAGTCTCATTTGGCAGATAAGGACATTGAGAACCAGAATTGTTACATGAGTTCCCCACTCACATAGTGAGTATGTGGTAGATTATAACACAGGTCATCCTATGACTCTCAGTTTGCCATTCCCTGGCCTCTATGGTTAGCATGTTTTGCACAAGTGGCAGGGTGCTTGGTTGTATTATGTGTGAGCAGGAAGATAGGTTACTAGAAATTGGTGGAGGTAGGAGATGAGAGAGCAGAGTGGAGTGGGAGTAAGTCATGGCACAGTGGTTCTATCAGGGATGAGGCAGCATGTTACCTCTTTTTTATATAGAGCCAGCCTTCTGTTGAGACCAGATTTCTCATACCCCTCCCATTCTGACAAATGGACCTAGAATACTAACAAACCTATGTCAATGGGAACTCAGACCTGCTGTTTTTCTAGGTTGGGCTGGCTCTTAGAGTCTGCTTTCCCCTCCCTCCCAGAATTTCACAGAAGCTAAAAGTTAGAAGGGAGTTGGGCAGCCTTCTAGGCCAACCTATACATAGAAGTAGTCCCCATTATAACGTATAAGACAAGTGATCACCCATCCTCCAGTTGAAGACTTCCAACGAGGTGGAAATCTTTCCCACCTCTCCCTTATCTGTTGCTCTCACAGTTTACCAAAGGCCCCACTCCCTTCTCCAGGCTACGCATAGACTCCCAGGTTTCCTTTCTTTATTCTACAATTCAACTATGTCCTTGTCTAAAATCCTCAGACCCTCCTATCCTGGACACCTTCCTTTCCCCTATCCCCTCCCCATCTACATCTTTCAGAATCATGTTCTTTCAAGGCTCAGCTCATCAACCACTTACTCCTGCCTTCTCAAAGCCTTCTCTTATCTCCCATCATTGTTAATACTCATTTTGTCCTCAAATTGTCTTGTATTATACTTTTATCTGTACATTTCACATCTTTCATGATGGAAGGTAATCGCCTTGAGGGCAGAGACTATTTTCTTTTGGTCTTTATCTCCCCAGTGCCCAGCATAAAGTTTGCTGAATTCAAATGAAGACTAAGGTTTTAGCAAAGACCATTTTTTTCATCAGGGGACATTTCTATT
Source organism: Pseudochirops corinnae (assembly GCA_028646515.1). Taxonomy (NCBI): domain Eukaryota; kingdom Metazoa; phylum Chordata; class Mammalia; order Diprotodontia; family Pseudocheiridae; genus Pseudochirops; species Pseudochirops corinnae. The sequence goes on along the minus strand of CM053590.1, from coordinate 17,687,895 downwards.
TGCTATAACAGCAATAGTAGTGATAGCAACTCACAAGCATATAGCATGTCACAACTCTGTGAGACAGGGGTTATGGTTTTTCCCATTGTACAGACAAGGAAACTGAGGCAGCAAGATACATGTGGGAAAAGCATCTCTTCTGGCATCAGAGAAGTTGGGCTTATATGCTACCTCTGACACTTAATTCTCATGTGATCTCAGGCAAGCCCTTTAAACTTCTTGGACTTTAGTTTCCTCATTTGTAAAGTGAGTGAGTTGGATGACATAATTCCTTTCAGTCTTAGAGCTATGATACTAAATTAAGAGGCTTAGAGAAGTTATTTTAAAATGTAAGCTCAGAGGATCATAGAATTTAAGCTCAAGCCATTCATTTCAACCTTGTCATGTGACAGATGAAGAAACTAAAAGAAACTTGCCCAGGTTACACAAAGAGCCAATATCCAAGACTGGATCTGAACCCAGGTCTTCTGGACTTCAAGGGCAATACTCTATACATTATCCCACACTTGGAACAGGACCCTACCCACTACACCACTTTTAAGAGAAGCAGTTGGTCTAGTGGCTGGGGAGCTGGCCTTGGTGCTGATGCCTTGGGCAATCTCTTCACTTCTCTGCAATTCCAGGCAAAGTTATAGACTAGTTGCTAAGTCCCCTGTACCAGTGAAATGACTGGCCTGGGGCAAAAATTAACTTGTATGTGGGTCCCAAGCTGATGCGCTGACTAGCTCCAGAGTAGGGCAAGTCTTCAAGGCCAGCAGTCTTTGCCAGCACAGATTGTGACAGCCTCAGTGACAGATAGAGCCATCCAAATGAAGTCCTATATCACGAAGGAGACGCAGTCCAGTATTTGTCTGGTGTATGTCAGCCAAGGACAGAAATGTGATTTGGCCACAACTATTTCCAATAATTCTAGAGCCAAGTCGGTATATATGAGAGAACATCTTTCTCAAAAATCTGTTGTCCATGTTTTAAGCTTTATGGGGCCAGGTAGAACAGTGAAGGAATCACCAGGGAAGAAGGCAAATGTTCAGCCTGCCATGTTATGGAGGGAATCCATCACTGAGCCCTTTGCCTGGGACAAGGGGAGTGAGTGATGGCGACAAAGATCTGAACACTGAGAAATAGCTTAGCCAGACAAAAGCTCTGCACTCTACATTAAATTTCATCTCAGAGAAAAGGAGAATCCAGAGAAGGCGTGTGGACTAGCAAAAAGAGCTCTGGTCTGGGAAAAAGGATACTACTGACCAGATATATGGATGACCTTGGGTGGAAGCTGTACTCTGAGCCTCAATTTCCTCATCTGTAAAATAGATAATAACACTTGAATTATCTTCCTCATGGGAATGGCCCAAGGCAAGTGCTCTGTAAGATAGAAAGCAGTATATAAATTCAAATCAATTAAACAATCATTTATTAAGTGCCTACTGTGTGCAAGGCACTGTTTTAAGCCCTTGGGATACAAAAACAAATACAGTCACAGATCATAATCAATCATTCAGTCAGTCAATCAACAAACATATATTACATGCTTATTATATGTTAGATATAGTGCCAAGTACTGGGGATACAAAAAAAGGCCACAATTCAGTCCCTGCCCTCAAAGAGTTCACATTCAAATGGGGGAGAAGACGTGCAAATTATTTTACCGTGTGTGTGTGTGTGTGTGTGTGTGTGTGTGTGTGTGTGTGTGTGTGGTGTAAATGAAGGTAATCCCAGGAGGAGGCATTGTAGAGATGTAAGCAACCTCAGAGGCCCCTGGACCTCAGGGTATCCATCCACCCCAAAGGAAACATTTAGAAAGAAAATAAAACTGGGACACAAGAGCAAAAGATTGAATTTGGAATCAGATCAAAAATCTAAATCCAGGAAGGACCTTGGAAGTCATCCAGTCCAACATGCTCTTTTTATAGCCAGGGAAACTGAGACCCAAAAAAGTTAAGTGACTTGGTCAAAGTCACATAGTTAAGAAGCATCAGAGTTGGAATTCAAACTCAGGTCCTCTGTCTCTAGAGGCAGAGCTAGGGTTCTACCATACCAACCACTCTGCTTCCTGTAAGTCTCCTCTCAAGGAGTCTATGGACTTGGGGGATAGACAAATATACAAATAATTATGACATATTTATAGCATTCCAAGTTACATTCAGCTTCTTAGAATCCACTTGGGTTCCTATTCTTTAAATCTTTTTTTTTTACATCTTTTGTTTTTATTTGTTCTTCATTTCTAAATATATCCCTCCACTTCCCGGCCAGGAATCCTTTGTTTAAAAAAAAGAATGAAAAATGGGGATGGCTAGGTGGTGCAGTGAACAGAGCACCAGCCCTGGAGTCCTGAGGACCTGAGTTCAAATCCGGCCTCAGACACTTAACACTTACTAGCTGTGTGACCTTGGGCAAGTCACTTAACCCCAATTGCCCTCCAAAAAGCAAAAAAAAAAAAAAGGAATGAAAAAGAGGAGGGAAAAGGAGGAGTTCATAACAATGAATTAATATATTAACCAGATTGGTCAACATACATAGAATTTCATGCCTGTGGTCCCTCAACTCTCTGGAGAAGGAAGAGAGCTACATTTTCTCCTTTTGGGTTTCTAGTCTATTGTTCACAAGCCTTCATTTTTCTCTCTGAATCTTTTTCCCATGACCAAATAGAATTAATTTCATTATATCAAAATACCAGGAAAAAAGACAGGAGGGAATAGGAATGTTCGGGAGAGCCCCTTCATCTGCTAGATTGCACCACTTCCCATAAAGCTAGCAAGAGACTCATGTGCATGTGGTTGTTTCTTTGTATGTCCAGCACTTAATACAATGCCTGGAATATAATTGGTGTTTAATAAATGCTTGTTGTGATTAGCTCTACTATGACCAAAAGAGGAAGGCGTGGCTGTTTGGAGACATTAGCCTTGTTAGCACAGTTGGGATGTTCTGTTAAGTTTCTAGTCCCACAAGAAGCACTGGTTGGGGTGATTGACACACCCATCTAAAGATGAGAATGAGACAGAGTGAGTTTGAGTTCCTGGTTCCTCAGAGAGAGTCTGGAGGCCAGAGGCCAGCAGAAACCATAGCACAAGGGAGAGGCTGATTCAGAGTGGAGGCATTTGGGTTTGGAACTGTTAGGTCTCAATGTGGGGAGAGCCTGTATCTCCTGGATCATCCGGGAAGATCTGAAGAACTCCTCTCTCATTTGATTGTAAGCTCCTTGGGGGCAGGGACTGGATTTTTTCCCCAAACTTGTACCCATAACCCCTACTACAGTGCCCTGAACATTGAAGTACTTAATAAATACTTGGTGAACTGAATTAAAGTGATTGGAATTTCATCTCAGAAGTGGGTCTAACAAATATAGGCAGGTTTTGCTCCAGAAAGAGGACTAGTAGCACCATCTGTTGGGGCTTGGGGAGAACTGCAAAGGGAACAATGTAAAAGATCAGAGAATACAGGAATCAGGGGAATCCAACTGTTGGGAGCTTGTCACTATTTACTGACAGGGAGGTAGTACAATGGATAGAGTGCTGGGCTTGGAGTCAGGCAGACCTGGGTTCAAATCCTACCTGAGACACTCACTGGGTGTGTGACCCTGAGCAACTAACCTGACCACCCTCTGCCTCAGTTGCCCCACCTGTAAAATGAAGATGACACCAGCACTTACTTTCCAAGGTTGTTGCAAGACAAAAATCAGATGTTTATAAAGTACTATAAACATGAAAATGGTATATAGCTATCAAGTGCTACATAACTATCAAGTTGTTTATTATTATTATTATTATTATTATTTTATTCCCAGCTCTATAAATTCAATTTGATTCAAGCAGCATTTATTAAGCACCTTTTGTGGCTAGGAGCTGGGGACACAAAGATAAAAAGAGACTAGTCCCTGCCCTCAGGGAGCTTACATTCTATGGGGAATAATTGTGCATTTCCCTACATTCACCTCTTTCTGGGGCCCAGCTCCCACAGACAACTTCTCCAAATCCTGCAGAGTTTCTTTGACACCCACAAACATCTTCCTTGAGCTTGTGGCTGTCATGCTTGTGAGGGAGGTTGGTAACCCCAAGACTGATTTGCCATGGTGGTGTTTCCAGATTTTCTAGGTGGTGGCAATGAGCCAGAGGTCAGGAAGCCCCTCAAATGTATCTAGACTCTGCTACATTCAGTTCCTGCCAGCTCTTAGCTCTCATATCTGCATCTGGAAGGGACCCAAGGGGCCATCAGGGCCAACTTCTCATTTTACTACTGAGGAAACTGAGGCCTCCATAAGGTTCAAGGGAGGCTGGTAGGTAACTTGTCCAGGATGGGATTTACAATTCAACTCAACAAACATTTGTTATATCATGTAAGAACTCCTGATACAGGAGTTCAACAACAAGTTGTTTATCCAGACTAATGAGTTCATTTGTATGGAGAATTCCAAGTATCAAAATGCTCTCCACCATCATAGATCCATTATTCCTAGTAATTATTGTTTGTCATTAATTACTGTGCTTATTATTCATACTAATTATCAGCAATGGCTAATGATGATGCAGTGTTTTACATACATTATCTCATTTGATTCTTGCAACAACCTTCTGAAATAGGTGCTGTTATCTTTGCTTTACAGAGAAGGAAGCTGAGACGGAGAGAAACTAAGTGACTGGTCCACAGTCATGCAGCTAAGTATGTGCCTGAGGCAAATTTGAACTCACATCTTCCAGATTACAAACCCAACATTTTCTCTAATGCCAACAAACTGTTACTTTGAGTCTTAAGAGATCTTCGTGGGGCGCTCAGGGACTTGACTGACTTGCTTTGAATCACACAGAAACAGGATTTGAACCCAGGTCCTCCTGACTCTGTAATCAGTCCTCGCTAGCTGGGAAGATTTGGGATCAAATTCTGCCTCTGACACACATCGGCTGCATGACCCTGGGAAAGTCACTTACCCTCTCTCTGCTCCAGGCAGCAATCTAGGATTTATGGAGTTTTTGGAAGGGGCTTCCTCATTGGGAATTCTTCAAACTAGTGAAATCATAGGTCTAGACACACACACCCAAAGATTGTATCATATTAATAACAACAACAAAATTATCTTCATTTTCCCGGTGGGTTGGGAGGCCGCCTTGCTTTTTACAATCCTTAGTGAGCTCCTTCTAAAGTGGTTTTCAAGCAGGGTCCTTAGTGACAATCTAAATTTATCTTCAAACTTAATAAAGACCAGTTAGCTGCACTAATTTATCTATTCGCTTTCCCTAGAATGTGCTTCCCAGTTCTAATTAGAGCACTGTGATTAAACCAAGGAAAAAAAGTTCCCCCAACTAGTCCCCTCCAAGAACGCAAGCCTCCCTCCCTGGGCTGCTCTCCTTGAAGATGACTGAACGCGGGGAAACGCTGTACACAGATGTCCCAAGGTGACTGACACTAGGGAGAGTTTCTTCGTATCTTCCTTGGGCTTTGAAACAGAAAGAGAGGGCGTTTATTGGCAGTGGAGCCTCAAAAGAACGAGGAGTCATGGGGCAAAAGCTTTGGAGTCTGAGGAACCGAATTCATATCCTACCACCGCCACTTACTAACTGCGTGGCCTTAGACAAGTCATCTTTCTTTTCCAGCCCTCAGTTTCTTCATTAATAAAATGAGGGGACTAGACAAGATGGCGTCTGAGGTCCCTTCCACATACAACCACCCCACCACACAGAAACCCCATTCTTCCTCTCTAGCAAACACAAAGGTTTCTTCTTAGAGATGATGCTGCACTCTGTCCCTTCTCCCTGTAGCTGAATTCGCACGTCTGACTCTCTCTGACACCATTTGGGGTTTTCCTGACAAAGATACTGGAGCAGTGTGCCATTTTTTTCTCCAGCTCATTTTACAAATGGGGAAACTGAGGCAAACAGGGTTGAGGGACTTGCCCAGGGTCATAGTAAGTGTCTGAAGTCAGATTTGAACTCATGAACTCAGCGCTTTATCCCCTGCAGCGCCACCTAGCGGCTCCCCAGCATTCTTTAGGTGACTGCTGTGTGCTAGGTTCTGTGCTAAGCATTGGGGGTACAACAAAAGGGAAAAACACGGGAATCCTTTGTCTCTTTCTTTGACAAATGAGGGGGGTGGTCAGGTCCAGTCTGTTCATTTTGATTTTATTTATAAGGAAACATGAGACATAACCACTATCTGAATCAGTCTACCTAAAGATGCCTATTAGTCACAAGGATTTCTTTTTTTCTGTTTATTTCTTTCCATCTTTAATGGGAGGGGGGAAAGAGCATGCTTAGCAAAGCAAAGCCACAAAAGAGGGTTGTCGGAACAGTTTTTAATGTAAAAATAGAACAGAAGGGCATTCAGAAATAAAGACAGACAGAAGGAAAGGTTTGAAAGTCATGTGTAGAATTTATTACATACTTTTTTAAAAAATCAAAGAGGATGAAGTAGAGCCTAGAACCTGGGGAGCAAGAATCATGTTAAAATTAGGAGCTGGAAAGGACCTTCGAAGTCTTCTGTACATTTTTTTAATGTTTCAATGACTTAGGTAGTATTTTTTTAGCAATTCTAACCCCAAGCTCCTATTTCCTTCCCAACATTCCCCTTCCCCTCAAAAATCACCAGGTGGCCCTTCCTCCTTTCCTCCACTGCACTCCAGACAGCCATCCCCTGGGTAAACTTCCCCCTGTCCTGGCCCAATTCCACTCTCCTTCCCCAGGCTGGCAAGCTGCAGACTCCCCGGCTGTGTGGCCTTGTGGTGTTCTGAGTCCTAGGACCTCTCCCCCTGCCTCAACTGAATTTATCTTGAAACAATGGCTTAAATATTCTTTTCAGGCTACTTTTCGGCTCTCTTTTTGTGGAGCTTGACCTAAGCATCAGCTATCACTCTGACTCCAGGATGGTGAAGAAGGAAGAGGGCCACAGTCAATCCAACAATTCAGGAAAGACTTCGTGAAAGAGATGGGACATGCATCAAGGATTTATATTTTATATCTCTGGTTTCTATGTTTTATTTCACTTGGAAGGAAATTAATTTCTCTTGTACCATCTGGGGAAGTTTTGGTACCTGAGAAGAAAGAGAAGCCAAGTGTGAATCATTGTGAAATGATTTTCAGTTTAGTTCAGATTCCAGAAGGACATTGACTTTTGAGCCATCGGGATGTTTCACACTGGAGAGCGTGACACATAAATGGCGGACCCCTTCCCCTATCAGGAGGAGGATTTAAGTTTGTTGTCAACATTCTGGAATCACAGACTGTTAGAACTGGAAGGCGTTCAGAGATCACCCAGCCCAATGCTTCATTTTGCAGAGGAGACACACAGAGGCCAAGGGACTGGCCCAAAGCTGAGCAGTCAGCAAGTAGTGTCAGATTCTTCATAACTAGAATATTTACCGCTTTCAGAATCTCATTTATTTTGGAGTTTATCCAATCAAACTTCCAGGCTCAGCTTTGTGAAGGATTTCTTTTCATAATATAGAAGAAAGATTACCTACTCCAGAGTAGGAGAAACTGAGTTGAAATTTCACATCTGGGGTAGTGAAAAGAAAGAAGAAAGAGAACAAATATTAAGTGCCTACTGTTTGCCAAGCATGCATATTATTTCATTTGATCTTCACAATGATCTAGTAAGAGGTAGGTGCTATTATGAGCCCCACTTTACAATTGAGGAAGCTGAGGCAGACAAGGATTAAATTATTTGCCCCAGGTCATACAACTGTCTAAAACGAGATTTGAACTCAGGTCTTTCTGACTCCAGGCCTAATGCCCTATCCCCTGTACTATCTAGCTGCCTGTAGAGAGGTATGCTAATATATGATTGGTGGAGCTATGAATTGTTACAACCATTTTGGGAAGTTGGAGTTATGACAATAGAATGGCTAAAATGTTCATGGGGCTGCTGGGTGGCTCCATAGTGCACAGAGCACCAGCGCTGGAGTCAGGAAGACTCTTCTGGCCTCAGACACTTAGTAGCTGTAATCTCATTTTCCTCAGTTTCCTCATTTGTAAAATAAGTTGGAGAAGGAAATGGCAAACCACTGCCAAGAAAACCCCAGATGGGATCACGAAGAGTCAGACATGACTGAAAAATGACTGAACAAGCACAAAAAGAGGTCGTTCACATTTACTCGTCTGTGTTATCTATTGGGGTACACTTGGACACTTTCACAACTCTGGGGTCTTATCACAGGACCACATGGATTTAAAGCTGGGAAAAACCTCAGGAGCTCTCTATCTCTCTCAACCCCCTTCATTTTACAAATGAGGAACAGGACCAGAGACAGGGAGCAATTTGTCCAGGTAGTGATCTGAGACAGGATTCAAACTCAGGTCCTCTGACTCCAAATACAGAGCACTTTCCATTAGACCACACTGCCTTATCAATGTGATACGATTCTCTGCATGGGTACATGTGGCAGCCCCTCCATGCCTTCTCATGGTGGGCAAGCCTTGGCTGTATCTCCAGGGGCATCCATCTAACGTGCTGAGAGTTTTCCCTCTTGTTCTTGACAGTTCTTAAGGATAGTGCTGTAGCTCATCAATGATTTTTCATCATTGATACGTGGCCTCCTTTTATTATAATAATATTGGTAACTCTGACAACAATAATGATAACAATGACAGCTAGTGTTAGCATAGTTCTTTAAGGTGTGTAAAGTGCTTTATACATGGAATCTCATTTGATCCCATAAACCCTGAAAGTAAGTGCTATATTTATCCTCCTTTACAGATAGGGAAACTGAGGCATGGCAATGTTAAGTGACTTGTCCAAGGTAACCACACCTAGTAAGCACCAGAGGCAGGACTCGAACTCAGCTCTCCCTGAGCTCAGCCAGTTAGGTGACACCATAGTGCACAGAGTTCTCGACCTGGAGTCAGGGAGACTAGAGTTCAAATGTGATTCTGGACACTTATTAACTGTGTGACCCAGGGAAAGTCACTTAAAGCTCTGTCTGCCTCGGTTTCCTCAACTGTGAAATGGGGATAATAATAGCGCCTACCTCCCAGGGTGGTCGTGAGGATCAAATGAGATGACATTTGCAAATTGCTTAGCCCAGTGTCTGGTACATAGTAGGTGTTTAATAAATGCTTATTCTCTTCAGCCCCTCCCTTTCCTGACTCCAGTCCTAGGTATAACCACTGCACCTCCTCCCTTTTCTCGTCATGCACGTGTTAGATCACAGACCCAGGGCAGGACTTTCCAAGTCATCGTGTTCAACCCTTTCCTTTTCCAGGTGAGGAAAGGGAGGCCTAGGCAGGTAGAGTGACTTGTCCGAGGTCACATATTTGGTAACTAAGCATGCTGGGATTTGAACATAGATCCTTTGAGTCTAAAAGTCTCCTATGTATTTTATGTTTGGATGGAAAGAGGCAGTTGGGCACATTGGAGGGTGTGAGGGAACCCAGCCCTGAAGCAGTGCCTGGCACGTAGCAGGTTGGCATCTACTTGGTACATCAGACACCAGGCAACAAGCATTTAGTAAACGTCTACTATGTACCAAGCACTCTGTCAATGGATGAGCAGGATTAGGATCATGAGACTCAAGGGATGCAGCAGGGAGAGCCTCAGGGCTGTCAGAAGATTTCCAGGCCCCCACAATGAGCCGGGCTCATGGTTTTTCAAAGGAAGGTAAATCGAACAAGGAAAGAAATGAAGAGTAAATGTCTGCCTGGTGCCTGTTTGCGGAGAAGCTTGCTCTTAAGGCCACCTGCGTTGGGGTGTTTGGGTTCGGGTTTGGTTTGGGTTTTTTGCTTTCAAACTTGGAAACCTTTGCAATACTTTTTTTTCCAATTAACAAGCCTCTATTACTCTCTCTCCCACCCCTACCAGCTGTATGTTTGGCCAAAGAAATCAGGCTACTGAGCTGGGAAACTAGTTATGGGTGGATGGCGGATGGAGCAAAGGAGGAAGAGATCCCTGTGGATGTTCCGTGTTCTAGAGGCCCCCGCCAGAATGTGGAATTGAGCTGTGTTTGGGGGTGCTCATTGAACCCCGACACTGAGCAGCAAATAAAATTGCCTTGAATTCGGAAGTTTCTAACTCATTCTGAGTTGCCAGGAGGCCCACAGCTATAGGAATGGGAGCAGCAAGGGTTAATTTTGCATGCCCACTTCATCATCAGTATAGGAAGCAGCCTGATTACCCCTACATGTGGCTTTTGTTGCTGGTCGTGTCTACCATTTTGAATCATCCAGGATCACAGTGTTCTTTGATTGATGGCCGTGTCACATCCCTGGGAGAAGATTGGGGTTAAGTAGGGGGTCTAACATGGGGATGGAATGAGATAATGGAAGTATAAATCTCTGGAAAGTAGAGAATGCCATGCAAGGCATTCTGACATTTAAAAAAGTTCTTCATAAAGTTACTAACAAAATCAGGATGGCAAACTTTCTAAGCCTCTTTGACTTTCTGATCCCTTTGAGGAGAGAAATCTCAGTGGGTCTCTGTACCAAGCCTGGATTCTCATTTCAATGCAGGCTGGTTGATGTGCGCCGCTCCCCATGTGTCCAATTGGAGGCAGAAACCTAAATGCATCTCTTTATTTCACAAGCAGATGGCAAGCCGTGATTTCTGAAATCGATGGAAAATAGCTGAACCCTCTTGGACTTTGTCTTGCTGTGCCTCATTGGCATGAGTCAGATGCATTGTGGGTAGGCTGCCCAGGTCAAGTCACCTGAGATAGGGCTGCTCTCCTCAGAACCTTGAAGATGAGGTCAATGGATCCAACATCCTCTTTTCTGGGCAAACTCTTCGGGATTTACTTGTTTTGATTTTCCAGGCTTGGCTGGTTTCTGTCATTATCTTTATTAGTATAGTTACTCCATTTTCTGGGGGGATTTCCATTAACAGTAGCTTTCAATTGTCTGTTTGCAAATCCATTTGACTGTGGTGTGTAAAATTAAAATCCAGGAAGCTAAAGGCTCTAATGCCATCATTCTACCCAGGAAATTTTCCACAGGTTTATAACCACCAGCCTAAGACCCTGAGGCCAACAGAACCAGGAAGGACTGTAGATTTACAAGCCACCTGTTTAGGGCCATTTCATTCAAGAGACAAGAATCTAAGATGTCTCTTATGAACACATCTCCCTTGCCTTATGGTGCCAGGTTCCAGGCTCATTCTTTCTCTGGGTATGGGTACTACTACATGAGTAGTTTTACTTTGCTGAAGCCACATTCCTTTCAACTTCGCCAGCAAGCCTGTTTCCCAAACAAAGGCCTGACTTCTGAAGGGAAGACGTGGGTACCTCCTTCAAGAGCTGGTATTCTCAGACAGTATGACCTGGCTCCATCCTCTGCTTCCAAACTCCCCTCTCTGACCTTGGCAGAAAGAAAGGGGGAAAAGGAAAAGAGAGAGAAGGAGAAGTCAGTCAGGAAGCATTTGTTAAGTGAAAACTATAGACCAGACATTCTGCTAAGCACTGAGGTTAGAAAGAAAGACAAAAACAGTCCCTTCTCTCAAAGGACTCATTCTAATCGGGGAAATAACGTGTAAACACAAGATTCAGGCAGAGAAGATGGAGGGTAATCCTGCAGGGCAAGGCACCAGCACAGTAGGGAGTGGGAGAGGAGAGAAGGCCAAGGAAAGGCCTCTTCTGAAAGATGAACTTGAGTTTAGTCTTGAAGGAGGCCAGAGAAGTAAAGAGACAGAGTCAGGAGATAAAGTGCCATGTACAAGGAACAGCGAGATGGGCGATATAGCTGGATCATGGAGAACAGAATAAGGAAAAAGGGCAAAGTGTGAAAAGACTGAAAGGGAGGAAGGAACTAGGTTGTAAAGACCTTTAAAAGTCAGAGGCTTTGCACTTGATCCTAGATGTATGGGGGAGCCCCTGGAGTTTACTGAATGAGAGCCAGGGGGTTATATGGCAAGATCTGTGTTTTAGGCAGAGCTCTTTGGTAGCTTAGAGGAAGCTTTGTGGGAGTGGGGAGAAAATTTGAGGCTGGGAGACCACTCAGGATGCTTCTCCAATAGCCCGAGTGAGAAGTGATTAAGAGCTGCACAAGAGCAGTGAATGTGTGCATGGTGGTTAAGGTGACTTGTGAAGGAGAAGGAAAAGCAAAGGAAAGGGGAAAGAGGAGGGTGGAAAAGAAGAGGCAGCTTTCAGAGCAATCGGCTCCTTCACAATGCCTGTCGATGTAGACCTTCAAAATAAAATGGTAAAGTGAGTAAGAACAGATCTAGAAAATGCCCAAAGATTTGTCCTACCAATGGAAGGGCTACCACCCTAGAAGGGAGAGAAAGTACCATAGAAAGGTGAACACTTTCTCTTCAAAATGAGGAAGATGACAGTTAAATATTCTCAGACTTTGTAGCAAATAGGTTATACGTTAACAGAAATAATTTCTAGACAAACAGACCCAACTCCACAGAACAACAGGAAAGGCTGAATTATGGGATGTAGCTCACAGTACAAGCAGGAAGTGGTTAAGGTCCAAGAGGTGAGCTACCATCGGTAACACCCATTTGGACTCAACCAGCCATATGTCAACAAGTATAAAGGGAAAAAGAACTGAGTCCAGAGGATTTGTTTACAGAAATTCAGAATTTCACAATAACTACAAAGAATCGGGTCCTTGTTTTCAGAAATAACAGACATTGGGCAGCTAGGAGACACAGTGGATAAAGTGCTGAAGACTGCTGAACCTGGAGTTGGGAGGACCTGAGTTCAAATCTGGCCTCAGACACTTACTAGCTGTGTGACCCTGGACAAATCACTTAACCCTGATTGCCTCCAAAAATTAAATTAAATTAAAAAAAAGAAACTGCAGACATCACACCTTCTTAAAGATCCTGGATTTAGTTATTAATGCAGACTTTCCAAGGAAACAGTAGAAAAGCGTGTTATATGTTTGGCATCTGCCAAACACCTAGAAAGACGTGTTTAAATGACCAGAAATATCTACCAGAGACTCACTCTTCTTCATAAATGAACAGATGACAAATCCCAGCATTACAAATCTGAATTCTGAAATATGCTTCATAATTCAACAAATAAACTGTGTTAGAGTCCGTATATTTTCACAGCGAAAGCTACTTCCCAAGATTGCCCAGATGTGAGAATGTAAGGAAGCGGTGTCTTTGATAGATGCTACCATACCAAACTCTCGTGACCCCCAAACTGCACAGAAAGAAAAACTTGCAAAACAGAGACTGAAGAGAAGAAATTAAAGCCATATGGAAATAGGAAGAAGTACTTGTCATCACCATCTTCCAATCTGTTGCTAGAGTGGACCCAAAAATGTTTTCAGCAGTTCTCCAAATGAACTTAGATCCTGCTATAAAAACAAATAAATAAACCCAACCATTTTATCCATCTGCACAATTGTTTACCAAACACTAATTGCACAAGAATATCAGGACAGCAACAGCACAAGACCACTTCTGAGTTCTATTGAGGATAAAGATGAGAAAAAAATAATAATAGCTGGGATTTGTGTATAGCTTTAAGGTGTCTTACAAGATCTCATTCGATATTAAACCATACAGTGACACAGACGTTGAGAAGACCACTTAGGACCCTGGATCAGTTCATCTTGGTCCTATCTGCCCACTCCCTGCTCTCCTCCCATGTTGTCTCCCTTATTTCTTGATGACTATTATAATAGCCTTCTGGTTGGTTTCTCTGCCTCTACTGCAACCCAACCTCCACATAGCTGTCCAACTGATCTTCCTAAAGCCCAAATCTGACCATGTCATCCCCTTACCCAATAAGTGTTGGTGGCTCCCTATCACCTCCAAGATCAAATATAAAATCCTCTGTTTTGCTGGTAAAGCCTTCCATAACTGGGGCCCTTCCTACTTTTCCAGTCTTCATTTTATTTTTCATATATATATATATATATACATATATATATATATATACATACACACACACACACACACACACACACACACACACACATATATAATCTGTCTATGTAGACTCCTTCTAACTGCCCTAATAATGGTAAAATTCTTAGGAGTTGTGTCTATCATATAAGAATATTGTATCTATATGTGTCTATTCATATAAGAATGCAAACTGTTTATTGAGTCCCTTATGATTTATCTTTCCTGTTTACCTTCCCTTACTCTCTTGAGTCTTGTATTTGAAAGTCAAGTCCTACTCATCTCCGGCCTTTTCATCAAGAATACTTGAAAGTCCTCTATTTCATTACAGATACATCTTTTCCTTCTGAAAGAGTATACTCAGTTTTTCTGGGTAGGTAATCTTGGTTGTAATCCTAGTTCCTTTGCCTTCTGGAATATCATATTGCAAATCCTCTGATTCTTTAATATAGAAGTTGCTAAATTTTGTGTGATCCTGACTGTGACTTGACAGTATTTGTATGATTTCTGGCTGCTTGAAGTATTTTCTTTTTGATCTGGGAGCTCTGGAATTTGGCTATAATATTCCTGGAAGTTTTCTTTTTGGAATCTCTTTTAGAAGGTTATTGATGGATTCTTTCAAAATTCTATTTTACCCTCTGGTTCTAGTATATTGGGGGTAGTTTTCCTTTATGACTTCTTGAAATATCATGTCTAGGTACTTTTTTGATCATAGCTTTTGGGCAATCCAATAATTCTTAAATTATCTGTCCTTAATCTATTTTCCAGGTCAATTATTTGTCCAGTGACATATTTCACATTTTCTTCAATTTTTTTTTTTATTTTTTGACTTTGTTTTATTGTTTTTTGATGCCTCGTGGAGTTACTAGCCTTCATTTGCCCAATTCCAATTTTTAAGGAATTATTTTCTTCAGTGAGCTTTTGTGCTTCTTTTTCCTTTTGGCCAATTTTGTTTTAAAGGTGTTTTTTTTCTTTAGTATTTCTGTGCATCTTTTACCATGCTCTTAATTGTCTTTTCATACTTTTTTGCATCATTCTAATTTCTTTTCCCAATTTTTTTCCTCCACCACTTATTTCATTTTTAAAAGAAATTTTTAGCTCTTCTAGGAATGCTGGTTGGACTTGCATCCAGCTCAAATTTCTTTGAGGCTTTGATTGTGACTTTTTGACATCATTGTCTTCTTCTAAGTTTGTGTCTTGATCTTGCCTGTCAAAACAGTAGCTTTTATGGTCAGATTCTTTTTTTGTCACTTACTCACTTTTTCCAGCCTATTTCTTGACTTTGAATTTCACATTAAAGTTGGTCTCTTGGGGTAGCTAAGTGGCACAGTGAATAGAGAGCACTGGCGTTGGAGTTAGGAGGACCTGAGTTCAAATCCAGCCTCAGACACTTAACATTAGCCATGTGACCTTGGGCAAGTCACTTAACCCCAATGCCTTGCCCTCCCCCCACCAAAAAGCAAAAAAAAAAGAAGAGTTTATCTAAAATGGTGAATCTTTAATAAACTTTGGTTGCTTTGGCTGAAAAAAAATAAAGTTGGTCTCTGTTCCCTGGTGAGGGGAGGCACACTGTCTCAGGCTTTTTTTCACTGCTGTTGACAGAGCTAGTTCTGTGAGTTTAGAAGTTTTCAGTGCTTCCAGGGTGGTGTAATCATTGCTTTTCTGGCCTATGTTCTGGTCCTTACCAGAAAGGGTCCCAGTGCAATTGACACTGCTCCTCAGGGCCCCAGCTCCTAGGGTACTGCAAGCTTCCCTTTCCACCCTGGAGCTGGGACTTGGAAGTGGATATGGGCTATGGAGTTGCCAGAAAGCACCCTGTTCCATGCCCAGTGTTAGCACAGAGGTCTCCCGCAATCTTTTTCTGATAAGTTGCCTGATCTCCTCATTGCCTCTGGCTTGAAAACTTCCAAGTTGCTGTGGCTGCTCTGTTTCCACCTCCAAGTCCCACAGGTGATGTTGCCACCCCGTCAGCTCAAGGCCAGCACCCATCATGGTGTCACAGACCACTCCTTCCAGCCTCCTAAGTTGTCTTATTCTGGAAAATATCTCACTCTGATCTTTTGTTGGCTCTATAATTCTAGAATTTGATTTGATGTGTTATTTTAAAGTTGTTTGGAGGGGAATGTTGGGAGAGTTAGGCTGCTTCCCCTACTTTGCCATCTTGGCTCCATCTCCATAAGTCTCTCGGTGCATTTTAGCTGGGTGTCACCCAACTAGAATGTTCTCTCTCTTCATCTCTGCTATCTGGCTTTTTTCAAGTCACACCTATAATCCCACCTTCTTCAAGAAGCCTTTCCTGCTTCTCTGAACTGTTAGTGTCTTCCCTCAATCTCCAATTCATCCCATATATATATCTTGTTTGTAATGGTTGTTTTCATGTTGTCTCCCCCGTTAGAATGTGAGTTCCTTGAGGACAGGGACTGGGTTTCTTTGTTTTGACCTTTTCATATCCCTCACACTTAGCACACTTAGTTCCTGGCATTTAGTAAGAGTTTAATAAATGTCAGTTGACCTGAGGAGACTTGGCTTAATAATCACTTTCATAGGATAGAATTTCCTTCCTTAGTAAACCCATTCACTTTTGGGGGATAGGGAGGGAAGAGGTGGTCTTCTGATGCCCTCTTGTTTATTTAGCAGGGTCTATTGGATGGTGTTGGACCTGATGCTAGAAAGACCTACTTCAAATCCCACCTCTGACACCAATAGCTCTGTGACCCTGGGCAAGTCTCCACTTGGAGCCTTAGGTAATTCTCTGAGATTATAAACTATTAATAGCTTGCAGCCACCCTCAAGGGAATGAGTTTCCATATCAGGACTGAAAAGCATAGGTGCTTGATGGATTGGCATATTTATTAATTATGTGAATGCCTTCCTTAGCCCACCTTCTGTAAGAGATCTTCTCAGTCCTGCCCCGCCCCCCACCTTCCTAGTACATTCCCTCTAGGATTACCTCTCATTAATCCTTTGTAAATGTTGATGTACAGAATTTGTTTGCATGTGGTTCTTCCCATTTAGACTAAGCTCCTTGAGAGTAGGGATGGGTTTGGGGCTTTGGGGGGCTTTAGTTTTTGTTTTTTGCCTTTCTTTGTATCCTCAGCACTTAACAAAGTGTCTGATATAGAGTAAGCCTTTAAAAAATACCTGTTGACTGATTTTTATGTGGTTGTTGATTGTTCACATGTTGTCTTTCACATTAGATTATCAGCTTCTTGAAGGCAGGGGTTGTGTTTTTGCCTTTTGCTTGTATCCCAAGTGGCCAGCTCAGTCCCTGGCATATCATGAGTCCTTAATAAATGCTTTTTGCTCAACAAAATGTTTCTCATGCTGCATTTGTTGATGAGATGGTTGTAAAGTATGGTAAATTCAGAAATGATTGAATGACTGGACCCAAATAGTAACTCAATAAAGAGTCAACGTCATATTGATGGATATGCCTTTGGCTCTACGTTGTTCAGCATTTTTAAAACTGACCTGGATAAAGGTACACATGGCCCAATTATATAATTTGCCAATGGTACAAAGCTGGATGTCCAAAAGTGGGATGGGCAGCCTTATGAGACAACTAGAGAGTATCCAGAGGACTATAATCAAAATGGTGAAGAGCTTCAAAAGTAGCCATATAGGGAGGCAGCATTGCCAGGCAAGTCAAATCACTATGATCACCCTAAATACCCTCCTCTCTGACCTGGATGGAAATAGCTCAAGATCCTGAGCCCAAGATTCTTGTAATAACAACATCCCCCAGATCATCAGACCTACTTCTCACCCAACTGTTGCAGCCATCATTGACGGAAGGAATCATTATGAAGGAGGGATCCACCTTCATCATCACCATCTGACACAACTGCTGACCAGCTTCCACCAAAAGTCCAATAGGGACAAGAGTCCTGTGAGTGGCAATATCCTCCAAACGACCTGTCCTGCTTCCAGCTGAACCCTTAGAGCCATTTCCTGAGGAAGCAACTCCTAGGGATAGGTTAAGTGACTTGCCCATCCTCACCAAATGCCACTCCTGAGTCAGGAGAGCCAGCCTAGCTAAAGCAAAAAGGCACCCTGATGGAGATACAGGTGGCAGTGTGGGCCAGGAAAGCATAGGTTCCTAAAAGGCAAGAACCACATTTTGTTTTGTCTTTTGTGGAAAGGATCCTTTTTCAGTTATGAGTTGGACTAAACAGCTACTAAGGTCCTTCATGATTTGAAGATTCTGTGATGTGGATTTTTTTTTAGCAGATCTCTCTCTCTCTCTCTCTCTCTCTCTCTCTCTCTCTCTCTCTCTCTCTCTGTCTCTCTCTCTTTCTCTCTCTCTCTCCTTTATTGTTTAACAATGAAAATTTACCCAGCCTGTTTTCCACAATTCATAGCTCCATGTAGCATTCCAAGATGGAATCTCTTTGAACTACCCCAATAAAAGGCCCTGTGTGGAAACCTAAGAGCAAATCTAGAAGAAGATCTCTCTATGGTCTCATCCAGGTTCAACCATTCCTCCCACCAAGAGGCAACTTGAAACTATAGATATAAAAGTCATTTTTTAAAAAATGACTCAGAGAGCTATGCCTTAAAATAAAGAAGAAAAGAGAAAATAAAAACAATTCAACAAAATTAATAAGTACATTGAAAAAATTTGAGATTATATGCAGAGTTCCATATTCATAATCCCCATCTCTACAAGTAGAGAAGGGTGGGGTTTTTCCATATGTGTTCTTTGGGCCCAAGCTTGGTCATTATAATTTCATGACATTTGATTGATTTGTGGCAGTTTCTTTCCACTTACGTTGTTGTAATATGTTGTAATATGAATTCATCATATTCCTAGTTTTTAAATCTAAATAATATTCCATTAATTAATGAACCAATCACATTTTACTTAGCCATTCTCCAATCTATAAGTATCAATTTGTTTCTACTCCTTGCCTATACAAAAAATGATGCCATTTAAAAAACTTATTCTAGCTGTAAAACTCTGGCCAATGTGATGACCATATTATAAGTCTGAGACATGGAATGCTTAAGTATTGACCCTACCCAACCAGGGACATTGGGAAGGAGGCAACTGGAAGAAAATAGAAACTGAAGAATCTAAATTAAGGAAATATGATAATAGGAGACAATGGAGCACAGTAGAAAGAGGTACTCTTTCATTTTTTACTGTGTCCCCAGTGCAAATTGTACAAAGTTTTAAGAAAAGTGAATTGTTATTATCTGGGCTTCCTTTAGGAATGCCAACCAGCTCAACAGGTGCTCAGGGGGTAAAAACCCCAATGCCAGGAAAAAGCTATCACCTTCGATGCAGCTCTAGGGAGTTAAGGAATGTGTCAGGTCCAAGCCCCAGGAGTCCACACACTCCCTGTGACCTTGGGGAAATTGCATAGTGTCTTTGGGCTTCAGGCTTCTCATCTGTGAAATGAAGGGGCTGGATTAGTTGCTCTCTTAGGCCCCCTTCAGTTCTAACATTCTGTGATTCCTTGACTCCTCTATTTGTTCTCTAATCTCCAGTTCTTGTACCATCCAGAGCATTGTAATTAAGTCCCCTTGCAGCTGTAATTAATTTCCAGATGTTAACTGCACAGTGGTCCTGCCTGACTGCTCTTAAAGACCTAGAAGAAATTAGATAGAAGTTTTCATGTGGGGGACCATGGGCAAAAGTACAAATGCAGGGCATTTCAGCAGGCAGGGCTCAGCCAAGAGTGAATTCATTTAATCTTATTCCTCATAGTGGGGAAGATGTAATAAAAAAGGAAATCACATAATTCTGACTTTCTCTTTCTTCCTTCCTTCCTTTCTCTCCCTTTTTTATCTCTTTTTACTATCTTTTCTTCCTTCTTCCTTTTTTCTTATATTTTTCCTTCCTTCCTTTCTCTCTCTTTTTTCTTTCTTTCATCCTTCCCTCTTTTTGTTCTTCCTCATTTCCTCATTTTATCCCTTTCCTCCTTCCTTCCTCCCTCTCTCCTTCTCTCTCCTTCTTCCCTCACTCCCTCCTTTAGCTCTCCTTCCCTTTCCTTCCTTCTTTCTCCTTCATCTTTCCTTCCTTCCTCCCTTTCTTCATTTTTCTCCTTTCCTCTCTCCTTTCCTTCTTCCCTTCCTTCTTTCCTTCCCTCCTCCTTCCCTGCCTTTCCCCCCCCCTCCTCCTTCCCTCCTCTCTCTCCTCCCTTTTTTCTTCCCTTCCTCCCTTACAGCATGGCTCTTTTCCTTAGATTAAAGGTTAGCACCTGTCAAGTTCCTGCAGTCAGAACACTAATAAAACAGCAGTAAGCCAGCTGTGAAAACAAAGAATATTGCCTTTCCTTCTTCCTATGAACAAAAAAAAGAGGCTAGATTACAAATCAATGGAAGTAAACAGGAGGAAGTCCCTTCATCTGGGTGTTCGAGCTCTGAGGATTTATCTCGGCATCTACTTTATTTATTCTACAACCTCTGATTATGGGGCAGATTTTTGGCCAGAAGAAGGGGAAAGGAAAGGCTGGTTTGTTATGGCCAGTGTAGCAGGTTGGTCCCCATGAGCGCCACGGGGGGGGGGGGGGGTTGGGCTGCAGGGATAATAATACTCCCAGCATTGCCTCCCTGTGGCTCCTCTGCCTTCATCTCACTCCAAAGCCCCCCTCTCCTCTCCCCTTCCCCTCCCTGTTGTTCACCAACTCCCTCAGCCTTGGCTTCATAGCTAAGCAAATAGTATCATTTGATTAGATAAACGCTAAAATCAAAGCATTCCGTATGTGTACCAGGGCATGCCACACCGGGCTCCTTCACTTTTCAGCTCAGACACTCCTCCCCTCTTCAGCTTCAAGTCCATTTTCTTCTTTCGCAGTCTCCAGACTGAAGGGTAATGGGCCAAGAAGTCCTTTGACTTGATAAAAACTTCCCTTTTCCACCCACGGCAGGAGCAGGAGATGATGATTGTCCTTCAGAGCACTTAACTTGGAGCCTTCCTCTTTGCTGTTGCTGGACAGGAGCAGGCCAGGCTACCCATAGGACAGGCCTCACAAGTGCTTGGTGATCCCCTCACTGACTAGTCTTCACGAGTAGAGTCCCCCAAGAAGCTTTCTTCAGGCCACTGGTCCCATTGCCATGACCAGTTCTGTCACTGAAGCACAAACCATGGCCTGCCTTTGTGAGCACTCCCCAGCCTGGTGTCAGGGGTCATCTCCCTCCCTGGTAGAGATGTCTACAAAATATACTTAAGCCAGGAAAAGGTTATAAGCGAGGGTAGCTTAGGGGCACAGTGAAAAGAACATTGGCCTTGGAGCCAAAAGAACTGGGTTTGGGTCTGGGCTTTGCCATTCACTTAGCTTTATGACCACGGTGCTGTCTGTTTTTATAACTCTAAAATGGGTATAATAAGACTTGCCTTACCTAGGTTGTCATAAAGCTACTGTGAGGAAAGGATTTTTTATCATAGAATGCAATACAAAGGTGAGCTGTTCATCAATTCGGAGCCTGAGTGAACTTCTAGGGAAAGGAGACCAGTCAGTTAGGACATCCCACAGACTTCCTGCAGATATGCTTCAGGGTGGCAGTGTTCCAAGGGGCCAGAATCCTGGCTAGATGAGGGGGAGAAGGCACTCACTCTCCCTGTGGTGAAATCCTGAAAGACTGCCTCCAAGTCAGGGATATTTTAACTGGTTCTTTCTTCTCTCAACCTCCACATTCCCAAAGGCCATTGCCAAATAGACCCCGGAGTTTTTAACTCTTCTATCTCTGGACCTTCCATCTTGGTGCTGTTGTCCTAATTGTTGACTGTATCCCCAGCCTACTTTCTCAGGAGGACCACACTCCAATTCACTTCATCCCTACTCTCCAACCAAAACAAAGTATGGTTCTTGCCTTTTAGGAACCTATGCTTTCCTGGCCCACATTGCCACCTGTATCTCCATCAGGTGCCTTTTTGCTTTAGCTAGGCTGGCTCTCCTGGCTCAGGAATGGCATTTGGTGGGGATGGTTGGCCCCTTATCCCTAGGAGTTGCTTCCTCAGGAAATGGCTCTAAGGGTTCAGCTAGAAGCAGGACAGGTGGCTTGGGGGATGTTGCCACTCACAGGATTCTTGTCCCTAGTTGTGGCAGATGGTGATGATGAAGGCGGGGCATGAAAAAAGCAGGCCTTCTGATAGCTCTTACCTTAACTAGCTAGTCTTGCTAACTGGATGTTAAGCTCTGTCATTGCTACTGGCAGAACTACAAGGCATGTCAGTGCCCTCTAAATTTCAGCTCCCTGGAACACTGACCCAACTACCCTGCCCTAGTTACATCTCCATCCCTACCCTAAACATCCTAGTTTGGGCATCTAAACTAAAAGATATTTTTTTACAGAGTGCACAGACTTCAGCAATAAATCGAAACATTAACTGTAAAGTAAATGGAAAAGTCACCAAAGCATTACCATTCCAAGCAGTGTCATAATAAACCACCACCAACTTACAGTTTCCTTGCATCCACATTAATTGACTAAATCCAGTGTTACAGTTTTGCATTCTGCGCCATTCCGATTTGCAATAAAATCACTACCTTGGCATAAGAAACACATTTAACGACATCCTACTAATAGGGTTGGAAATTTCCTTGGTGAGTATTAATAATTTATCCTACCATTCATTCTAGTAAATGCTGTTTGTGCTCCCCAAATGACAACCAAGTTGCCAAGATGTGAGTCCATCAATTCTTGTTCTGTTTGCAATGGGGAGCCCAGCATCTGATCTGACCCACAGAGAAACTGTGGGAAACCTGGGGACTCAGGAGCAGGGGGAATAGATCATTTATTAAATGAGGAATCATTAAGCGCCTGCTATGGGCCAAGCATTTGAGAGGATCCTGGAATAAAGACAAAAATGAGATGCTTCATGCCTTTGGGGTTCTGGGGTAAGGGAACAATCTGAGTGCAGATTACCATTATTAATAAATAATCATAGTCATAATCATTGTTCAGGCATTTCGAATTGTGTCCAACTCTTCATGACCCCATTTGGGGTAGAGAAACTGGAGTGGTTTGCCATTTCCTTTTCTAGTTCATTATACAGATTATAACTAGTTCATTATAACAGATTATAAAACTGAGGCAAACAGGGTTAAGTGACTTGCCCAGGGTCATACAGCTAGTGTCTGAGGCCAGATTTGAACCAGGTCTTCCTAATTGCAGGTCAGACCCTCTAGCCACTGTGCCTCCTAACTGCCCCTGAGAATATTAAGAACCACTTTGCATGTGTTATTTCTTCTGAGTATAATATCAACCCCGTGATGTAGGTGCTATGATCGTGCCTATTTATAGACAAGGAATCCAAGGCACAGAGGTCAGGGTTGCTCAGCTGTCCTAAGAGTTTGGGGGAGGATTCAAACTCAGATCTTCCTAGCTCTAAGTTCAGAACTCTAGCCACAATGCCTCCCAGCTGCCAAAATACAGAATGTACACAAAGTAAAATCAGAGTGAGGAGGAGACCTTGGGAGGGACCTGGCACTTGGGCTTTAAAAAGAAGGTAGAGATAAATGGAAGGGCAGCTGGGGGCGTCATAGTGCTCAGAGCGCCAAGGTCTGGAGTCAGGTAAGATTCATCTCCCTGAGTTCAAATCCAGCCTCAGACGATTACTAGCTGCATGACCCTGAGGAAGTCACTTCACTCTGTTTTCCTCAGTTTTCTTATCTTTACAAAAACCTGGAGAAGGAAACAGCAAACTGCTCCAATATCTTTGCCAAGAAAACCCCAAATGAAGAATTGGGCACAGCTGAAATGACTGAACAAGAGATCAATGCAGTGCATGATGGGTTGATTGATCCCACTGGTGCAACCTTCAAAAAGCCAAGGGCATCACCATTCGATGATTGTGGTCATCTAGTCATGAATTTGTTGGTTGGGAGGGTGGGGAATGTTGTGGTTCTGGCTCCTGAACTCTTTTGAGTAAGGGTGCCAGAAACCTATCAAAAGCCACAGAGCCAATCTAATCCAGTCTTTAATTTAACTTAATCAGGAGTGTTCCCCATGCCTGGATGCTCTCCTTCCTCATCTCTGCCTCCTGGCTTCCCAACTGCTATCAGGACCCAACAAATTCCAGCTCTCTGCAAGAAGTCTTTCTAGATGCTCCTTATTACTAGGGTCTCCTCCCTAACTTTATCTACAATTTGTTTTTTCCATGTATTGATTGTACATAGTTGTTTACATAGTTTTTGGACTGTGAGTTCCTAGAGAGTATAGATTGGTTTTTACCCTTCTTTGTAGACCCAGCACCTAGTACAGTGTTGTCTGGGACATAGTAGGTTCCTAATATATGTTTAATATATGACTGTAATCAAACAGTAGCAAGTTGTAGAAGGTGCATCCTGAAATGATATCCCGGGCTCTCACTAGCACCCAAGAAGTAGCTGTGATACTCAAACCATCTCATACATCTTACCTTTCCAAAGTCTTCTCTGAAAAAGTAGGAAGCAGGAGACAGTAACCATCTCAACTGTTTGACCTTAAAAGGAAAAGGAGGGATAATTTCTCCATACAAAACAAGACTGGGAAAGACTGGGTTATGTGCAACACCTTCACCATGTCAAAGAACAGGCTACGCCAGGCTACACTACATTCCTTGTAGATCAGTCTGTTCCTGAGGCTGAGCTCTTCCTTCTTGGAAACTGTGAACCCTGACCTTTAGATGAATGCTTTCTATAAGCTGAGCCCAGCTGAGCCTGAGTTGTGTCAGCATTTAGAATTCATACAATCATAGACCAAAGGTAGAGGGAACCTCAGAAGCCATCTAGTCCCATCTCTTCATTTTACAGATAAGGAAACAGGCTCAGGGAGATTATAAGTGAATTGCTCAATGTCACACAAGTAGAGGTAGTATCTCAACTTGTGAGAAACACAAGCTTAAAGAAAGTGTGCCTCCAGACTGAGCAAAGAAGTCATCCCAAGGGCATTGGAAGATGGAGCTGGAAAGAGAGCAACAAATAGATAAAAGATAGAAAAGATCTGTAAAAAAAAAAGTTTTATATTCAACTTTTTACCATGAATAAAATTCCCACCCTACATTTGGATTTCTACAGTTCACACTCTCAGATGCCACATGAGAAAATTCCAAAAATAGAAAAAAAAATATCACTGGAAAAAAACAAAGATGGAAAGGGCAATGTCACTCAGCCACTTAAAACAGATTGAATCGAGGATGCAGAGGAATTGGTTCAATAGCATCTAAAGGAGGGAGGATAGAAGAGGTTTGGCTAAAATGGCCTTATTGTTATACCCCAAAAAAATGATTTTGAGAAGATTAATAACTACCACCCTATATGTTGACTTTCCCATTTCTACAAAATTTTTATGAGTATCATTCTCACATACAAGGACATTCTTGATAAAAGTATGAGAAGAAATCAGTCAAATGGTACACCATAGCAGACCTTGATTCTGAACTTTTTTTCCTCTCATCCTCCAATTCTTATCTTCAATAGGAACCTTTTCCTGATTCCCCCTTAACTCTAATGTCACCCTCTATTGATAAATCTCCAATTTATCCTCTCTCTAACTTGTTTGTACATAGCTGATCATATGTTGTTCCCCATTAGACTCTGAACTCCTCGAGAACAGAGACTGTATTTTGCCTCTTTGTATCTCCAATGCTTACCACAATGCCTGGTATGCTACTGTAGGTCCTTAATAAATGTTTACTGACTGACTGATAGCTTACCATCCCAAGGCCGAGAACTTGTGGGCATCCCATATTTCCCTCCTTCTATTCCATCCTCATGGGATGCAGTGTCCCACTCATATAATGATGCTCAATAAATATTGGTTGCTTGGGTTGGTATAGGAAACAGCACTGTACTTTGAGCCAAAAGTTGTTTCCTTCTCCTTCAACAATGGAACTGAAAGAGATGGGGGAAGATGCTTTACTTAGCAGGAAGACAGCTGAGTTTGTTGTCTAGAGGAAAGAACATGACCTTGACTCATACTAAAAAGCAAGAAGCCTCTGTGAATGCCCAAGGATTCAATGACCATGTAAACTGATGACCTATGCCCTTTGTCTAATTGTTCCCTTCTAGGATTAGGGCTAGGGCTAGGTCAGAGTCTTTGGTTGTGCTAGAATTAGGGTTAGATTTTAAGTTAGAGCTGATGTTAGATTTAAGACTAGGCCTATGGTTTGAGTTAGGGATAAGACGAGAATTAGTATTTTGGCTAGAGTTAAGACTAGACCTAGACAAAGGAATACCCACTTTCAAATTTTGCCTCTTCCACTTACTATCTATATTAATCTGGGCAAGTCACTTAACTAATTTCTCTGGGGCTCAGTTTTCTAATGTGTAAATTGGGGAAATTGGACTAGATTGTTCCCTTTCAGTTCAAAATTTATGCTCCTGGGAGCTACACTGTGAAATATAAGGATACTTTCCCTCTTTCTTTTTATCCTAGCGGGAATTTTCACGTTAGCCTTTAATACAGGGGTTTTTAGTCTTTGTGTGTGTCCTGGATCTCTCTGACAGTCTAGTGAAACCTATGGTCACCTCTCGGAATAATGTTCTTAAATATTTGAAGGAAATGCTAAATTTCAGTTAAAGGTTAGTAAAAATAAGGACTTTTTTCTCCATCCAAGTTCTTGGACTCCCTGAAATTTACCCAGGATCCCAGGTTAAGGACTCCTGCCTTCATTAGACCTGTCGGTCAAAAGTCCAGCAGCCTTGGGAATGAGCAAACCTTCCAAGGAATTACACAGCCCCTCTCTGTTTTTAAAGTTCAGAACTGATGGTACTTGCCGGACTTTCCATTTCTATGTGTCTTCTGAGACTTCTGTAACATGATGTAATTACATTTCCTGTGTGTTGTCTTGCAAATGAAAAGCTCACATATAAAGCAATAAACCAGCTTGGGCATAGACTTGCCTAGATAGCAAACTCTGTGAATATTTTTATAGAGATTAATTTTCCCTTTAATGCTCAAACTGTTATTATGCTGTTTTATTTCAGACTCAACACCAGACTTGCCGACACAGGCAGGGGCAGCCCTGAGTGGTCTTGCCTAATCCAACAGCACCACCAGCAGACCCTGTCAGGTTAGACTGCTAATGCTTCTGTCTCCTGCTGCTGGAATGAAGCTCTTAGCATCTCCATGCCTTCCCCGACACTCTCCTCTATCTCACATGGCCCGTGGCATTGTTTTATACCTTAATTGTCTAATATCAAGTTTCATAGTCAATCTCCCTCCCTCCTCCCCTCCTCTCTGTCTCTCTCTCACTCCATCTGTCTCTCTCTGTCTCTCTCTCTGTCTCTTTCTGCTCTGTTTGTCTCTGTCTCCCTCTCTGTCTGTCTCTCTGACTCTCTGTCTCTGTCTCTCTGTCTCTGTCTCTGTCTCTCTCTCTCTCTCTCTCTCTCTGTCTCTCTCTCTCTCTCTGTCTCTCTCTCTCTCTCTCTCTCTCTGTCTCTCTCTCTCTGTCTTTCTCTCTCTCTCTCTCTCCTGACTTGCCCTAGGAAAGGGACTGCCTCCCTGCTCTCTCACTCTACTGCTACCCTTCAGAGGGTGGAAATTACTATAAAGTGGCAGGCAAACAGTCTTGGTGCCACCCTGTAAAATGCAGTTTACTGGTGAGAGGACATTACTTTCGCTATTCTATCAATAAATGAGCCCTGGTAGTCACAAATCGGTGCCCTGATTGGAAGCAGAAAGAGCCCAATGTTTTGCAGCCCCAAACCCCACAGCACAGTGATGTGAGAAGCCAGGAAGGCTTGAGGGCGCCCAGCTAAGGGTCAGGCACCCCGGCGGCCCTTGGTTGAGTCTGTCTACCCCCCAACCCCCAGCTCCCTCCCTCTTCCTCCCCTCCATCGCTCACATTCACCTGTTTCCTTCAAACTCAGCTCAAGTCCCCTCTCCAAGGTCTTTCCTGATCATCGCTCCGCTCCTGGAGACCCCCTCCCTCAGCTACTGTAGCGATTTGGCTTTCATTCTCTATACGCTCACAATTTCCGTGATATTATTTATTTGTAATTTACATATTTACATTTTATAATACATTATATTTATTATATCATAGTCATAATACATTATTCTATAATACAATGTTAT
>CM053590.1:17626721-17659603 GCA_028646515.1 Pseudochirops corinnae | reverse complement strand
CCATCCATCCATCCATCCATCCATCCATCCATCTATCCATCTATCTATCTATCTATCTATCTATCTATCTATCTATCTATCTATCTCTATCCTTTATCTACACTTTTATCTATCTATCCATCCATCCATTCATCTGTCTATCCTTCCATCTATCCATCTATCTATCCATCCATACATCCACCCATCTATCTATCTGTCTATCTATCTATCTATCACCCACCCATATACCTGTACATCTATTATCTATCCATCCATCAGTCTATCTAGCTATCTAATATCTCATCTATCTCTCATCCATACATATGTCTATCTATCTATTATCTATCACTTTATCTATTTAATCTGTCACCTATCTATCCATTTATCTGTAATCTATCATCTATCTCTCCTCTATCTGTCCATCTGTCTCTCATCTACCTAATTATCTATCATCTACTCCTCCATCTATTGTCTATAAATTATCTATCATTTTATCTATCTAACCTATCATTATCTACCTATCCTCTATCCATTTATCATCTACCTATGTATTCATCATCTATCTATCTAATACAGCAATCATCTATTTATCCTTTTGCCATCCATCTCTCTCTCACTGTTGCATCTCTCTCTCTCTCTCTCTCTCTCTCTCTCTCTCTCTCTCTCTCTCTCTCTCCTTCTCTCCCATCCAACTATCTAGCTATCAAGCTATCCCTCTTCATTAAGAATGTTGAGAAAAATTCCATATAGCCCAGAGTTCTTCCAACCTTTGGGGATTTTTAGACTTTACAAAAACAGCCAGTGAGGGAAAGCTGGAGCCTGGCATTAACTCACTTTAACAGAAGGAAACCATCAGGAGAATGCCAATTTCCTGTTCAAAGATGGAGTATTTGCCGAGGAGGAGACAGAAATAAAAACAGGGCTTACACAGGCTTCTCCAAGGGTGAGCTGGACATCTGCCTTCAGGTCTAACACCTCCATTAACCTGCTTCCATAGGGAGGCTCAAAGAACCAGTTCAGACTCCCCCATTGTCTGTGCTAAGACAAATGCCCAGGACAGATAATTTGCTCTTAGAATATCCCTCTGGGACTTGGCAGCCTGGACCTAGAGGGCAAGGTTGGGGGAGGCTGCTGATTGGTAATTTATTAGCTAAGTGGGATGAAGGAGAATTCAGGATAACACCTGAGGTTGCAAACCTGGGTGAATGGTGCCCTGGTCAGATGTGGGGATGCTAGGAAGACGAGTGGGTTTTGGGGAAAAGATCTAAGCCTGTTGAATTTGTGGGATTAACTGTGTCCCACCCAAACTAAAACATTGGGGCAGCTGGCACTTACTCACGGGTTTCCCTTGAGGTGATAGGGGAGGAGAGGGGATAAGGGATGGAGTGAGTCTGCTGGGGTGAGGGAGAGAGCAGGTGTTTCCCAAGGGTACCTGTGTGGCTGCAGCTGTGGGTTATAGGTAGCAGTGAGGTCATAACTACCCTGAGGGGACAAAATTGGTTTTGAGGGAGGAGAGTGCCCAGCCAGAAGGACAGAGAGAGCGGGAGAACACAGGGGGATTAGGGTGAATGTGGTTGCATTGAGATCATTCCCTCCACTATTGTGGAGAGGTGGAGATGTAACCGCTCTTCCCCACTCTGGCTGATGGCCATACACTCCTTGGGATCAGGAGACAACAACCTTAGGCGACTCCAAGACTAGAGGTTTAGTTTTTCAATGAACAAGCATTTCTCTTCTCTCCTTCCCTCTTCCCCAATCTCCACCGAACAGCAACAAAAGAAAAAGAAATAAGTTAACACTTATATAGTACCTACTATGCGCCAGGCAATGTGTATGTGGAGCACGTTATAAATATTGTCTTCATAATCACTCTGAGAGGTAAGGACTGTTAGTTTTCTCATTTTGCAGATGAGGAAACTGATGCAAACAGAGGTGAAGTGACTTGCCCAGGGTCACACAGCTAGGAAATGTCTGAGGCTGGGTTTGAACTCAGGAAGAGTCTTCCTGACTCTAGGACTGGGGCTGTATCTCCTCATCTGCTCCTCATCACAAATACGCAGAGCCAAACAAATTTCCTCATGGGCTATGTCTATCACTGTATATCTCCTTCTGCATTTAAGTCCTTAAGCAAGAGGGTGGCATGGTTCATCTTTGGTCTGACAGAATTGTGGGCTGTCTACACCTACCCTTTGCAGAGAAGTTGTTGATTATTTACACTGATTAAGGAAATTCTTCACTGGGAGCTCCTGATACAAGGAAATCACAGGCCAAGTTAAAAAAAAATACATATGTATATATATTTAAAAATACACAATATATGTATACTATATCTAACATATTTTAAAATGCACATTTTATATGTATATTATATTTTTATATATAATAGATAAACACATATATGTATATTATATATAAAAATATTATATAGGTGTGTTATATATTTAAAAATCTATATGATATAGATTTTAAACTATATAACATGTATTTAATGATTAAAATTTATATTGTATATTTTAAAGTAAATAATGTATTATATGTAATATATTTTAAAAGATATATTATATATAACATGTGTGTGTTATTTAATATGTGTGTGTAGAAACCTGTATGTGCATATGCTGTCTTCCTATGTAACGTAAGCTTATTTTACAGTTGAGGAGACCGAGTCTCCCAGAGGGTGAGGTCACTTGCCCAGGTTCACACAGTCAGTAAGTGTTGGAGCCTGTGCTCCCAGCTCCAGCCCTGGGCTCCTTCCTGTGATGCCCTCCAGCCTCCTCTTCCCCATATCAATCCATCATAATCCTCCTCAGAGTTAATGGGTTACAAGTCTTGGGAACACGCTTCTCTGAATCTTTTAGAGAAATGTTGGTCTTTCTCAGCAATCTTCTTGGGTAATAAAAGCCATTTCTTTTCTCCTTCCCCTCCTCTCTCTCTCCCTGTCTCCTCTCCTCTGAGCCAGGCACGATGCCCTTGGCATTGCCCTTGAGTCCTGCCGGCTCTAGGCAGGAGCAGAGGCTGTGTATGGCTTGGTGTCATTCTGCACCTACTCTAATGGGATTAAATTGTCTTCTAAAAAGAAACAAGCTGGTTCTCCTTTTCCTTCTCTTCCCCCTTAACGCCAATCAGCCAGTGACATCTTCCAGCCTACTGACTCTAGTCACTGGATCTCAGAAGGGACCCCAGAGGTCTCCTACTCCAACCTCCATTTCCCAGATGAGGAAACTGAGGCTCAGAGGGTACATGTAATTTGCCCAGGATCCCACAAGGAGTAAGTAACAGAAGGGAGGGAAATGATTGAAGAGGAAAGGATGTTCTGGGAGCTGGGAGGTGGGGTGTGGGGAGTGAGAGGGGGGACGGTCAGAGAGGAAGCTTGGCAATCTCCACTGCACTTCAATGAGGCACTCTGGGATCCTGGGGTGTGGCTCTGGGTCCTGAGGTATAGGACAGTACCTTCCTTGCCCATCAATTTTCACAGCCTGTCCAGGGGCCTGGGTTTCCCTCTTTCCCTTAGAGCTGATTCTCTGCCTTTGTAGAGGCCCCAGAACTACTTGGCAATCCTCTCTGGCTCTCCTTTTCCACCCAGCCCTGATTTGGAATGAGGATGGTGCCTCAACACTCTTCGAACCTGGGCTATATTTCTAAACTGACCCTGGACCTTGCCTTGTGCAATTGAAGGAAGCTGGAAACTGGAGCTTCCCTGTCTGGGCAAGGAGAGCTGGGCCAGATCCTTCTCCTTGGACCCTGTGCCCTCCACCCATTCTACTGACTCCTTCAGGGTTTGTGGAGGTATTTATTTGGAAAGAGAAGCAGCCATGAAATAAAGATCAGTTTCTGGGAAGGTCTAATGGAGGAATGAGGAGAACTCTGGGCCTGTAAAATGAGGGAGTTGGATTTGATGACCACTAAGGTTCCTTTTGACAGAATCTATGATCTCATGATCCCTCCTCCCCTACAGCAACTTAATATATCTCTCTAGACTCTGTTTCCTCATTTGTACAATAATACTGATTGCCTCATAGAACAAACCCAGCATAGTGAATAAAGGCCTGGGCATAAAATCCAGCCACTGGCACTTATGGCATGGTGCCTCTTCAACTCCAGAGTAATCACTTAAGCCCTCTAAGCCTCAGTTTCCTCATCTGTAAAAGGGGAGTGGACAATGATGTCACCTATCTCCCAGGGTTGTTGTGAAGATCAAACGAAAGGTTGTTTGTAAAGCCCTTGACAAACCTCTAAGAATTATGTAAGCTAGCTGTGGGTCTAGGTTAAAATCTGCTTGAGGGTAGGGACCACGGCTTGCCCTTCTAATGACCTTCTCTCCCAACCTGCCTCCCTCCCCCAGTCTTGAGTGCACCTTGAGGTGCTTAATCAACACTTGCTGACCCATTACTCACCATCTACCAGGGCAATGTTGAGTCCTCTGCCAACGTTGTTTTTTATACCACTCATGATTCTAGGGAAAGGAAGAAAAGATAGAGCCAGCAGCCTTAGCATGAATGTAAACCGGCACTCAGAGCAGCCCTAGAAATGCCAGTGAGGACAACATGACCGAAGGAGAGGGGCCACAGGGCTCTGAGGAGCCTCCAGGCAGCTCATTAAGAAGCAAGTACATCCTGCCAGTAACAGCCAGTGATAGAGACAATTAGCTCTCTTTCCATCTCGTTGAACGATATACAGGATAGAGAGCTGGCCAAGACCAGTATTCAAGTTTCACTTCTGACGCCAGTCACCTACCCTTTCTGTACTCAAGGCAACTCTCTAAGGTTGCTGAGGGGATGCTGCCCTGCATGGGTAAAAGGAAGTGCCCTCACCTGAGAGTTCCCAATGCCAGAGAAACCACAGACCTAGGCCCTATCTCTTCCTCACCAAGGCCCAGGTTTTCAGGTACCATTTGCTATGAAAAGACAGATTGAAATACAAACAGGTAACTCCTCTGGTGGAACATGCCAGAAAGCTCTTCCTTGCCAGAATCCTCCCTGATCTTTGCCTTCACTTGTAAGATAAAGTTCCTTCTGGTTAGGACATTACTCTCCAAAATGAATACTTGTACCTTACCTTGGTTAGGTTTAAGCCAAGCTTTATTAGTTGTACTTCTTGTCTGATCTAGTGAGTGCATGTGATGTTTTTGTTATGTGTGAGGAGGTCTCCTGGGGGGTTTCTGACATAGTCTCTTTTCCAGTTCTGGGCATATAACCCAAGAACTATTTGCTTAACTCAATCACTGTTAGCTAACCAAGAGAGACAGCATGGCACAGTGGATAGGGGCCATGGGTTTGGAGTCAGGAAGATCAGAGTTCAAATCCTGCCTCAGACACTTACTGGCTATGTGACCACAGGTAAATCGCTGAACTTCTTATGCCTCACCACAATGAGGCAGTTGGGTTGGATGTCCTTGGTAGTTTCTTCTAACTCTTAATCTATGATCCTACATACTGTTAACTGACTGGTACCACAACACCCAAGAATGAGCAATCCGTTGTAAGTACAACAGACCCTACTCACCACTGATAATCTGGGATGCCATTCTGGGCCACCCTTCCCTCCTCCCAAATGGTCTACACTGGTAGGAAAATCAAGACCATCCTTATACCCTCCCACCATCCTCTCGCTCCCTTGCCAAAGGGACTTCTTTGGTGACTGGAAATCGGAATTCTCCAATGGACCCATTTAAATAACCGTGAGACCATGGTACTCAAATGGCCCCAGGAGACACATGATTCTAGACATGAAGAGAAGGGAGTGAGACCAGCTCTCTGGCTCAAGGAGCGGGGAGGGCTGCTTAGAGACTTACACACTGTCTTCAAAACATATGGAGGGTCCCACAATGTTGGCAGCTCCGCTTACGATCTTAAAGGCAAAGGAATCCTGTGGGCATTTGTTGTTGTTGTCACATTTATTTCTTGAATGCTCTATGGAAAGAACAGAGCTGTATTAGTCACCCCTATGGGGGGAAGCCACATGCAGACAAAGAAGAGGGGTCTGGTGAGGTTTTCTCCAGTGTGGAACTGTGCCCATGTTCAACCAATATCTGTTGAGTGAACAAATTGAGAAATGAAACGTTTTGGTCTAAGAGCCTGTTTTAGGAGACACATTTTGGTGTGGTGGATGGAGAAGAGGTCTTGTGAACTGGGAAGACCCAGGTTCAAGGTCTGCCTCTGACATGTACTGGCTTTGTGGTCTTGGGCAATTTACTTCACACTTCTCTGTGTCTCCTGACAATTCTCTAAGATTCTGTGCTGCTGACATGGCGCCAATCTACATTGGTAGAGTGAATGTCCTTGCTTGGGTATTCCCTATACTAGTGAAATTTCAGGTCCAGTCCCTCTCCTGTGACTACCTCTATCCCTCAGATCCCTATCCCTAACCCTACATTCCCTACAGGAATGAATCTGTAGAAACCATGGTGGAGGAGAGGTTAAGCCATCAGGTTTAGTACTCTGCCCCCATGGGTGAGTGAATGAGTGAAAACTTACCTAGCTGACTATAACCCAGGACATATGTCCCATGTGTCCACTCCAGACTGGGGGCCGTATGCCCTTGTACCACAGGGGCATACCTCCCCATGACCCTTTTCCAGCTCTTGCTCTGGGAACAGTCCTCAAATCTATACTCCCACTAGAAAAGGCATGGCAATCAGCTCCTTGCTGGCTCCACTCACCATTCCTGATGACCCAGATCAAAACTCTCCCTCCTGGCTCCCATTTCTCTCTTTGTGCTGTCACCTTCTATGAGGCTGTAAGCTTCTTGAGAGCAGAGAATCTTACTGGCTGGTACAGTAAGTGCTTAATAAATCCTTTTTCCTTCCTTCAAGCCTGGCCACCGTGATAGCTAATAACACCTAGTACTTATATGGTGTCAAATATGATCCCATTTTATCCATCCAACACCCCTGGTAGGAACATGCTATTATGATTCCTATTCTACTGACGGGGAAACTGAGGCAAATAGAGGTTTGTTTGCTTTTTTATTAAAGTGACTTGCTTAAGGTCACATGGCTATTAAGTGTCTGAGGCTGGATTTGAATTCAAGTCTTCCAGATTCCAGACCCAGCAGTCCATTCACTGGGCCACCTAGCTATCTCAACCCAATGAGGTAGGAATTATGGATTTTTTTGTTCCCAGTAAGGACCTCAATCACCTCAAGAGCCCTTGGGGGCAAAACTAGGCTGGCTTGTTGAACCATAGGAGACCTCTGGCATTTTTAATTGTTCAAATTACCCTAAAACCTCATCTCTGCAAATGTCACAGTTGGGTGCCAGATCTGTCCTCCACCCCACCCCACCCCCTTTTTAATGAGAGCATATAAAGAAAAATAGCTCTTTGAACTGTTGTCCCCCAGGGCTGTTTGCATGCAGGGGATGAAACCCGTGGCTTTCTGCCTGACAGGTTATAATTTATATTAATGTGTGTTTTTAACACTACCTGACAGTTCAGAAGGCACCATTAGGGAGAAGTGGATAAATGCAGAATTAGGGAATTTTTGGCTGTAAGGGAAAGGGACCATTAAACAGTCAAAATATCTCCCAGAGAAGAGGGAGAGTCAGTCTGGTTTTCTTTTCGGTATAGATGGCAGCATTGCCAGCCTCTAGAGGGGGAGGCTGATTGAGAGGCCCACGCTGTGCTGGGGGCACCTGAGAGGCTGTCAGCACACCCTCTGGGAAGATGCCTCCCCCTTCAGAGTGCTCTGCATTCCAGAGAGACCCTGGGGAAAGAGCCCCCATGAGTGGTGTCCAAGTGGATGGCCTTTCTCTTCCCAGGATCTGGGTTTTTCTGGTAGTCACACTACCCTTTCTGGTAGGGTAATAATTTCCTCCTGGAAGAGGGGAAGAGGAGGAAGATGAAGAGAAGGAGAAATAGGAGAAGGAAGAGGAAAAAGAGGAGGAAAAGGAAGCAGAGGAGGACAAGGAGGGAGAGAAGAAGGGGAAGAAGAAATAGAAAGAGGAAGCAGAAGAGGAGGAAGGGAAGGAGATAGAGGAGGAGGAAAAAGGGGGGAGAAAGAGAGGGAAAATAATGTTATTAACTACCTAGAGGAGAAATTAATTTTGAGTTGATGGAGCATATATGTCTATTACACACACACACATATATATATATAGGGAAGGAAGGAGAGACTAAAAGAACACACAGAGAGAAGAGAGAACTGGATTGGGGAGAGACACACACACACAGACATAAAGACGGAGAGAACAGGAAGGGAGAGACAGAAAGACAGAGAGAGCCAGAGAGCAAGGGATCGCACACCTACCTGCACACACACAGATATTCATACATAAATGCACAGGAGAAAGCCCTACTGGCTCCCAAAGACAAAGAGAAGGCACAAACTCCCGGAACGTTGAACCTTTCAAGGCTGAGCATGCGTGAGACAAGCCCAGCAGGATCCCAAGCTGTCCTGGTGCCCAGAAAGACAACTTAATGTTGGTTGTTTAAGGTTAATTGTTAACAGGATCTGACGTTTATTGGTTTCCAGTTCCTGGTGATGTGGTTTCTTTATAAATTCAGAAGAGAAAGGTGATAGGAGCTGGCTCAGGCCCCTGAAACAGCCACTCTGGAGCACAAGGAATGGGGCAAGGAGGACAACCTTGCCCAGCTTCCCCTTGAAGAAAAATGACAATCAAAACATCTCTGCCATGAACTCGAGTCAGCTGGAGGTCCCTCCTCTGGGTTCCTGGCTTCCTCTGCCTTCATCCTGGCTGCTCTATGCTCAGCCCCTCTCGTCATCTCTGCCCATTATCTGGCTCTGCCACCTCCTACCCAACTAGCTGGGATGACCAGGGGAAGAGGGCAACACCAGCCTTGTCTCTGACCTTCTTGGCATCACCGTGTCTGCTGACTCTTGTCAAATTTGCTGATGGACTTTTCTGAGTTAAAATTGGGCTGGAAAGCTGATTAGTCTGCCCAGCCTAGCATTCCAATCAGCCTCCACCCAGCAAATATTTATTCAACGCCTGCTGGGTCTCTAAGAATGGGAAAAGCCCATAAGAAGAGTGATGACCATTGGCTCTCTCTCTCATGGTCTAGACTAGAGAACCTTGCTGGAGCCAGAAACACCTGTGTTCAAGTCTTCCCTCTGACCCATCCTGGCTGTATGACCCTGGACACCCAGGAGGCCTCACCAACACCTAATGTCTCAGTGCCCTAGGCAAGTCTGTAAGACTCTAGGTCACAGGTGAGGCACTGCCTCCTTTTTTGCTCTGAAAATTCTCTGGACCAGTGAAATCAGGGGTCCAGTCTCTATACCACCATGTCAGGTACTGTGCTGGATTCTGGGCACACAAAGACAAAAATGAAAATGGGGCCTGCCTTCAGGGAGCTTACAGTTGATTGTGGGCAGGGGAAACACATACAAATAAACATGAAGTAATTTCAGGTTGGGGCCAAGGCGCTGACAATGGGGGTTATCAGGAACAGCGTCTTCTAAGTGGCAGATGAATTGGGACCTGAACGAGACCTATCTGCTGTCCTTGGTCTTTGGCTTTTCTTATGCCTCTTTCCTCCTCCCAACAGCACAACAGAGGGAGAAATACATTACAGCAAGAATCAGAAGCCCTGAGTTCCAATCCTCATTCTGCTCCTTTGTAACTGGGTGACCTTGGCCAGATCACAATATTCCTGAGCTTCAACTTTCTCATCTATAAATCGGGGGCAATAACGTCTATCCTATTTACTTTTCAGTGTGAGGCTCATGTATGAATAAAGCAATGGGCTGTTAGAGCTAGAAGGGGTCATTTGGTCCAACTCTCTCATTTTACTGAGGTCCAAGTAACAAGTAACATCAAAGCAAGGTCACACAAAGAGTGGTAAATGCAGGATTAGAACCCAGGTCTCCTGACTTTGAAACCAGGGTTCTTTCCTTGGTATCATGTAGTACATGAAAAATGGAAGACTTGAAGTTACAATACAACATAGATTCAAGGTATCCCTATTTGTATAATAAATGGCTGCTGTGTTAGTGAGCTCTTGGTCCCTGATGAAGGGATGCTGACAAGGAGAGGGGAGTCCCGCATGAAGTAGACGAGATGTCTTTCACACCCAATAGCCAACAAATTACCGAGTCTCACTTATTCTCCCCAAAGAAGTAGACCGCTCTCAAGTCCATCCCTTTCTATCCATTCACATGGTCCCCCCCCAGATCAGGCTCCCATCTGCTCTCACTTGAACATTAGAAGAGCCTCTTAATTGGACTCCTGGCTTCTCTTCTCTCCCTTCCCTGAACATCTCCCCCCCCCCCCCCAGCTACCAAAATATTTCCATAAAGCCCATGTCTGACCATGTCACTCTGCAGCTCAAAAGCCTTCAATGTCTCCCTAGGATAGAATACATGCTTCTTGGCTTTCATTGAGAGTCCTTTCCAGTCTGTTCCAGCTTCCCTTGCAGGCTCATGTATGTGTTACTTCCTTTGGGGTCCACACAAACTAGCCTGTTTTCTCTTCCCCAAATTTGGCCTTCATCTCCCACCTTGGAGCCTTTGCCGGCTGCCCCACGCTTGAAATGCATCCTGTCCTCATCCTCATCTCTTAGAATCCCAGACTCCCTTCAAGGCTAAGCTGACATGCCATTTTCACATGCCTTGCTTGATCCCTCTAGTACAGGGGCCCTTCACCCAGGTCCATGAGCCCCCAAGGGGAAAAAGTCCAGGCTACCATAGTCAGGAGGACACACATGGGCTTGTTTACAACTTGCCTGACCTGGCTTTACAAAGGGAATGAAGGAAGGAAGGAAAGGAAGAAGGAAAGAGAGAAGGAAAGAAAGAAGGAAAGAGGGAGGAAAGAAGGAAGGGGAGGGAGGAAGGAAACGGAGAAGGAAAGGAAAGATGGAGGGAGGAAGGAAAGAAGGAAGGAAAGAGGAAGGAAGGAAAGAAGAAAGGAAAGAAGAGAGGAAAGAAGGAAGGAGAGGGAGGAAGGAAAGAGGGAGGAAGGAAGGAAGGGAGGGGAAGGGTGGAAGGGATGAAGGGGGAGGGAGGAAGGAAGGAAATAAGGAGGAAGGAGGGAGGGAGAGAGGAAAAAGGGAGAAAGGAAGATTTCAGAGGGTCTGAGGGCCAGGATGGGGACAACATTACATCTTTAATTCTGTCTAATTGTTTCAATTTGTAATCATACACAGTTTATTACAGACAGGCTTCGGAGGACTATACAGACTTCAGCAGACTGCTCAAGACTGTGTCCTTGACACAGCAAAGGTGAAGAACCCCCCTGACCTGGAGGTTAGTGCTGACCCTTTCTTCCAACACTCATACATGAATTTATCTCTGTTCTAAATCCCAGTAGAATGTAAGCTCCCTGAGGGCAGGGACTTTGTTTTTTGCCTCCAGTGCCTAGCACAGTGACACCATGTCACTTAGTGCTGCTTGTTGGAGCACACCTCTAGAT
Source organism: Pseudochirops corinnae (assembly GCA_028646515.1). Lineage (NCBI taxonomy): Eukaryota > Metazoa > Chordata > Mammalia > Diprotodontia > Pseudocheiridae > Pseudochirops > Pseudochirops corinnae. The sequence continues at coordinate 17,648,256 of CM053590.1, read as the reverse complement.
TCCAGAAATCTCCAGTTCCACAACTCTAAAATTCTGATTGTTCTTGACTCAGGTGACCAGCAGCATCAAAACAGAAATGTGAGACCTGAGAGACCCAACATGGTGGGTGCGGGTGGGGAGAGGATGCCTTCTGGGGGCCTTGGAGGGGCTTGGCTATCTAATCTGCAGCAGGCTGGCTTGGATTTCTCCCCCTCTCCTACTTGAAAAATGGTATTTACTAAACCATCCCTGCCCTCTGCCCTGAGTCACGCTGAGCAAAGTGACTAGAAGGCCCTTTGCCAAATACAATGTCAAGACTAATTAACCTCAGCTGCAGTCCCCTAATCGGTAACACTTCCCTGGAGCTCCCCAGGCTTTGCCTGTCTCAGTGACTGGCTACACAGACAAAACGCCCAGCGGCCCCAGCCTGGTGGCAGGCCCTGAGGGCCCTCGTCCAGAGCAGCCTTACCCAAGCAGTCCTTGGCCATGGAAAAAGGCCAGGCCACCACATCCAGGAGCACTTGTTTATAACTTGCCTGTTCTGGCTTTACAAAGGGAAGGAAGGAGGAAGGAGGGAGGGAGGAAGGAAAAAAGGGAAGGAAGGAAGGAAAGAAGGAAGGAAGAGAGGAAAGAAGGAATAAGGAGGGAAAGAAGGAAAGAAGGGGGGAGGGAGGGAGGATATCACAATTGATATCAGGAGGAAATACTTAGAATTGAGAGCTATTTGAAGGTAGGAATGGGCTGTGCTGGGAGGGCCTGGGATCCTTCTCATTTCTAATCTCTGATCCCCCAGCATCTGATTAGAGTACTAGCTTTGGAGTCAGGAAGAAGCTCATTAAGAGTGTTGCTTTAGGTGAGTTGTTTCTAGCTTCTTCTAGCTTTGATTCCCTCCTCTCTAAAATGAAGGGGCTGGACTCAGTGACTCCTCGGGTCTAGGATCCACCTGGACTGGTCTTTCTTGCCTCTGCCCAAACCTCCTGGTAACGATAGTTCCTGGAATAGAAGTCTGATTCAGTCCCTGCCTGCCATTTTTGGCTGAGTGGCCCTGCCATCTCTTTCTTCCTGTTTCCAAGAAGGGCGGAAATTGAAGTAGCAAAAGGAACATATTTCAGGATTAATACTGGGATGGGGGTCAAGCTGCAGAGACCCCTCTTCTCTGCCCAGCACGAATCTGATTTTCTGCTGGCTTCTGTTGCCCATGACCCAGGGTACCTGCACACATGCTCCCCAACGTGTAGACTTTCATCCGATTATGGGAAGAACATCACATCGATACCGGAAAAGGGATTATTCTGAGACTGCAGGGGGAATGTGAAGTTTGCCCAGTCTAATCAGCTACAGGCTGGGCCTTATAAATCCTGTGTCAACGTGCCGGCTTAAACAGTCTTTGCCAGAATTGATTTTCTGACCTTTATTCAGAAGCTGCTGGTGCTGGCTCTGGCTACACAGATGAAAAGAATTGGAGACCAATCTCCTTGCAGCTGGGCTCTTTCCACGAGGGAAGGTTGTGGAGAATCCTCTTTAGCGGGATTCAAAGTCTGTGTTTCTCTCAGACCTGCTGCAGCAAGCCAGCATCCTTGCATGGGCCCCAGGAAGTGAAGGCCCCTGTGAGCATCCCCTGCTTGGGGTCCCCTAGGCCAGCATCCCTTCAAGGAGCATCAGTAGCAAGAGGACCTGAGCAGTGGTCAGTCTTCTTGCTCCTCATCCAGACCCACTCCTTATAATAGCTTTTATCACTGAACTGTGGTTGGTGGGGAGGAGGAGGACTCTGTAGCCCTGGCCAGTATCTGTTATGTCCCCAGGACCTTGGTTCAGGTCCTCAAAGGGTCCTTCACCAAGAAGTACAGAGCTGAGGATCAAAGGGTCTGAGTCTGACTCATAGCCACTTCACTTAGGGCCACCCCCTAAACGTGGGCTCCGGGACAGTGTGTCTTTGGGGCAGGATATGGCATCTCCTAAAGGGCTTTCAACCCCCCAGAGCTCTCCCCGACTTGTCTGTCTGCCACAGAACCTAAGTTTCTACCATTAACTCTTCTTTTGGGCCATTTTAGCATAGACCCAGAGCAGGAAGGGATGGTAGAGGTCATTCAGTCCAAGTTCCTCATTTGATGCGTGAGGAATCTGAGGTCCAGAGGGCTAAAGTGCCTAGTTTAAAGACACATGGATTGGGGGGTAGAAGAGCAGTGATTTGAACAAGGTTCTGGGACTTCAAGTTTAACAGTTTTTCCAGGCACCATGTTGCAAGAAGGGCCAACAGTTCAGGAAGAAAGGAAGGAAGGAGAGAGGGAGGGAGGGAGGAAAAGTTTAAGGGAGGGAGGAAGGAGAGGAGAGAGGGAGGAAGAAAAGAAGGAAGGAAGGAAAAGAAGGAAGGAATGAGAGAGGGAGAGAGGAAGAGAAAGAGGAAAAGAGAGGGAAGGAGGAAGGAAGAAAAGAGGAAGATACTTAGAAATGAAGGTGCTGTACAAAAGAAAGATATCAATAAAATTGAAAAAAAAACCCATACATAGTATCAAGCACCTACCATGCCCAAGGCATCGTGCTAAGCTCCAGAGATACAAAGATAAAACCCACAGAATTCCTTTCCACAAGGGGTTTACATTCTCTGACCAATAGCTCGAGAGGGTCCTGCCTGAGGTTCTTTGCCTAGCATGTGTTTCCTTTTCGCTGCTAATCCAGCCTCTTCCCCACCTCCAGCAGGACTGTTGGAGCAGCCTCCTAATTGATTTCCCTGCCTCAAGTCTCCCCTTTCTCTGATTCATCTTCTGTTTGGTTCCCAGATTGTGACTCCTAAAACAGATCTTATCATGTCACTCCTGTACTCAAACATCTTCAGTAACTCCCTATTGCCTCCGGGATAAAATCCCAAATACTCAACCTGACATTTAAAGCCCTTCATTATTTATATATTGTTAAATCCCTTTTTACTCTTTTTCTATTTCACCTGTTTTCTCTAGATTTTCCAACTAGGTGGATCAATGAGGAGGGAGGAGGAGATTTTTCCTCCTTCTATCCCCTCCATCCCCACCCCACAAATGAACAGAAAGACTTGCAACACAAACAGCTTATACTATCCCAGAAGAACCTGAGATTACAATCTATTGGAACTCCCCTGCTCAATAAACCTAGTGGTTCCCTATTAACTCTAGGATCAAATTCAAAATCCTCTGACATTCAAAGCTCTTCACCACCTGGCTCCAACTCACGTTTCTTGCCTTGTTAACACATTATTCCCTTGATACACTCTACCATCCAGTCAAAGTGACCTTCTTACTGTTCTTCACATATGATAGCCCATCTCTATTCCTGTGCCTTTGCACAGGCTGTGCCTCATGCCTGGGGTGCCCTCCCTTCTCATTTCTACCTTTTAGAATCTCTATTTCCTCCAAAGCTCAGCTCAAACATTTCCCTGTATGAGGCAGCTCCTGATCCGCCAGATGATAGTGCCTACTCCCTAAAATTACCTCATATTGCTTTTGTGTGTCTTTATATATGTATGTACACATACCCACAGAGCACACACTTTCATATATATATTGAACCTTTGAACTTTCTTTTTCCTCTGCCTGGATACTCTTTCTCCTCAGATTCATCTCTTAGAATGCCTGCTTTCCTTCAAGACAGCTCAAATGTCACCTTTTACAGGAGATCTTTTTGTTTCCTATAGATGGTAGTGCCTTCTCCTGCAAAGTTCCCTTTTATCTCTTTTTTATGTGTCTTACAACTACTACTGCTGCTACTGTTGTTGCTGCTGCTACTACTACTACCACCACTACTCCAACTCTTGTTACCATTGCCACCACTACTACTGATACTACTACTATTACTACTACTACTGATACTACTACTATTACTACTACTACTACTACTGACACTACTACTACTACTATTGATACTACTACTACTACCACCACCATTACCACACGATCACTACTATTGGTACTACTACTGCTACTACTACTAGCTAACATTTATATAACACTTACTATGAACCAGGCACTGTGCTAAGCACTTTACAAACTATCTCTTGGTCCTCGCAACAACTCTGGGAGGTAGGTGCTATTATTATCACCATTTTACAGTTGAGGAAACTGAAGCAAAGAGAGGCAAAGTGACTTGCCCAGGGTCACACAGCTAGTAGGTATCTGAGGCTGTATCTGAACTGGAGTTTTCCTGACTTTAGGCACAGAACTTTATCCACTGTATCCCCCTAGGTAAATGTGTGCACATCCCTCTATCTAGATTTATATGCGTGTTGTCTCATCTTGTAGAACCTAAGCTTCCTGAGAGTGGCAACAATTTCATTTTCGTCTCTTCTATACTTAGTAGAGTATGTGTGTATGCAGTAGGTGATTAATAAATGCTTGTTGGTTGATTGGTTGATTGATACAGAAAAATAAGGTTCTACTTACTCTCAGTGGCTGTCTTTGAGGAAAAATCTGCATGGAGGGAGAAAGAGGACATGATTAGAATTTACCTCATGGGAAAGAGAACTCTGGAACTAAGGGGAAGAAAGAAAGAAGTTTAAGGGAAATGACACTATTTTGTACCCCTGGACAATCTAAACATATCCCTCGTCATTATAGGATTTCACAAAAGGTGATTAAAAAAAAAACAAAACATTGCCTTCTCCATCAAGCCGACCCTAACCACTCCAGTCAACCTTGAGCTCTTTTGAACATTAAAGAGGGCTTCATGTTAGCACTGTCCACTTGGTATCTCTTTGTGATAGTCAGTCCTGAATTGTTCTCTAATTGTGATACGCCTCCCTACCTCACTTCCATGCACAATAAATACCAGACAGTTTCTGGGAGTCCTACCTCAGACAGAACTCACTTCATTCTCTCCTTTTCACCTGAAACTCTGTGACAGAATGGGGTTCCAGATAAATTCAGAGGTGAAAACTGGTGTTGGGTTGAATTGCTATCACAGTGATGGGAGTAATCTCAAATTGGTGATGGATCTCAGCATTGGCCATGAGATAGGTTTCACATTTGCTGGAGGGAAGAGGTGGTGACTGAGTGAGTATGGGTGCCATGTGGGTGGTAGACTATGGTTGAACAGTCAATGGTGGCCACTCCTAATCAGCTGAGGTTTGGAATGGAATTTTAAAGAGCCAATTCAGAGGGGGAGTAGTTTAGAACATAGGAAGAAGGAGACATCAATAAAAATGTATTTTAAAAAATTAAAGAATTGATGATCTGAGCCAATGTCCCAAGACTGGTAGGAAGTAGACTGAAATCTAAATTTCTCAGTGCTGTAGTGATTGGGGGTGAAGAGAACAGGGGGCTATGATGCAGCTCTCTCCTCAAGGAGGAATGTAAGCTTGATCTATAGCCTGAGAAGTCAAGGGGCTTCAGAAGGGTCTTGAAGCATCATCCTATATTTCCTTCATTTTGTAGACTCACTCCATCATTCCCAGGACCAGAAGAGCCCCCCTGGAGCCATTTTCCTCTACATGGATCTTATCAATGGTGGAGGACTCGGCCAACATGTAACATTCAGTAGAGAAGTGGGGCTTATAGGAAGCTGCTATTCAGATGAATAACAACTTTTGCATATCATCTAAACAATATGTCATTGGCTACATGTGGCAAGGAAAAGATGAATTAAATGAGACTTCCAAATAACCCAGCCATGGGGTAGTGTTTTGGGAAGGTGGTCCAATTTTTTTTTTTCTCACCAGCTAAGCAAAGAAATGGGTTAATATGTTTAGGGGTTGTTCAAGGAGAGTTTTATTCACAAAGGGATGGGTTTCAGGATTCTGGGGCTGAGTTAAAATTCAGGTAGGGTAGATGGGGGTGATATCTGGGGTTTCCTGAGTCACTGGCAGTGTATCAGATACAGTGTGAGGGAGGCCGTCATGGCAGAACAGTGAGAATGCTAGTTGCACAGGGAGAGATGGGTTGGTCCCCTAGAAAGATTCACGTGAGCCCATAAGGGAGCTGGAGGATGGTGGTCTTCATAAAAGGTGTTCCACGGAGATGGGACCTTGGGGGAATGCTGGGAAAGGTGGAGATCGGCACAGGCAGATACCCTGAGGCAAAGTCCCATAGCCTTTGTTACAGCTCCCACTTAGACTGGTTTCCTCCTGTCTCGAGTTTACTTTCTTCCCCATTTTTTCTTTTCTTATGCTTTTGCTCCCTTTCCCTCTTTCCTTTCACTTACTGAAAGATAAACACCTCCTAAATCCATGGCATTTCCCCAAACCTTTCTCCATTTTCTCTTAGCTAACTTTCCTCCCGGCTTCTGCCTCTGGGAGGAAAGAGTTGGATCTATCAAGGAGGGAAGTGGGGAACTGCAGTCTTGGTGCTGATGGACAGCGGCAGCCCAAGAAATCTATGCAGGAGCCTGGGTCAGACAAGGAATGATGAAGCCTTGACTGGGGCAGCAGCAGCCACTTCATCAAATGGCAATCCTTTTAGATTTTAAGCCCCAGCCCTGCTAATAAAATGCTGATGAAGTAACTTACCTAGGAAGCCTCGAACACTGATGGTCTTACCAGTTCTCTGGAGGTAGGTGTGGGTAAAGAACCATGTGGCCAGCAGGGTAGAAATGATGGCCACAATGCGGAGAAGGCCTGAGGAAAGTGACACAGAACAGGTGACCATTAGGTCGTGCTAAGAAGAGTAGCCCCTCTTCCCTAGGCCTCGATTTCCTCATCTGTAAAATTATCAACTTGGACTTACTGACTTCTGAAGCCCCCTCTTGCTCTAGAGTTATGACCCTCTGAACCTATGATATGCAACACTGTGAAGAGGGGCCCTCCTTTTCTCCTTTGGCATTTTATCTTTTGACTTTTGGTGTCCTGCTACTCTTGAGACCCATAGGTTGCCCAGGGCTCCCTAGAGTACAGCCCCTCCTGGGTCTTCCTTTCTCATTTCCAGCCCTATCCCACAATTCAGAATTTTCCCTTCTGAGCCAATGGTACCATCAAAACTTTCTTATTCCAAATCTCATTCTCTAAGGGTCTTGATAGCTCACTGGATGAATGGAGAAACTAATTGACATTAAGATGCTGATGGCTTACTTAACACCTACATTTATTAGAACTTTAATGACAACTAAAATTTTTTTCAATTAGCAAGCACGTATTTTCTCTCTCTGCCAAGTTGGGGGTGGGGTAGGGTAACAAAAACAAAACCTTTGTTAAAAATATGTATAGTCAAGCAACTTCCCATATGGACTGAGTCCAAAATTATGTCTCATTCTGAAGATTCAGTCCATTACCTCGGTCAGGAAATGGGTAATATTGTTCATCACCAGTTCTCTGGGATTATGCTTTGTCATTGTTTAATGCCTTAATCTTAAGGAATCAGAAACATGGGAATTTTAGGGAGAAACTTCTAGAGAATCTGTGACTCAACTTCCCTCTTAAGTGTTGAAGATAGCTTTTTCTTCTGGCTTCCCTCATTGCAAGAATATTCATATTGACATGGTTCACTTCTCTGTGGGTCATCGAGCCCAACCCTCCCATTCAGAGTACCTAAATGTGCAAATAGACAGAAACTCTCTTAGGGGCACATGCCCTTGAATTTATAACTACACTGGGTTAATTGGGCAACTAATTGGGCAACAGTCATTGCTGTCTTAGATCTTTTAACTTGCCAGTCCTAAAGCAATTGCTTTAGATTGGGAAATAGGATGAGTGTATCCAGAAATCCTGTTGGTGGCCTTTTCATTCATGCCCCAAGCTTTGATTAAATTCCTACTCCAGTATATGCCAGGCACTATGCTAGGGTGAGTGGATGCCAAGACAAAAAGAAATAGCTACTGTCCTCAAGGAGATTATATTTTGTTGGGTGTGGGGCAATATGTATGAGGAAAAAGATAAGTGCAAAATATATACAAATTAATCTTTGTACCTGCATCCTCAGAGCCTGGCCTGCTGTAAACTCTTAATAAATGCTGACTGATTGATAGAGAGTTTTTGAAAAGGCAAAGAGGCGGGAGATGGAACCTCATGTACTGGGAGGGAAACAACAGGTGGGTGAGTTTCACTGGAATGGAGAATACATGAAGGAGAGTAATTGTGACCGGCACATAGTAGGTGCTTCAAACATTTTAAAAGATTAATTGACTGATAACGTATAATTATCTTGTGGCTTGTGGCTCGATGGAAAGGCAAAAACTGGTTTAAGTTATACTGATGTTAGAAAGAGTCTATCTGCCAAGAACAACCAGGCTACCCTTGCAAGGGGACAGAGGCTGGCTCTGCCTCGAGCTGTTTGGAGGGAATGTCTGTTGGATCTGGCCAAATGGGTCCCATTGGAGAATGGCTGGGGAGGGCACCTACAGAATGATACTCCAGGAAGTCACTGGTCATAGAGGAAGGCCCTGAAGAGCTGTCACTCTCCTTGACCCAGCAGTCACAAGGGCATTGGGGATAGGAGGGCTGAGGCAGGGATAACAAGTGGGAAATAAAACTAGAGCTATTCAGTGGAAGCATGAGGCCTTCCCACACTGATGTAGAGCTGTCAGAAATGGAACCAACCCACAGAGGAGGGGAGGGAAAACAGTGCCCAGCCTATGTTAGCCCAGCAAGGAACAAAGGGGCAGGCAATGCTGAAGCTGTCAGTCAGTCAAGTAACAAGTGTGTATTAAGCACCAACTATGTGCAGGGTACTGTCCTAAGCACTTGAGACACAAAGAGAAAGAAAGAAAGAAGGAAAGAAAGAAAGAGGGAAGGAAGGAAGAAAAGAAAGAAAGAGAGGGAAAGAAGGAGGGAAGAAGGAAGAAGGAAGGAAGGAAAGAAAGTTCTTGCCTTTAGGGAGCTTACATTCTTGGGGGGGCATATAAGTATATACAAAACCACTCACAATGAGTACTAGGTAGAGTACTCATTTGGGAGAGGGTATACCAGCAGTTGGCAGGCTCATGGTAAGGCCTTATGGCACTTGAACTAAGTCTTGAAGGAATCTGGGGATTCTGAGAGGCAGAGGTGAGGAGGCAGGACATTTCAGGCAAGGGGGACAGCCCATGCAAAGGCATGGAGATGGCAGATGGAGCATCCTGTGTGCAAGATATGAGTTGGGGAGGGCTAATGTGAAAGGAAACTAGAAAGATAGAGAAAAACCATGTTGTGAAGGAGTTTAAGTGCCAAGCAGGAATTTATAGCTGAGTCAATACCTCTTAGGAGTGCCCCCACATGTCTCCTGTGTTTGACTGCCTAGAACAAGTACACAAAAATCAGGGGAAGGCGGGCATCTCCAGCTGATGTCTGGAAGCTTCATCTGATGGTAAAGCTTATGCAGAACTTGTATAGTTCTTACAGGAAAGGGAGAGCTGGAGGGAGCTGCAGTGGTGGCTGCCCCCGAGAATTATTCCCATTATGTCTATGGGGCTGTTTCCCCTGAGCTGCTAATGTTATGGAGGAGGGAAGGGAGAGAGAGGCTTGGGTTCTGAGCTGAGCTGACAGACTCCCCAGGGTCTTGGTCATCAAGAACCTCATATGAGCCACTGGTTCAGCAGAGACTGCATTCTTGACCCCGCTTCTCTGCCTTTTATGTTTCCTTGCCTTACGTGGCACGGTGGATAGATCACAGGCTCCTGGGGTCAGAAAGACCTGAGTTCAAATCTGATCTCAGAAACTAGGCACTGTGTAAGATGCTGGGCAAATCACATAATCTTGTCTGTCCCGGTTTCCTCTTTCATAACAGGAGGATAACAATAGTGTCCACCTCCCAGGCTTGTTGTGAAGACGAAATTAGATAATATCTGCAAAGGACTTAGCAAAGTGTCTGGCACATAGTAAGTGCTTAGTAAATGTTTTCTCCTCCCACCCTTCCCCTTAGGGTGTGTTGTTTCAAAAGCCAAGGCTTAGTGTTGGCCATTTTGGCTAAAAAGAGCCCGATTCAGGCTCCCACCCACAGTTGAGGGTGGAGGCTGGTGATCTGACCTAGTTGCTCACCAGGCAAGGTGTGATTTGTGAGACTTGGGGACTCCTCCAGACTACTGCCTTCAACCCTGGTAAACCAGGGATCCCTCTGCCCATGCCGTTGTATGGCCTCCCAGTCCTGGCCACTCAAATGCATCATGGGAGCTCCCACAGAACTTCGCCATTGGTCTTGCATCCCAAGAAAACTGTCATGCCTCTGCATTTTTCTGGGACCTTGAGCGAGGATCTTGTTTGCTTGGGTCTCCCTGCAGGCAGTTAACAGGAGGTGGGGCTTATTTGATTAGATTAGGGGAAGCAGCTGCTGCTAAGGAATGGCCCCAGGCTCCTTTGGTTTGAAGAACAACCATAAAAATCACTCAGGGCAGTGCAGGAGCCTGCTCATGATGGCTCTTAAGAACTGATTGTTAAATTTCAATGTTTATACCTTAAAAAAAGGGGGCAAATGCTGCAGGTGGGCGCTTGGGTTACTGTTCTGTTGATTGTCTAGACTGAAGAAAATAATGGAAAGGGGGTTAATAATGCAGATTAAATTTAAAAGTGTGTCATGTGTACATTCCCACCACCACCAAAGAGCTAGTTGTTAAACATTTACCAGCACACCCCCTAACAGCAACTGTATAACTTCAGCTTATTTAATTAATAAAAGTATGAACTTACCTGACAGCCTCATCCTGACCAGGCAGGGGGAACTTTGGCTTGACTGAGATTAGTGCTGTCCTGTGGAAGCAAAAGCAGAGTGAAAATTTGAAAGTCCCTGAAAACAACAACAGAAACCAAAACCAGGATGTTGAATTATGGGTACCTTCTAAACGAAAAGAATCTACTCTTAGTCATAGGATTCTAGGTCACAGATTCAGACCTGGAAGGGACCTGGAGGGCAAGTTCAACACTCTCATTTTACAGGTGAGGAAACTGAGGCAAAGCGAGGTTAAGTGACCAGCCTGGGAACACATAGCTACTGTCTGAGATTCTGAAATACATTCTCTCTAGAGACTCTTCCTCCTTTCCTCTACTTTTCCCACCATCTTCCTCTCCAATGCCTATCTTGATTTAAGGATTACTTACAAGGCACCTAGGCACCTAGCAATTCAATCCTGGGGCTCAAACTGAAAATGTAGCCTAGCCCCTGGCTATATTCTAGTTGAAGAGGCAAGACTTACACAAGGAACAGATGCACATGTCTGAATGAGTGTGGAAGTGAGTAAAAGCAGAACACAGATGAGATCCATTGGATTTCTTAGAAGAGAGAAAGAAAAAGGTGGAACACTCATGGAATTTGTATCACTGAGTTAAAAAAACTCAATCTCTTCGAATGAGTCATTTTCTTTAAAAGATTTTAAAAGGAGGAAGAAGAGGGGGAAAGAGGATAAAATGAAAGGTGAGGGAGGAGGAAGATGATGGGCTTCAGGGTTTTTTTTTTTTTTAAAGAATATTATGGGCTTATTTATTCCTGTACTTTACGTAGTCATATCTGACCCTTTGTGACCCCATTTGGGGTTTTCTTGACAAAGATACTGGAATGGTCTGCCATTTCCTTGTCCAGCTCATTTTATAGATGAGGAAACTAAGGTAAACAGAGTTAAGTGACTTTTCCAGGGTCACAGAGCTAGTGTCTGATGTCAAATTTGAACTCAGATCCTCCTGACTGCTGGCCAGCATCCTATCCACTGAGCCACCTTGGTGCCCATGCTCCAGGAATTTTTAACCTTTTTTTAATCTGAAACTTTTTTCAATCTGGTAAAACCTAAGGATCCCTTTGCAGAATAAGAATTTTGTTTTTAATTTGTAATTGAAGGAAATCCTAAATTTCAGTTAGAGGTGAGTGAAAATGAAGATGCATTTTTTCCCCTTTCAAGGTTATCCAAGATCCCCTGAAATCTCTCTATGTTCCCCCTCAGGGAGAAGGGGGAGTATTCATGAAGCCCAGCCTGATTTACTCAGAACTTTGCATGGTAGAGGATGGAGAGCTGGTCCTGGAGTCAGGCAGATCTGGGTTTAAATCTTACCTGTTCATATGACTAACTGTGGGCTCCTGGGCAAGTCACACAGCCTCTCTTAGCCTCCATTTCCTTATCTGTAAAGTGAGTACAGTAACGCCTATAGCATTGAGTTGCTTTTCCTTTTAATATGAACTTAGCAAATACTAAATAATACAAGCGTTTCTACCTACAAAGTTTCCTCGTCAGGAATATGAAGGTAATATCTTCACAGTCTACCTGAAGATTTATTGTTTTGAGGCCCAAATAAATAATAACAACCATAAAACCAAATGGTATTGATCAAGAGCCTTAAAATTTGCAAAGTGTATCATGTACGGTGTCTCATTTGAGCCCACAATGAAAAATAAAACACCTCTGAAAACAGCATATTGAACCAGCCGTGTTCTTGGAGGGAGAACAGAGAAAGGAGGAGAATCTGCACCCAGGCAATGGTTTACTTCTCCCTCCCAAAGTGATGTGCTTGGGAAACTTTGGGGTGCAAGGTCAATACGACTGTTATTATTACTTATTTGGGCGTCAGAACAGTAAACCTTTAGCTAGGCTATGAAGATATTGCCTTCATATTCTTGATGGGGAAACTGAGGCTCAGAGACAATAAGTTGGTTGGGACGCATCAGCTCTCTGAACCTGGATTTCCTTATCTGTACAATGAGGGGCATTGGATCAAATGACCTCTAAGTACATGACTCACAAACGTCAGGGGGAATTTGAGCACGATCTCCAATTTATCCAGTCCAAACCCCTGGTCCTCTATGTTGTTGACTTGCTCGTGGTCTGCATTAGACAGTGAGCTCCTCGAGGGCAGGGAGTGTCTTACTTCCCTTTGTATCCCCAAAGCTGAGCACGGTGCCTGGCACATAATAGGTTTAATAAATGCTTATTAATTTGACTTGACCTTTCAGTCCAGCTCTGTAACTAGTAAACTGTATAAAAATCCAGGTTGGGAACTTAGATTGTCTGAGTCTTGGTTCTGAGTTAGCCCACAACCCTCCTCTACAGCCCCTCTTAAAGATCATTGAAGGATGGAGAGCAGAGAAACATACCTGCACTCTGGAAAAATTTTAAAATGATGCTAAGGCATGAATCTCTGAAAGGTCAAATAAACAGTCATGACACAATCTCAGCCAGCTGGAACCTAGTAACACCCATGGTTTCATCCTGTTCTCCCACCCTTGGTCTTGGCCAGGTTGGGGCCACCTGCCAAGCTGTGTTCTGAACTCCACTGAAGCCTGACCAACTAATTAGTTTCTCTCCAAAAAGGCCCAAGAGCCCTTGTGTTTTGATAGCTCTAGGCCCAAGTCACTAGAATTCTAAAATAATACAGTACCCCATGAGATGGGAGTGACCAAAGTCAGGCAAGACAAGGAGAAAATGGGGGACCTGAATCCAGCCTGCTGGAGGAATCGGATTTTCTTGGAAGGTTCAATTACATTAGCCCTCCATCTGCATTTAGATGGATTTTATATTTAGGTGATGAGCTCAAGCAACCTCACCAGGGCCTGGGAAGTCACTCCCCAGGGATGTGAGTACAGTTTAAGAGCCATGTTAGACAGCAAGACTGAACTCTCATTCGTTCCCTCTGGGCTAATTAAAAAAGACAGAGAGCTGAGCCAGAAAATGAGAAGCAAGTTCTAAAGTCTCTTCTTTCTGATGTAAGAATAAGAACTTCCAAGGTTTGTGAAAGGATGAGGTAGGGAGTGAAGTGACGACGATACCCATTTTACAGATGAAGGAACCAAGGTTTAGTGATAGTCACAGGATGACAAATTTGGACCTGAAAGAGAAGGTAGAGACCAGCTAGTCTATCCCAGACAAGTTAAAGGACTTGGCCAAGACTACACAGCAAAACCAAGTTTTTTACTCAGAAATCTGGTGATTTCTCCACTGCCTTCCCATTCACCTCCTGGCTAATAATGATTGGAGTCAGGACACAAAAGAACCCTCATGGCCTCTCTCCAAGCAGCTTAGCTTTAACTTGTATTTGCTTTGCACATGTTTTGCATGCCTTATCATTTATAAAACATTTTAAGGTTTGCAAAGAGCGCTGCGTTAGACTGTAAGCTCCTTGAGGGCAAGGATGGTCTTGAGACTTAGCAAAGGGCCTGACACAGAGTAGGCACTAATAAACGCTTATTGGCTGACCCAACTATGCGTTATCTCTTTTGTTCTTCCTGATGGGGGGAGGGGTCACACACTGACCTTGTCCTCAAGGAGTTCACTTGGGGTGCAGTGGGGGACAGGTACAGCATGAAGACAAGTAAGTGAATGAATTCAAACCAAATGTAAATTAGGAGTCCAGCATTCTAGAGCTGCGAGGGCACTCTGAGATCACCTGACTGCCTGGGCAAGTGATTTCCCCAATTTCTGAGTCTTAGGTCTCCTCAAATGAAGAAATCACTTGCCCCATCACTCAGGTAGTAAGACCCAGGTTAATATACAGTAATGTAAAGAGGCAGAGTGCTAATAACCGGATGGAAGGGGGGAGGGGCCAGGAAAGGCTTGGGGAGAAGGGGGTACATTTGACTTGGCTTTATAGAAGGGAGGGGCTTCTCTGAGGCAGAGGAAAGGGGCATAATGGGACACTGCTGAACATCACGCCTTTGCCATTTCAGATATGCATCTGACAAGGAGATAGGGGTGAGGGAAAGGGGGCTGGACAGATCTGGGAGGGCCAGAGACGGAGAGACAGAGAAGCCTTTCTACCTTTGCTGGCATCTCATCTTTTGGTACCTGCTGAAGACTAGGGGCTAGAGAGATCTCCACCTTCACTGGTGGGGGAGCCAGACCAGCCCGGAAAGACCTTCCATCAGCTTAGCCCTTCCCTCTTCTTCTCCCTCCCTTCCTTCCTCCTCAGCCAGTCTGAACAACTGCCTGCTCTTAGGGTCATGAGGGAGGCAGGCCCTTATCTCCAGGAGCTCAGCCATCCAGCCTAGAAATCCTGACCAGAAGCAGGATACCTCTGCATACCCCTCTCCCTCCATCCAGTACCTTCCACCAACACGACTCCAGGCTAGGGGTGAGACCTCTGGTGAGCAGGGTGGGGTCACACATGCTCTAAGCAGCTCCTCCAAACCTGCAGCATTTTTTCCCCCAATTCCCCCCCACTTGGTTTATATAGCCTGTTATTCACATTGTAAATCTTTACGTAAAGAGCCCAGGGAGCATTGTCACACTTCCTTTGGGTGGGGACTGAAGAGCTGGAGTTCATCAGCCAGGACTTTGCTCCTCATCAGAAGATGTTAGCTGGGTGCAGGTTAGGGGTGAAGGTGGGGTAGCTTAGAGGCTGGTGAGCATGGCCATGGACACTCGGAAGGCACTGCGCTTAGCCCTGTGGAATAAGGTCATTGCCCTCTGTAAGGGGATGCCCCCTGTGCACAGGTAGGTATCTCCTATGTGTAACCCCTCCACTAGAAGGAGTGAGATTGGCCTGGACCCACAGAGACTTCTGGGATTTGGAGTTTTTCACTTATCAACTAAAGCAAAATACCAGCATTTGGGGGGACTAAGGTGAGACTAAAGGAGAGCACAGTGGCACAGTCATGTCCTTGTCCTCTAGGATAGCTCCCTCCCGTTCATGGGGCAGCATTGTTGAGACCTATTCCTCCAACAAGTGATTATATCTTTAAGAGCTGACTTAATGACCCCTCCTCTGGGTCTCAGTTTTCTCATCTGTAAAATGAGGCAAAAATACCTACCGTTCCTACTTCACAGGGTCATGGAAAGAGTGAAATAAGTGTTTTGCAAACTTTAAAGTGAGAGAGAGAGAGAGAGAGAGAGAGAGAGAGAGAGAGAGAGAGAGAAAGGGAACACACATTTCCTAAGCACTTCCCATAGTAGATGCTGGGCACTGTGCGAAGCACTTCACAATTATTATCTCACTTGATCCTCACAACAGCCCTGGGAGGTAGTTGCTAACATTATCCCCATTCTCCAGGTGAGGAAACTGAATCAGGCAGAGAGGTTAAATGACTTGCCCAGGATCACACAGCTCCTGTCTGAGGCCAGATTTTTAACTCAGGTTTTCTTGACTCCAGGTCCAGTATTCCATCTATGGAGCCTCCTAGCTGTCTTTCAGGCAAAGAGAGGTTCAGTGACTTGCCCAAGGTCACATAGCTAGTAAATATCTGAGGCAGGTTTTGAATCAGATCTTCCTGACGCCAAATCTAGTATGATAACCATTCTACTGAGTTTCCCTTTCTTGTTTACATGTGAATCCTTCATTAGACTATAACCTCTTTGAGAGCCGGGGCCATGATTTATTCCACTTTGCATTGAACTCTATGCTTAGCAGACAAAGTGCCTTTATATGCAGTAGGTGCTCTATAAATATTTGCTGAATAAATGTATAGTGGACCCTCCATAAATACTCATCAATTTCCAGATAGAATAGCCTTTGACTCATCATCATGGAAACCAAAGGCTTGTTCATGATCTTTTTCACCGACAATACCACTGTATTTTTCCAAAACAAAGCCTGACTGGAAGGAGGGCGCTAGATCATGGGTCAGTAGAAGGAACTGTCACTTGGCTGTGGTCAAGATGAGGGCTCTAGTCAGCTCTGGGCTGAGTATGTGATCTTGGATAAGTTATCTTTCTCCATGCCTTACTCCCTACTCTCTGCCCCGTTCTGAGTCGTAGTCTATGTATCTATAAAATTAGAGAGTTGTAGCAGATGGTGGGAGAGGCACTGAATATGGGGAAAATCCCATGGGGAATCAGCAGTGATGGCACAATTGGTTCCCTTTTCAATTCAACACACACTGAATATCTGCTATTTAAAACTGTACTAAATCTGGGCCAGATAAAGATATGTAGGCTGTGAATCTGACTTTCAGGAGCTAAGTCTAAATGGGGCAAAGATTAAATGCATAAATAACTCTGATAAGGGGGAGAATGATTAATATAAGGGCACAAGAGAGATGCAGACCATATGTCATGAGATAACTTCTGGGGGGAGTGCAGAATGAGAGGTTGCAAGAGAATCTAAGTCCATTACATCTCCCTAAACACAGTGAGAGAAATGCCAGAGAAGGAGCAAAGCTCCAGGAAATCTTCAAGAGGGAATTGGTTTCATAAGAGAAAATACACACTCAGAGAAATGAATAAAGAAAAAGAGTCACAGCACGATGAAAAAAAATGTTATGAACTAAAAGGAAACAGAGGTCAGGATAGCTGAAAATTGTATACTCCAACAACACAGGCAGAATCACAGGGCCCAACAAAAGAGATAGAAATCACACTGCAAGAATTTGAGGAAAAATGAAATATCAAAGACAATGTTGTAAGGAAATGATGGAAGAACCAACAGGGACTTGGGAAATATCAGAACAAGATGGTGAGAAGACTCAGCAGTTCAGAAACATACTTGGAGAATTTAGACAAAGCAACAGGCTTTTAAAAAAAGACAAACAGATGATAGAGGCAGTAAGGAAAAATGCCCAGATAATTATCTAACTGGAAAAAGATTTTAAATACAGGCATGGAAGAATGATGGGGTTAGAGGTCAGAATCAGGGGAGGACTTATGTGGAGTTTTATTAGAATTCCTGTAACAGGGAAGATAGAATAATTTGACCACTGTATTTCAGGAAGTCAGGTATGAAAATTTCCCAGAAATATTAGAGAAAGAAGGACTGATTGTTAATTACCAAGACTCTCAGGACTTGTGTCACTTGTGTTGGCTGCCTAGGAGGGCAATGAGATATGTGCAGCTCCCCCATCCCAAAATCTACAAACACAACAGGGCTTTGACTCAGTGCACACCATTCTCCAGCCTTGCCTTGATGACTTATTGCTTTGGGTGGTTTAGTTTTAAACCCCATACACCATCTTGATGACAAGGTCTTGATGACCATGATCATAGAGACCTGGGGTCACTAAATGTCAGAGATGTACATAACCTCAGTGACCAACTCATTTATCCCCATAATTAACCACACATCCTCTCTGACACGTCTCCAGCAAAAATGTGAATTTTCAGCCTTTGCCTGAAAAGTCTCCAATGAGGGATAGCCCCCTCCTTCTCCTTGTATCTGATTCCATTTGGGGATAGCTCTAACTGATCACAGCTGAAATTGGTTTCTTTGTGGCTTCTCCTCTGGGGCTCCAGAGAAGTCTAACATTTCTTCTACGTGACAGTCTTCCAAACACTTTAGGATAGCTACCATGTCCCCACCCTCACCCATGTCCTCTTCTCCAAGCTAAACATCCCCATGTCCTTCAATCATTTCATTATATAACAAACCTTGCAGACCCTGTCCTATCCTGGTCATCCTCCTCAGGACACCAATGTCCTTCTCAAGGCATGGTCCTCAGAAATGGACATGGGACTCCAGATGGGGGCTATGATAGAGGGGGCTGACCATGACAGAGGAAAATAGTACAATTGCCTCCTTATTTATTCCTGAGTGTGGCCTGAACCAGATTAAAATATAATTGAGAAATGTTTAACAAAATCAAAACACAATGCAACCTAGAGAATGTGAATTTGTGGTCTTCTAAGTCAATATTCTGCCCACAGGGATCTATTTCTATTTGAGTCTGACCATGTCCTAGACCCTTTTAAATTCTAAATGATTTGTAACCTGATGACTGACCCTTTTGGATTCTGTTTGGCTTGACAATGAGGATCAGAATGATACAGTGGGGAAAAGATGGAGTTGGGGAGCCTCTGTTTCTTATCCCTATCTTGATGTGCCTCAGATCATTATTATGAATTATCACTGCCACTAGTATTGATTTATTTTACGTCATCATATTGTGATATTATAAGTTATTTTTTATCATGTAATAAATAATAATAGGTAGAATCAAATGGGGTGCACAAAAATAGTGTGCTTGACCTGGAATCAGGATGACCCGAGTTCAATTTCCACCTGGGCAAGTGACCCAAGGACTGTCTGCCTCAGTTTCCTCATCTGTAAGATGGTGATAATGACAGCACCTACTTTCCAGGGTTGTTGTGAGGCTCAGATGAGAGAAGCTGCCTGACATTGATTCCAGGCCTCTCTTCCCACTCCTTCTGGCCACCTGGAAAGGCCTTGCCTAGAAGGGGGCGTGGGAGCTGGCTAGGGAGAACCAGCTGAGACAGACAGATCTTCCTTTCTTTGTTCCCGGGCCAGCCCTTAATTCTTGCATAGGAAAGAGCTTTCACATTAACAATAGGCCTCTAATGGCATATTATATTTTTCATTAATTTACAGTATACAGAGTGTCTCCATTCAGAATACGACTTGTCCTTGAGTGATAAAACTCAATGGCTTCATAGAAAGGGTCTGTGACTGATTTCACCTGACGAGCTCAGCTTCCTCCTGATATTCTGACTTGGAGTCAGTTTGCTATGAGGAAAAAGGGAGAATGATAGCCCTGCCAGCAGCCCCTTCCTTTCTCTAAAGGGCTTCCAGGGGCATACCACCCTTCCAAAGTGTCCCTGAACCTCATTCTGCAAAGGGCGAGGAATCCTGTTTAAAGAGACTGTCCTTCTCCCATAGATACACGGCCCTTTGGATTGGTGTGTTTTCCAATGCTGGCCGAGCAGACTCCTCGGAACCCGGTGACTAAGCCCATGTTGGTCCGCTCTGGTTAAGACTCTAGGTCTTGGTTGGAACTCACTCTGGAATTTCCTAGCACAAGAGACTGAAGAGTAGGAAGGACAAGACTTCAGCAGGGGACCCCACCGTAAATGTAAAAAGACTTTTTTTTTTTTTACCATAAGCTGCCCCAGAATCCTAAGTGACTCATTCAGCAGGTATTGTGAGGTAATCAAAGGAACCAGGTCCCCCAAATGTTCTCCCTTGTAAACTCTGAATATTTATAGGCCGTAATTGATGGTGCTACCCAATACACAGAGAGATAAAACCACCAAAAAACTAATAGTCAATAGGACTGGGCCTCCAATGATGGGTTGAGCTGACATTTATTTCTGAATTAGCTCCAAATAAAAACTATTATTTGACTGATGCCCAGTTTTAATTTTATTTCTTAGACTTTATGTGCTCTCTAAACTTGGGGCACTGGATGGATTATTGGGCAGTACTGCAGGGCCATGGATGGGAGAAGTCTGCCTCGGCTCAGAAGAGAAGAAGGAAGCTGAGGGGGGGCCACCTCAAGGAAGCCCCTCCTAGATCACGAAACCTCAGAATGTCAGAGATGAAAGGGACCTCAGTGGCTGCCTGGTCAGAGGTGTCCAGAAAAACCATAGAGAAGGGATTATGAAGGAGGAAGTGATCAGTGGTGTCAAAGGCTGCCAAGCGGTCAAGAAGGAAGGAGACTGAGAAGAGGCCATTGGATTTGGCAACTAAGGAAACACCGGGCACTTTGGAGAGAGCAATTTCAGTGGAGTGATGAGGTTTCAGGTCAAATTGTAAGGGGTTAAGGAGAGAGTGAGAGGAGAGAAAATGGAAGCATCTAATCGTACACAGCTTTCATCTAGCAGATGTCTGAGGCAGAATTTGAACTCAGGTCTTCCTGACTCGAAGCTCATTCCAACATGTTCAATATTAGTCTGTATCACTGGAAGGAGACCCAGGTTCACATGCATACTTTTAGCCCCAGAGTTGTCTTGTCGACCAGTGTTTGGGAGCTGTCGACCAGTGGGGAGGAGCGTGCTGGGGAATCTGTTCCTTCCCATTTCCCTTCCATTTCAGTAACTGGGTACAATAAAAGATCAGCTCCAAGAGATGGTTATGGTGATGGGCACATGGGACTAGTAGCTAGGGAGAAATGGATCCTCAGGGCCTGGCTCATAATGGGGGCTTAATAAATTATTATTGATTGATCAAAAAAGGAGGAAAAAGGTCTGGGGGGTGGGGGATGGCACCCAAGAGAAAAGAGGAAAGCCATTGGCACTTGTTTTGGCCTAGGGAGATGGTACAGAAAAGTTGAGGACTTTTTGCGATCAATTGACCAAGGAGTTTACTTGACATGCAGTGGGGAAGAGGTATAGCGGGAGACAAAAAAGGAAATACGAACATAAATTAGGACTCATGAGTTCAGTCAATGGGGTGGGGGCAGACTGGCTAGGCTACAGAACCATAAGGAAGAGCAAGAAGAGGTGGAGAAAGAGAGAAATCCCAGCCCTGTTTCTCACCCCTCTTAAGGAGCAGCTGGCCAAGGCAGCCCCAGCATGTAAGGACTTCACTTGGACCATCCCTCCCACTGGGCTGCTAGTGACTTCTCGAATTTTACATCCATCTTTGGTGGATGGAATATAAGCACTCTGAGGGCAGGGACTATTTCATTTTGGTCTATGTAGCCACAGTGGTTGGCACAGAGTAAAAGAACTAGAATTTGTGATTGTTGTACTTTGTATTAGGAACTCCTTCAAGTGGAAATTCACTCTGCCAATGCAGATGGACATCTCTGAAACATGATCTTAGAGAGCTGTCTAGAGAACTGAGAAGTTAAGTCTGGGTCAGAGGTGGGACTGGAACCTAGGTCTTTGCAATAATAATTATATATACATATATATATATACATATATACACACACATGTGCATATAGAATTATTATAATTTTGTAAGATTTTCTTGATGTGATTTTATGTAGTAGTTATAAAACATACATATGTGTATATACACACACATAATGTATTAATGTATACAATATTGTATATAATACAATTACATCAAATATATAAATGGATTATAGATATAATACAAATC
>CM053590.1:17506888-17626221 GCA_028646515.1 Pseudochirops corinnae | reverse complement strand
AGATAGATAGATAGATAGATAGATAGATAGATAGATGGAAGGGTAAAGGATAGATAGATATATAGATAAATAGATAGATAGATGATAGATAGATAGATATATGCATAAATAAATAGCTCCTTTAGCAGATAATCCACCTCCTGCCTGACTTTTTGCCTTGGCCTTCTAAAACTTGCTGGAGTTCCCAAGGCTACAAGACAGATCTGGGGACTTGGATCTGGGCATCTATCCCTTATCATGTGAGACATTCTCCTCCTCAACAAGCAGTCATGGTGCAGACTGGGTAGGGAGCACCTGCTTGGCATCAGGAAGGCCTGAAAGCCAATCTGGCATCAGAACTTAAAGGGAACCACTCTGCACAATGCACAAAGTCCCCCCATCCTGTGAAAGGCTTGACAGTACTAGGGAGGGTGACCCAGGGTCACACAGCTAGTATTTGAGACCATATTTCAGCTTGTGTCTGCCTGACTGCAGGCCCAGCACTCTGTGCACCATCACCCCTTAGTTGGCCACAATGAGCTCCTTGAGGGCATGAATTGTTTTCCTGTCTTTGTATTTTGTATCAGAGGCAATTGATACAGTAGATAGAGTGTTCTGCCTGGCCTCAGAAAGACCTGAGTTCAAATCTACCCTCAGACACATAGTAGCTGTGTGACCCTGGGTAAGTCACTTAACCTGTTTGCTTCCGTTTCCTCAATTGTAAAACGAGATAATAAGACCACCCACCCCCCGGGGCTGCTGTGAAATGAGATGATATCTGTAAAGGGTTCAGCCAGTCCCTGGCACACAGTAGGCACTGTCTAAATGCTTATTCCTTCCTCCCCCTCATATCCTCAACACAAGGCATACAGTAAGTGCTTACTAAATGCACATTGATTTGGTCATCTTCGTATCTACCAAAGTGATGGTCTGCCAAAAATCAGACATGAAAGACAATGGAGTCAGACAGCACCTGCTCCCGGCCCTGGTTAAACTCCACAAGATGTAGCCTGGTGATAAACATGAATAATCACTTGTTTAGACTCTTGGGGGGAGCCATGGTAAGCATTCACATAATATCACATAGAAAGGGCTCCCTGGGGAGAGGGCCAGAGCCACCCCCAGAATGGATGGGCCAGCAGGGACAGGCTCCAGGCTGCACCCAGGAGGAGCTGTCCACTGGGAAAGGAGATCCACAGGTATCTGTGGGTGCTTAAGGTTTGCTAAGAGTTCTCCTACTTGCTGAAACCCTGCGACCCCTGAGCCTTAGGACTGCCCTGCCTTGTGGAAGGGGGGGGGGGGGGAGTCTCTGTCCATCATCACCACACAAAGGGCTCCATAGGCTCAGCCTCCAGCCTGCATCTAAAAGTTTCTACGAAGTCATTGAAAACTTCCCAAGTGCTCCGGGGTTCACTCCATCCCCTCTACAACACCGCCATCTAGTGGAATCCTGACAGAACAACAGTTTGTTCTGCATTGAGGAGGCTCTGCTGAGCTCCACGTTCTTTGCCTTTCCTAGGACTTTGCAGGTTTAGAGCTGAAAGCAGGAAGAGGTCATTCCAACCTCCTCTCATATTATAGATGAGGAAAATTAAACATGGGGACAGGAAAGGGCTGGTAGTAAATGAGTGAACCTTTGGCTCCAGGTTCAATGCCTTTTTCCACTTAATCAAAAAGCATCTAAAGCCCCTACTGTGTGACAGACAAAATAAATGCCTGGTGGTTTTAGGAAGAGGTGTGCTAGCAACTGAGGGCATCAGAAAAGAATTCATGGAGGAGCTAAGTCTTGAAGGAAACCGGAGATTACAAAAAGTGGAAGCCAGTCAATCCACAAACACTGATTAAGTACCTACTGTGTGCCTACTGTACTGGGGATACAAAATCAAAAATTAAACCAGTCCTGCCCTCAAGGAGCTTCCATTCTGTCAGACACACTGCCTTGATTGTCTTTCTCTTCCCCTCCCAGGCACCATCAGGTTCTTGGATAAGGCCAACCTAAACAGGTGCTCTGTCTACAGCATATTTCTTTGTTTTTTTCAGGAGCTTTTGTAGATGGGAATATGGGCTTGCTATAGAATCAGGAATTATCCATCTGGAGCTGGAAATGACTTCACAGACCATCCCCTCATTTTACAGAAGAGGAAACTGAGTCCAAGGGAGGTTCATGAAAATGCTTTTTATCCATGTGAGCAAAAGTCTACCAAAAAATCAAACATGAAAGAACGATAAATAGTAGCCTAGGACCTGGCCCAAGCATATGCAAATAATATGCCTTGGAAGTGAGATTTAAACCCACCGCTCTTTCCCCCATACCCAGATGCCTCCCACCACTCTCTGACTCCCTGTTATGAGCGCTGTGTAGACATAATAATGATAATTGACATTTACATAGGTCATGAAGGTTTGCAGAGACTCATTTGGTCTTCCCAACAATCCTGTTAGATATTGTGATTATACCCATTTTCCAGATGAGGAAAAAGAGGCTCAGAGAGGATGTCAGACTTGCTCCATAATGTCTATACAAGATCTTCCTGCCTCTATGTCCAGCACTCTATCTACCTATCTACTAAACCATTATGAACCTAAGTTCATAACCCATTTCCAATGTTTACTGCATGTGTGACCTTTGGCAAGTGACTTAAACCTCCTTTGGCCTCAGTTTCCTCATCTATAAAATGAGGAGCTAAGTAGTCTTTGGGGTCCCTGATGGTTTCAGATCTATGGCTCCTAGTACTATAGCAAGCCTATATTTACATCTGCAAAAGTCCTTTAAGGGAGAAGGATGTAGGTTGCAGGAGAGACCCCATCTAGCTTGTCCTGAATCAAGAACCAGATAGTACCTGAAGAGTATATGAAGAGAATATGCAGACTCACTTCCTGACAGAGAGATAATGGTGGAGGTGCAGGAGACACACTTTTCTGCACTTGGCTGCTGTGAGAATGTGTGTTGCTTAGTAGATTAGGTTTCAAGGGTTTTGATTTTTTTTCTCCCAATGAGGGATGGAGGCAGAAAAAATAAATTCTCATTAGTTGCAAAAAAATTTTAAAGAAAAGCTTTAAGCAGAGGGCACGGTATCTGAACATAAGCTCATTGAGGGAAGGATCTGTATCATTTTGGGTTTTGTCTTTGCATCTCAAAAAAATCCCTTCCCAGCTAACAAGTCTTCCTATCTCAAAGCAAAAGACAGATTGAGTGTTGTAATGAGCTGTCTGTGCTTCTAAGAGTCTCCCTCAGGCAAAACTTTCTGAGGGAATTTTAATGAGCACTTGCAAACACAGAGACTTCTAGGGAAATTCTGATCTTAACAGACACATGTAAATCCATCAAAAATGGCACCTCTAACTTGAGAATCTACAGATTCGCACAGAGGAAGCATCTCCACAAAGAAGATGAGGCTAGGTTATACATCAGTATGTCTCCTAGCATCCAGTGGGCTAATTTGAAAAAAGATTAAACAGGCTACTGACTTAAATCTTAAACTCAAGGTGGAGAAAGGAAAAGGGGAAGAAAAATGAAGGTACCGCCAAGGCACTGGCTTTAGAGAAAGGGAGAGAATCAAGGAAGAGGGGGAAAGAAGAGAAAGAAGCAGTTGCTCTGACAGAACCTAACAAGGAAGGCAAGAACCAGACATGGCTGCCTAGATGGGAGCCAGAGAGGAAAAAAATGGGGAAAGTGTGTCGGGGGGGAAGGAGAGGGAGATAGGGGGAGAGAAACAGAAATAGAGAGAGACACAGAGAGAGAGGAGAGGGTAGGAGGGAGGGAGAATGAAGAGAGATGGAGGAAGAGAAAGAGAGAGAAGAAAAGAGAAGGGAAGGGAAGGAAAAGGAAGGGAAGGGAAAAGAAGGGAAGGCAAGGGAAGGAAGGAGAAGGGAGAGAGAGAAGAGGACAGGAGGGAGAGAAGGAAGAAGAGACAGAGAGATAGGGAGAGAAAGGGGTTGGGGAGAGACAGACAGAAAGATAGGGAGGGAACCAACATTGTGGCTTTGGGGTCAGATGAATCCTGGATCTTCCATTTACTATAAGTGGGTCTCAGAACAAGTCAGCTCCTCTCTCTCAGCTTCAGTCCCAACTATGAAATGAGGGAGTGGGACTAGATGGCCTCTGAGGCCCCTTCCAGCCCTAGATATAGGACCCTACACCCCCTGACTTTTCCTCTTACTCAGCTGCCTTGGAGTGGGGGAAATAGCATCACACCTTCTGCATTTCAAGCTCTGTGCTAAAGTTAAGGGTCATTTCAAAGGGGAAGGGTTGCTTTAGAAGGACAGACTGGTCCCTTAAAATTGAGAAGACCAGCAACAAGAAGCCATCCCCACTCACATCCAGTCACAAGGACCTTTGTTGTACCTTTTCCTAGATCAGTTCTTCTGGATGGGAAGGGGGTGTAGGTGGGAATACACAGGATGGATGGATGGCTTCATTCAAGGCAGCCAGAAGGTCCCACCCAATGAGTCCAGTTACAGTTCATATCTATTCAACTTGTCAAGTCACTAGAAGCTATTTTCACTGATGTCATAGTTAGACAAAGCCTAAGTTATAGGAGCTAACAATGATTGTGTTTTCATTCCTACCCTTAGGAGTAACAGGAGCTCTCAAGGAACACAAATACTTTGATATGTTCACAGGAGGTAAGCATTCACTTTCGTATTGAAATCAGAAAGTTGTCTGGTTCGGACTATGCCAGTGATGTGGGGAATACGTAGGAACAGTGATAACTGGTATTTCTACAGCACTTTCAAGTTTGCAAAATACTTCTTATATGTTGTATCTCTAGAGACTCTCAACCAGCCTATGAGGTAGGTATGGAGATATTATCCCCCTTCACAGATGAAGAAACCAAGGATTAAGGGTTAAGTGACTTAAGCCCAGGGTCACTCAGCTAATAAATTTGAGATTTGGCAGGATTCAAATGTGGATCTTCCTGACTCCGAGTCCAGCACTCTAACCACTGTGTTCCATTGCCACTTAGCGGAACAGAAATTATTTTTTATTTGTAAGAAAAGCCTTTCCCCTCCCCCTAAATGCTAGCCCCTTCCCTCTGATGTTATCTCCAATTTATCTTGTCTCTAACTTGCTTGTCCATAATTGTTGGCATGTTGTCTCCCGTGAGCACCCTGAGAGCAGGTGCCATGTTTGCTTTTCTTTGTTTCTCCAGCATTTAGCACAGTGCCCAGAATGCTGCAGAAGCTTAATAAATGCTTCTTGACTGATTGCTCAGTCAGTTGCAAAGCTAAGACATATACAGAGAGGCTAAGAGAGAGCTGGTCTTGGGAGCTTGGAAGAACTAGCTTCAAAATCTTATCTCATACACTAACAGACTGTATGATACTGACAATCAATCTATCAGCATTTATTAAGTGCCTACTATGTGCCAGGCACTGTGGTATTATTATAATTTGCATAGAAATTAGCATATGCTAAGTGCATTAGACAGTTACCAACCAAGTGTTATAAAGTAAGTGGGATGAGAGAGAGACCTTCCATGGATGGGAGGTGGGGGAGAAGGGTGCCTGAATGAGAATCTGAACTGGGGTGAGGCTGATGTGAATTTCAGAAAAAGAGTTAGACAGGAGAGATGAACCAAGAGGATTCAGGAGTTGACTGGATCACAAGGAACAGAGAAGATTCCAAGATGATTCTGACATTCAGAGAGTAGAGAAGGATGCCAGCATCATTAACAGCAACGGAGAAGTCAAGAGAAGAGGCAGGTCTGGTGGGAAGAAGATGGATTCCTTCACAGAGTCAACAAGTACTTAAGCACCTACTATGGGCCAGGCTTGGCACTAAATGTAGGGGATTCAGAGAAAGACCAAAAGATAAGTGCCTGCCCTCAAGAAGCTTATAGTCTAATGGGGGAGAAGACATGCCAATAACTATATCCACATGAGACAGAGATGGAAGGAAATCTCTGAGGAACCTGGAAAGGACTTGAGAAGCCACTGAGTCCAGCATGAACTTGAAGAACCTCCTAACTTCCCTCAAAAGAGCCCCAGAAAGTAGGTCACTCAAGTATCTCCATTTCCCAAGTAAAGTAACTAGAGTTCTGGAACATTAAGTGACCACACTAAACCAAGCAGAATTTGAACCTGGGTGTCCCAATTCCAATTTCAGCTCACTTTCTACGTCCAAGCACTTAAATAAGGAATGAATGTGGCCTTACGTCAGGATGAGAATATAGCCTGTTGGTCCATTCCCTACCTGTGATTTCATCCAAACTCCCATTGTGTAAACTCCATCCACCAAAGCACATCAGTGAGCTTATTATACCTAGCCTGAGATCGTTACCCTGAAAGGATGGAGAGATGAAACAATTTGCCCAAGATGATGTAGGATTCAGGGCTTCTGGACTCCCCAGCTCTCCTTCTCCACTATGACACTGAGTGAGTGTTCAGGTGCTCAAGAGCATTATTCTCTTTGAATAAGTAAATGACAAAGCGTTTATTAACCACTTACTGTGTGCTAAGTAAAGTCTCAGCTCTCTAAGAGAATAAGCTGCAGAATCAGCTCCAAATTTGCCTTGGTAAAGGAACTTTCCTAACCAATGGCTCCCCAAGCCAATGAAATCAGATTCAATTTGTTAGAAAGCAAAGGGTAACCTAGGGGAAGGTTGTATTCAGAAATGGAGATATCATTTTTTGGTTAAAAAAAAAACACTGAGGGCTATGAAAGACTTCTTATAGAAGTTGACACATCAGCTTTGTCACTAGAATGCCTCCAGGACAAAGGGAATATCCTTTAAATAAACCCATCAGCCACCAAACAACTTCCCCTCAGCCCAGCAGATGGATTTTCTGGGAGTTGAAAGTCCTCCTCCTCTCTTGCTTCTTGTTGTATCCCCAATGTGTGGCACAGTGCTTGGCACATAGTAGTTATTTAATAAATGCTGATTGATTGATTAATCGCTTAAACGGAGAGAGAAGCACAAGACTCAGGCTTGGGGGGGCATGCAGGAATGGCAGCTGTGACTGTGCCCTAGTACATCAGTAAGACGGGCTGCCAGAAATATGGAAATGTGCCCCAGCCAAGGGAAAATGCTTGGCACCTAGAAAGCACTTGTCCTTCCATCTATTAATGCAGAAAGGTTTCCTTTCCTCAGAGCTGCTGAACTTGGCTTTGACTCTCTCTCTCAGCATCCTTTACATTCTGCATTCCCAGGTTGGCCAAGAATGGGAGAGAGGGAGTGGGAGGGAGCACTGTACTGCTCCCAGGGACTGAAGAGCAACATTAATTAACCTTAGCTGGCTCCCTTCATGGGTTGCACTCAAGTTTTGCAGAACAAATACAGTCCATTGATCCTGGGGAATGGTTCCCTGTGGAGAGAAACTAAACAAGCCAGCCTGCTAAGCTTTCTTTTTCTTGCTCATCCCTTACAAGAATTGGCCCTACTTTTGCTCCCCATAGGAGGGCCTGGGCACCCCCAGGAAGGACCTGAGTTATCATTTGGACTCCCCATTTTCATCCCCACCACCTCTGACCAGTTGCAGAGAAAGGTTTCCCAAGCATTACTGTGTAGTGCCTACGGACCCAGAAAGATGAACCTTTTAATGTGATAAAGAAACTAACTCTGATCTGCTTGGTATAAAGTTTAAGAAGATAAAAAAGTAATGAGCTAACATGTAGACCGCTCTTTAAAGTTTCCACAATGCATCAATGTCTGTTACCTTATTGGGCCAATCTTCCAATAGAAATGTTCATCAATGGGCCATTTTTGGGAAACACTCAACCTCCAGATTTTTCTTGATTTAGAGTCCAAGGACCTGGCTCTGCTACTATTCCCTCTGTAACCTCAAGGGAGATCCCTTCACCTCTCTAGGACTCATCTGTAAAATTCCTCGTCTGTAAAATAGGGAGGTTGGACTCCAAAACCTAGCATTCTAAGATTCCATGGCAGTTGTCTACAAATAAAAAATTCATCGGTACTCTCTAGGTCTTTCTTGCTGCTAGGCCCTTCTCTAAACTGTGGCCAAGCCCTCCAGATACCCACATCCAGAAAAGTGCCCAGCTGTCCTCTGTGAATGTGTGGGCTCTGAGGGAAGAAAAATTTTCATTCCACATAGTTGGCTCTAGCATCAGAAGATTTGAGTTCAAATCCTGACTCTTACACTTACCACCTGGGTGATCCTCAGTTTCCTCATCTGTAAAATGAAAAGATTAGATAAGATGGGCTCAGAGGTCCCCTTCCGAGATTATAGATTTGACTCTTCTCCCTTTAGATGATTCACCAGCAAGGAGGTAGTGGTCAGATGGGGGGAGTTGGGAATGAAGAGTTTTAAAATAGGAACTTTTGAGCTAATACTGCCTGATAGGAAAGCTATAATGGGCTTACAGGTTTTTTTAAGATACATCCTTCCCACAGAGACAAACAGGAAAACTGTTTTCAGAGTAGAACAGCATTTACTTAATTATATAAATGTTGAATCCCTCCTCCCCACCCCTTCAATAGAATGAAAGCCTCTTGAAGACAAGGAACTGTTTCAAAGAGTGAATAACAAAAGAACTTCCGTTTTCAGAAAGTCGTTTGCTGGTCCAAGAAAGATCCAGACCTCATCATCCAATTAGTAACTTGAGGAAGGGGATGGTACTTAAATCAACCGGACAAACATTTATTAAGCACCATTTGCCAGTTGGGGGGTGGCCATGGTATCAGTGAGCTGAAAAATCATTTCGATTTTCAGTGCCTCAGCCAAGTCTCCACTTAAACAGATCTCCTTAATCTGGGGTCCATACACTTTTTTTTTTAAGATTTGGATCACTATGGTTTAATATAGTTTCCTTTGTAATTCTCCATATTTTAGTTTGTGCATCACGTTCAGATACTAGCTCTGACATTTACTACCTGCATGACTTTTAGCAAATCACTTAAACTCTCTGGAACTCAGTTTCCTCATCTGTAAAGATTATTCTGAAAAGATTCATAGGCTTTACCAGTCATTCAATCAATAGCCTTTATTAAGCACCCACCATGTACAGGGCATTGTGTTATGCACTATACTGCTAAGGGATCTACGATCCAAAGGAGGCCAATAAACTGAAAATCAGGTACCAACGTACCTTCTCCATTAGTGAAGAGGATTTCCTCACTGGAAATTCCTATACCAATGAAATCCACATCCAGACCCCTCCTTCTTCAAAGAAAATAAAATAAATTAATCTAGTCCTATCTTCAGTCCTGAGAATATAAAACAACATGGTCCCCTCCCTCATGAAGCTTAAAATCTAATGAAGAGAATAAGAGAAAGCAATGGTGTATGCAAATAATTCAATTGAATTCCACAGCACCTACTAAGTGCCGACACTGTATCACCTATTAGAGATTGAGAGTTTTAAAAACATCAGTGGCAGAGAGATTTGAATACATATCCACGAACTCTAGATTCATCCTTTTTTTCTTTTAGACTTAAATATTAAAACTTAAATATACAATATGAAAAGAAAAACTTAAATTATATACTTAATATTATATTATGACCTTAAATATTAAAACAAATATAAAGCAAGAAAAGAAAAAATGTCTTGTGCACAGCAGAATGTAAGAGAGGATTCAAAAGATATTACAATAAATTTCCATGTCAAGAAAGTCTATATAATAAATGCAACACATTGTGTTGAGAGCTGTCCATCTTTTCTTTGCTTCCTGTAGGTTTTTTGTTCTTTTTTTCCACCTTCTTCCACTCCCCACGCCCAGGCTACAATCAAGTGTGGATATATTTATATATAGACATCCTTTTTTAATCACACCACTTAGATTTTGAGCAGGATTTGAAAAAAATTTTCGAATTTCAAATTCTTGCCCTCAAAGGACATTCTCCTTAGTTGTGAAGAGGGGATGAGTATACAACACTTTTGCAAGAAAATCACTGTGGATACAAAGTGGTTCCAAGAGGTGAGAGTGAGAGAAGGCAGAATGGGATCCAGAGTGCAGGGGGGATCCCAAGGGGTACAAGGAAATCAGGACAGGAAGGCAGCTCTGAGCAGAGGGCATCCAGGCCTGCTGATGGGAAGAGAGAGTGCCTGAGCTGGGATCTGAAGGGAGAGGAGGTGGTCAGCACATGCACAAAAAGAGGGCATACATTCATTCTAAGGATCAGATATATGCAAAGGAGGCTTCATTTTTTTTTAAAAAATGGCAGCTGCCATTGTGTGGAGAAGGCTGAGCAGTTTCTGTCAGAAACGGGCATAGATAAAGATTGAGGAAATAATAGGAAAGTGCCCAAAACTCCCTTGGAAAAGGAGACAAGTTTGGAGACTTTGATCACACTGCCTGACAGTTACAGTTGCTGCAGCTTCCTCCCCTTCATGAGGGAAAAGGGACGAGGCTGGGGCAAGGGGATGAGGCATCCATAAAGATCTCGGACTTCCTTCTGCTCGATCTGAGGACAAATAGGATTCCGGAGAAGGAAGAATGATGGATGTGCAGTCCAAGGCCCTCTAAGGTCCCTTCCACCTCTAATATTCCCTGATCCTACAGCCCCACTTCTGCCCAGAACTGGAGGAAAAGCTCTGTGATGCTGTGTGGGATGGCCATGCACACCTATTCTCATAATTCTACAATACTAAGACAGCCCAAGGCAATAGCCCTGGGGAGGGGGGGACAGATGGCATAGAGACATTAAGAGCAAAGACAAGGATGACTGGAAATACCCAACAAGTGGACAATCATTCATCCTCTTCCTCCTCCCTAGAAGACCTGGGGTGGTTCAGAAAAGGCTTCCTAGAAAAGCCATCAGCTTCATTGAATCTCAAGTGGGAAGGAGATTTAGAGGTCTTCCTGCACCCTCATTGTGCAGATGGAGAAACTGAGGCCCAAGGTCACCCTGACAAGTAAGTCCAGGATTTGAATCTGGATTTTCTGACACCAGACCCAGTGCTCTTTGCACTATACCCAACCTGCTTGGTTTGGTTACTAAATCTAAGATGGTATTTGAAGAAACTAAAAGGTTCATGCAAGAAGACTGTTGTGACTGGATGAAAATCCAAAACAGGTTGTTTCCTATCTTGGAAACTTGTATTTCTAAAGAGACCTTAGAGAGGAAAGTAGGAGATTTTTCTGTCAGTAAGGGGCAGAGAGAAGACTGCCTAGAGACAGGGAAGAGCACAAGAGCTTAAGTGGATAGAACATGTGCCTAACCTCTAGCTTGTTGGGGGATGTTTTCCTCTCCAACAGATATTGACATTTTCCTGAAATTCCTAAAAGAAATTCCAGAGAGCACCCTAGTACTGGTGGCCTCATTTGATGATCCAGGCACAAAGTAAGTAAAAAATCACTCAGCAGTCCACCTAATTATCCTCCAAAAAGCAGTTTTTGGGTCCTCCATGGTCCCTCTTTGGGGCTATCCCTATAAAAATACTGCCTTGCTGCCTCATCCTCTGAACAGAGAGCCCCAAGTCAAGGAACTCTCTCCCCTTCCTTTCCTTTCCTCTCCTCTCTTTCTTCCCCTCCCTTCCTCTCTTCTCCTCCCTTCCCTTCCCCCTCCTATAATGTTAATAGGATATAAGATCTTCCCACCCATCAATAGACCTGATGTGGAGCCCATTAAGGGAAGCTTGCTTAGGGGAGGCTTGCTTGTAGGAAGACTTTCACACCTTTTGCTAATTTTTAGTTAGGCACTGAGTCACAAGGGTTGTGATGTCTTCTGGTTCTGAGAAATATATATACTCTGAGTTGGTATTTTGCTTTTGGGGCCCATTTATGAGAAATATCTTGTGATTCCCTGGTCGAGATTCTGAGTGGCTATATGTTCAGAGCTCCCTGAGTGCTCAGATGTAAAGGCTCTCTCCAGCCAGGGATGTATGTAGTATAGTTGATTCAGGCAGTCAGAGATCTGTCTGTTGGTCTTTACTTCTCTGTTTGTGTTTTCTCTGAAGTTCATGGTGCTGACTTTTCTCCTGAACTAGTGAATGTAATTTAAAAAGATTGTTGATCCCTTGAACAGCTGTCTTTCCTAGTAAAGCAGATCTAAGAACCTGTGCTAGCAGCCATCCTAGGTATACTAGTGTGGTTGCCGAGACACCTCCCTACCTCCCTTCCCCTTTACCCTTTTCCTTCTCCTCTCTCTTTCCCTCCCCTACTCTTCCTCTCCTCCCTTTCCCTCCTTTCTCTTCTCCTTCCCTGCCTCCCTTCCCTTTCCCCTCCCTTTCTTTTCCCTTCCCTCTCCTGTCTTTCCTCCCTTCCCCTCCCTTTCCTTTCCCTCCTCTACCCTTTATCTCCTTCTCTCTTCTCCCTTTACCTCCCCACTCATCCTTTCCCCTCCACTCCTCTCCCCTCTCCTTCACCTTCCTTTAGCCTAAGACAGCTCCTTAGGACTTATCTCTTATGTTACAGGGCAGGTCGCAATTGTAACTCATTGTAGGGGCTGGGAAGGATTTCCAAGTAGGGAGGAGTTCTTGATGCCATCCTTAACACAGTGGTGTTCTATCTGGAGACACAGACTCACCTGTACCAAGTGATGACAAAGTTCTCTTTTGTATTCTCTTTTGACTTTTCAGATTGAACCCAGAAGCTCGAAAATTACTCACCGACTTGGGAAGTACCCATGCAGAAAGCATTGGTTTCCGTGACAGCTGGGTCTTCGTAGGTGCCAAAGGCTTTAAGGGGAAAAGTCCCTTTGAAGAGGTACCATCCCATATAGTTTGTCTGAGATGGGAACCTATAGTTAGTCTGAGGCTTCTCGTGAGGCAGGAGCTGCTAGAACTGAGAAGTAGGATAGGACTGTGGGAAGAACCCTGGACCTGGCCTCAAATCCTACCTAGGACACTTACAATCTGTGTGACCCTGGGCAAGTCACTTACCCATTCTGTGCCTTGGTTTCCTTATCTGTAATATAAGGAGATGGGACTAGATGACCCCCAAGGACCCTTCTAGCTTTATGCTTCTGGTTCCATGAACCTTAATAGAGATATAACAAAGGAACCTGAAGTAACTGACCTTCTGAATCTTACATTTACATTGGATCCCCAAGATATGTGACAGTATAAAATAGCATAAAAGCACACATTAATATTGTCTATGTTGCATTGTATTTTATAACTTTGTCAAACACTTCCCAAAGTACATTCTGATCTGGTTCAGACAGGCCATGAGTTTAACACCTCTGCCCAAGAGTTTTCATCTTAGAAAACTTGGATAAGGGACAGAGAGTAAGTAGGTCAGGAGAGGGAAGACTGCTTAGCTAATACCTAGAGCCAGGAGGGACAGTTGGGAAACTCACTGGGGGATCTGTCTCCAGAGCTGTTGTAAGGGCTAAACATTTGTTAATTTAACCAACTCCAGGATCCTTATTCATAGGGCAAGCACATAGGTCAGTTAGTTAGTTAACAAGCATTTATGAGACACTCACTATATGTTAGACCTTGTGTTAAGTACCAGATTATGCAAAGGCCACTTTAAAAATAGAAGTCAAACCTATCTGTGAGTTATAGACAAGTTATGTTATTCAGGTATAGGCTTAGGAGTTACCAGTTAAATCATACAACAACCCAATGCATTGGTGGGAGTACTACAAAAGGAAGAAATTGACTGTTAAATGAACAAATGAGCCACATTCATCTTAGGAATGTAGACAGAAGCCTAGTAAGTTAATTTCTTCTTTGATTTTCTGTTCCTGTTTGCCACCCTGGCGCACCTTCCCCTTCCCCTCCCCCCCCCAACTCCCCCCCTCCCCCGCCCCAGTCCTCTACCAAGACTGGACTTTGTTACTGCCCTCTGGGGTCTAAGTTTCTGCCAGTTGCAAATGCATTTCTGAGTGAAATGTTAGAGACTTTCTGGGTCAGCCTTCCCTCAAAAGAAATCTGGTCTGTGGACAATTCTGTCATTTCCATGAAACTGTTCCTCTGACTATGGCTGACCTTACTTGGAGGGAGAGCAGACAGTACAGTTTTTAAGGTCCTGAAGGGGCCCTTTGGGCCCTAAAATCTTTCCCACATTAGACAAGCCTAAAGGTTCTAAATTTTCCCATTAGTGTTTCCTTTGACTGATGGCATTGAAGACTGGTCTTTAAATGGAAATCTGTTATCTGGGAGGGGGGGGACTCGCTAAGACTTTAGCACCAAAGTGAGTCAGTTTGTGACTTAGCCACAATCACTTATAGCAAGACCCCAAAGAGAGTGGATCAGAAGATGAGTCAGTTTTAATGGAGAGTCCTGAGGATAATAAAGGTAGCAGGATGGACATTGGGAATTCAGGGTTTGATGACAGGGGTGCTGAAAGAATGAGGTGCTGAAAAATGACACTAGAATTTATATGGCACACCGGGGGTTGTGAAGTGACTTTACTATACAATCTCATTTGATCTTTGTAACAACCCGGGAAGGTAGGTGTATAATATTACCTAGATTTTACAGAGAAGGAAATTAAGGCACAGAAGGAAAGGAACTTGTCCAGAGTCATACAGCTAGTGAGTGTCTGAACTGGAGTTTGAACACCAATCTTCCTGCTCCAGATCCTGTTCCCCATTCACTGTGCTCCAATATCTCCCAAGAAAATGTGTGTGAAGGTATTTTCTTTTTTTTTTTTTTAATGAGACAATCAGGGTTAAATGACTTGCCCAGGGGCACACAGACTAAGTCTCAAGTATTTGAGATTGGATCTGAACTCAGGTCCTCCTGACTCCAGGGCTGTTGCTTTATCCACTGCTGCCCCATGAAGACATTTTCAAAAACAAAAAAGGTTATCCTCATGTATTACTTGCTATCTGTGTGGCCTCAGACAAGATATCAGCTCTCTGAACTTACATTTCCTCATCTATAAAATGAAAAGGTTGAACTTGATGGCCTTTGAGGTACCTTCCAGCTCTCAGTCTGTGATCTGAGGGTCAGGGACAGTATGACAATTCTTCATAAGCAGAATGGGCAGTGGGTAGTGCAGTGGATAGAGCAGTGGGCCTGGAGGCAGGAAGACCTGAATTCAAATCTAGTCTTAGATATGGACTAGCTGGATGTCCCTGGGTAAGTCACTTAATGTCAGTTTCCTCAACCATAAAAATAGCAAAACTACTAACACCAGCATTGTTGTGAAAATCAAGTGATATAATATTTACAAAATGCTTAGCACAGTGCTCAGTGCCCAGTAGGTGCTAATATTCTGCTTTCCCTTGGATAGCCTCGCTTCACAGCTGTTAACCAGCTTCTCTGTCCTCTCTTCACAGTTCTTAAAAAACACACCAGATCAAAACAAATATGATGGCTGGCCAGAAGCGTTGATGATAGAAGGCTGCATCCCCCGCAAGATGCTGTAGGGCCACCATGGCAGCTCAGGGTCTCCAGACAAAGCTTCACGCCTCAAGAAGTTATGGGCTGCCTCCAAGAAGAAGCCAAGCTTGAGGCAACAGGAAGATGTCAGCATGCTGGGGAGGAGGGCAAGGGGGAAAGAAAAGGAACCATGGTGAAGAGATTTTTCCAGTTGATCATCAGAAGCATCTCGGATGCTTCCTCAATGACACTAGCCACTGTGCAGGCTCTCAAGCCTCACTTCTCTGTGAGATGAATTAGGAGCTGAAGCTTGTTCATGAATCTCATGCCTGCTGAAGTTTCTGTTGGGCAGGAGACTTATTGTCTCCAGAGCAAAGAGGATTGATGAAATTCAATTCTATTTTGTTTATTATAGATGTGACTTTCTACCAGTTGTGTAACCCTGTGTCTTGTCTTCTTTGGGGGAAGGGTGAGAAAACTTTCAGATGGTAGAGTCTACTCAAAGTGACCCAGAAATCTTGGTCTGAATCATTCATTTGTACAGAACTGTTTCACCATTGGGCATCAGCCCATTTGGGGATGGAAAAGGAACTAGGGGCATTCCTAGAAAAATCTAGATATTCTTCCTACTTTCTTTCGTGTTTTGTTTGTTTCTGACCAGATGTCTCCATCTTGCCCAGTTGGAAGACCAGTGGCCAGTCTCTGGCCCAATCCCATGATCAATCAAGATGAAGAAGCTTTGGCCTACCCCCCCGTCCACTCCTCATTAAGCCCCTACCTAGGACTCATCATATTGGTGCCAGACCTACTTTGAACACAAAATCAGCTTTACTGTACCTCAGAACTCTTGAGCTCAAGCAATGCACCCACCTCAACCTTCTCCAGTGGCAGAGCCCACAGGTGTATTAGCTACTGCCAAACACATCCCAGCTGGATTTACATACCTGTTCACACCAACCCAAAGTCAATGGAGATTTTCACACCCTTCTTTTTTCCTTCCCTTCCCTTCTCTTCACTCATCACTCTTTGATTTGAGACATATTTATACTAGAAAGAAGTCAAGGCCTTTTCCCTACTTGCCATGACTTTGGAGCACTCTGGGCAAGCCCCAGTGGCCCAATATATAGGATAAATCCTGAAGAGTTGGATCCCATGAAATGAAGGAATAAATGAATGAAATTAAAAGCTTTTATTCTGTATTATTTCCTATGTGTTAAGCACTGGAAATAGAAATACAAAAAGTGAGACAAGTGTTAAGATTTCAGTTAGAAAGCTTAGAGGCTGTCTAGTCAAACCTCATTTTACAGATGAAGAAACTGAGGCCCAAGGAGGAGGAAGTAACTTGCCCAAGGCGGATTTGAATCCAACCTTGACCCCAAAGAAAGGAACACTTCAGGGGATTGTCTCTATGGGCACAAACTATCTGCAAATAAAACTTTTCAGCCTTGATCTCAGTTTCCTCTTTTTCATTCAAATGTTAATAATCGAGTGAGATTTAATTAAGTTTGATGAGCATTTATTAAATGCCTACTGTATACAAAGAGAGGCAGCACAGTGTGTGGGTAGAAAGACAGCCAGGACTAACTGGGTTCAAGACCTGCCTCTGACCCATCCTGTCTGTGTGACCATGGGCAAATCACTTCTTGGGCTCTAGGCAACTCCAAGACTTTTAAGTTGAAGAGAAGGTACCAACTGCCTCAGTAGGAGGAGTTGCTTTTCTCATCTAACTGTTAGCTACACACTTGAAATCACATGTCTGGTTCCCAACCTATATTCCCATTTGCAAGACTGCTTCCTATAAAAAGGACACAATTTCAGCTGGGTAGAGTACAGACGTATGCTTCCAGCATGAAAGCCACTAATGAATACTTCAGCAAAATCAAATCTATGTTTGCACTATGCTAGGCACTGCCCCTGTCCTCAAGGAGCTTACATTCTACTGGGGGCAAATACTACATCTAGTATGTTGTGTTCAGAAAAATGTTGGAAGATGGGCTGAAGGGCCTGGAGTTCATGCAATTCTGGGCTGAACTGGTCTCAGGTACTCACAGCATCCTGCCTTCAGTCATCTCTCTTCCCTCGTCATCACAGATCCCTGTCTTCTTTTGAGCATTTACTATGCTGTTGGTTTTATCAATTCATGGGTGTGGGAATGGTCATTTCAAGGATTCAGAGACTGAGGTTGACAAAATGATCTACTGTACTCAGTAGTCTGCCTCTTCTATGAACATACCCAGAACCTTTAGGGAAATAGCTCTAGCAGAGAGCCTCAGCCCCGTCCACAGGGGAGTCTCCATCAGAGACAGGATCCTGTATTGTAGGAATTGCTGAGAATGGTGAAGAATCAGATAAAAAGACCATATAGCCCAATATGGCTCCCCTAGGTCAGACTGGTCTCAGGCTATACCAAAAAAAAGGACAAAAGGGTGAAAGTGGGGGTGCATTTTCTACTGGACCCAGATAGAACAGAAGGGCTCAGTGACTCCATTTCCTTGTTTGGTTGTGGGTTTATTTGTTTGTATCTGTGTGTGTGTGTGTGTGTGTGTGTGTGTGTATGTTTGAGAGTCAAATTGTTGAGACTTGGATTCTCTCACAGTATTGAATCCAAGATGATGCTCCCAGGGAGGGTTCTATTACCTGGTTTGATGAGGAGAGAAGCATGAAGAGAGAGATGATTTACAGCTTCTGCTTTTTATTTCCCAAATGTGAAAGAAGAATGTATATTTTTCAAGAACTCTACCTGGGAGCAGGAGATTATGTTCTGACAGAAACACAATTTTCTTCCTTTCATCTTCCCAATTCTGGAATGGACACCATAAGCCAAATTACATGTGTTTATATACATGATTATTTGGGGGAGAGAGAGAGAGAGTACCATCAACAGGGGATCTCTGAGAAAACCTCTCTGAGCCTCGGTTTCCATGAGGATCACAACAGCCCTTACCTCTTGGGGTTGTTTTGAGGACCAAATGGGATAATATCTATAAAAGCACAGTACCTGGTTCATAGTTGCTGTGGTTCAGTGACTGACATGACAAAAACGGAAACTGCCCCTGCTTTCAAGGGGCTCTCATATATCATATATCTGAGAGCAGAGTTGTTGCCACCAACAGGTACATTGGACAGTTCCCTGGATGACAACTGGATCCATTGGGGAGTAGATCAACACATTCCCAGGAGTAACAGCAGAACTCATTTGTTTAAGGTTCCAGAAATGGAAATCTAGACAGTAGAGGAATCAGGTAGGGTATAGGGAGACAACAAAGGAAGGAATGGCTGGCACCTGCCTACAATACTGAACCAGTGCTCAGAACATTACCTGGCACATAGTTGGCATTTAATAATAGCAAGTTGTGCATAATGGATTTTAAATTTCATGTGTAATCATCTTTTTTCTATTCTACTATGTTATGGAAAAAGCATGTTTTATTTCTTAAGTTTGGCATA
Source organism: Pseudochirops corinnae (assembly GCA_028646515.1). Classification (NCBI taxonomy): domain Eukaryota; kingdom Metazoa; phylum Chordata; class Mammalia; order Diprotodontia; family Pseudocheiridae; genus Pseudochirops; species Pseudochirops corinnae. Next base: position 17,607,611 of record CM053590.1, on the reverse strand, counting down.
GAATAAATTTTAAAAAGAAAAAGATAAATGCTTATTGATTGATGGATGGGTCAATCAGTAGGTTCAGACTGGGAATTCTGGATCTGAAAAAGTTAAGTCTTCAGGGCATGGTCTCTGGCAAGCCCAAGCCCAATGATGAGAAGATGGCCAAGATGACCAAGCCACCTACCCATTGAAAGTACTTGCCACAGTAAAGGGGAATGGAGGGAAGGCCAGATAAAGCCACTTTAATGCCAGTCCAGGTCTGTCTGGATGGGTCTGCAAAGCAGCTGAGTGGGCATGGCCCCTCAGCCTAACCTGCCTGGGTGTCCACAAGAATTCCATTCCCTGGAAGGAAAGAGATGGGAAAAGTGGGAAAAAATAAGCTTCCAAGAAGTTGTCATTTGAGTTCTGATCAGTAGGTGGAGCCCGAGATCAATTGGGAAAAGAGACTGTGAAACCACAGTATGGCTGGAGGGTTCTAGTTAATTGAACATTCTGGTTAATTGAGAGCAAAAATCTCTGATATTAAACACTTCCCTTGGTGCTCAAACCATGTTCAATGTAAATCCGTGTTTCTTTGATGATTCTTTAGCCTGCAGGGTCTGGAAGGAATAAGGCTGACAACCCAGGATCCCTGCCAAGTAGAGACAGTCTTTGGTGTTGGGCAGAGCACTAAATGGGGTGGCAGGACACCTGGGTCACTTGTCCCAGCTCTCCCGCTGAATAGCTGCAGGACTCTGGGTAAGCAAGGATGCCTCTCTGGGCCTGAACCTTTGCTTTTGATGAGGGAACCGGGTTCAGGGGTAGTCCCCAGCAGCACCAGGTGGCTGCCCATCTCAATGTGTACACAGCAGGACTCAGTCTTTCCCCTCAAACCCAACTTTCTTCCAGACTTCTCTATTTCTATTGAAAGCACCACCATTCCCCACCCCAGCTTCAAACCTCGGTGTTGCCCTGGACTCCTCAATCTTTCTTGCCCTACATATCAATGGCAAACCTTGCCCCTGGGATCCCAGGCTTTTATTGGTGAGCTCTTACCTTATCTTCTCTGGAACCAAGTCACTATGCTTCCTCAAGGTCATTAATTAACTGTAACACATGCATGTGCCATCCACCCACCCCAGCTCCCCTCTTGGGGGATCTTTTCCCATCAGAATCTAAACTCTCTGAGGGAGCAGATACTGTCTTGCTTTTGCATTTGCTTCCCCAGTACTTAGCACCATGCTTGGCATACAGTAAGAAGTTAATAAATGCTTTTTCATTCATCTCACTCATGCCTCCATCCCTCCTGAAACTTCCATTAGCCACCATGTTAGTTCAGTTAGTTCTTAACTTGATTAACCAGGTTTCTTCATTGGTCTCCCTTCTCAAGCCTCCCCTACTCCAATCCATCCTCCACTCAGTTGTCCCAGTGATTTTCCTTAAGCAGGGATTTGACCATGTCACTTCCTATTTAATTATCTCCAGTGGTTCCCTATTGTCTCTAGGATAAAACAGCCTAGTTGGCCTTTAGAGCCCTTCACAACCTGGCTCCAAACTACCTTTCTGACCTCCTATGGTTTAGCCAAAGTGACCTTTTTTCTGTTCCTTCTATATGGAGTTGCATCTCTCATTTTTGTGCTTTTACTTTCCCCCATCCTTCTACTTTCTTAGCCCCTTCCCCCAACTGCCAGCACCATCCCCTTAAACTCCCTGGTGCTTATTCTGTCTACACTGTAGCTTCTGTATATATGTACATATAGACTCCACAAGCTAGAAACAGGGAGTCTCCACTGAGACCTCTTCTCTTTGCTTATGGCCATCCTATTTCCTTCCTGGCCTTCTTGCAGCTGGTTTCTCTCCTCCTTCCCAGTCTATCCCTCAATCCCTCGGGGTCAGGGCATTTCAAAGTGAGTTAGTTAGCTCAGTCAATAAACTAATTATTAATAGAGAGAGGAGAAGGGAGCTACAGGAGGTCCTCAAGGACCTCTCCAGAAATCCCAGGCCACGCCCATGCATTATGAAAAGAGCCTCCAGAAAACAACCAATAACCCCACCCCACGCCCCAAACCAAACTGCTTCATTACCCCAAGGCTCCAAAATCTCATTTCTAAAATAAGAGGGTTGGGAAGGGCAAACTCCAAGATCCCTTACCCACCCCTACCCTTCTTCAACATCGTGTGACTCTATGTATACATTATATTACATTACCTTAATGCATAAGCCGGAACAGCTAAAGTTGTGTGGAATCTCTCTGACATCATTTAGAGCATAAATTTGATTTAATTGGAGGAACAGACTGATAGACAGAGAGACAGAGAGAAACAGAGGAGAAGAGAGGAGGGGGAGGAGAGAGGAGAGGAGAGGAGAGGAAAGGAGAGAGAATAGAGAAAGAGAAAGGAGTGAGAGAGAAAGGGAGGAGAGGAGAAAGAAAAAGAGAAAGGGGGAAAAGAAAGAGAACACACTATAGAAACATGAGTTACCATTGTCACCATTATTTTTATGCCAGTGAAGAACAAAGACTTGTTCAAGGTCACATTCCAAGTTAGGGGGAAAGTCATAACTCAAACCTGGACTCCACAGCCTGTGCTCTTTCTAGCACTTACTGCTTCTTCACTCTTCTCCCTTCTCATCCAACTGGATGCCATCTTCCCTGCTGCCAACATCATAGCACCCTCCTCACCCTTTCTAACTCTCGTTCTTGCTCTGAAAACATTATTCAAATTAACACTACCATTGCTACCAGAAAAGGCATAACAATAGGCTACCTTAGGGTAACTATCCTTATGATGGTGACACACCATCTCTATGACTTCCCAGACCAAAACTCCCTTCCTGGCCACCATTGCCCTACCTGTTATCACCTCCTTACAACGTAAACTCCTGGGAGGCAGAGATTTGGGGAGAAACCTTTTGGTTTTTCATCACAAGCATATTGGGTTGCTTTCCATAGATCAGTCATTTCACTGTTAAAGGGAATTTCTGAAAAGGAAAGTACATCTTCATGCTTGTGACCTCTGCAATTTAGAGTCTTAGACTCTGAGACTTTCTAAGACCTAGAGCTACCTGGGGAAACTGAGAGGTGAAGTATGTTCCCAAGGTCACACGGCCAATATGGATCACACTGCTGCTACTTTTACAGCTGCTTCTGCTACTCTTACAGTTGCTGCTGCTACTATTCTTACTGCTGCTGCTGCTACTCCTGGTGCTGCCACTACTTTTACTGCTGCTGCTACTCTTACTGTTGCTGCTGCTGCTACTCTTACTGTTGCTGCTGCTAATTAATAATGTTTATTGATCTGTTGATTCATTAACAAACCATTGCCTGGATAACTTCGAGGAGAAATGACACCCGAAAAGCCCAATTCAACAAATAGGCACCTCCCATGTGCTAGGCACTGCCCTCAATTCTGATGGAGAAAAATGAGCCTCGGAGAAAGAACAAAGTGTGCATGGAAGAGGGATTACGTTTGATCTGTGGCCCCATAAGGGCAAAAAAATAGGAGCCAGGGATAGAAGCTGGAGCTGTCCAAACGTGGAAGGAGCTGCCTCGGGATCCTGCCAGCCTCTCCTCAAAGGAGGGCTTCAGGCAAATGCTGAATGAGCCTTTATTACCAAGGGTATTTTAGAGAGAGCTCCTATCCATCTAAGAGGAGACTAGAAGACTACTGAGACCCTTCTGACCCCGGCTTCTCGATTTTCTGGGCAAAGCATTGTGTGAGCTCCTAAGCGGCTTCCAAAGAAGGATAAGGCATGGTCCCTGCTTCCATATGCTGCTGTCATAGAATGTGCCCCAGAAATTGGGTTTTACACTGGTTCCACTCTATCAGCTAATGTTATTTGCATCTTTCTCCTAAAAAGGAACTGGCTAAACTGGTAAACTGATAAAACTACTGGTTAGTTGAGGGTTCTAGTTAATCAAGATTGGTACCTCGTAGAAAGAGCATTCGATATGGAATCAACAGATATGGGTTTCAATATCGCCTTGGCCACTTGTTGCCTGTCTGACTTTGGATAAGTTGCAGCAAACATTGGACCTGGAGTCAGGAAGACCAGAGCCCCAGTTTCATCCTGGGTCAGCTGCATGTTTCTTGGGCAAGTCACTTAACTTCCGTCTGCCTGTTTCCTCACCCATAAAAGGGAGATAATTGCAGCACCTACCTCCCAGGATTGTCTTGAGGATAAAATGGCAGTATTTGTAAAGCACTATATAAAAGCTAGTTTTTATTGTTATGATTCACCTCTCTGGGTTTTAGCTTCCTTAGCTATCGAAAAGTAGAACTGGACTGTAAATCCCTTTCAGCTCGGAATCTGTGGTACTTGGGATTCTAGGTCAGATTCTAGGTCAGATTCTAGGTCTCTCCAAAACTCAAGAGTTCAAGTGATTTATAAAGGCAAATATCAAAAAGTCACTCTTCCTACCTCCCTCCCCCCAGTTTAGGCCAAGGCCACAATTAGAGGAGATTTGCAAAGGGCTTTGATCTTCCCATCAACATATGGCATTTTTATGGCTACTGCTGAGACATCATCATAATCATCACCATTCTCATTATCATTCAAGGAAAACAGAAGCTTGTGCCTAAAATGAATCACCATAAAATAAAGTGGGGGAAGGGGACCATGTTTGGGACAAGAGAAGGGCTTTTTGTAATCAGGAGTTTTACTCCAGTCTTCCTGCCAAGTACCTCTTCTGTTCTCTCTTGTCATCTCTTTTTATCTTCTCCATAGGACACTCATTGTAACTTGGAGTCAAGAAGTCCAAGATTCAAATCCTGCCTAAAACTCAGCATACTTCCTGGCACATAAGAGGCATTTAAGAAGTGCTAATTTGAGGGGCAGTTAGGTGGCACAGTATATAGAGCATCAACCCTGGAATCAGGAGGACCTGAGTTCAAATCTGACCTCAGACACTTTACACACATACTAGCTGTGTGACCTTGGGCAAGTCACTTAACCCAACTGTCTTGCATTCCCCCTCAAAAAAGAAAATACATAAATACACTTTTAAAAAAAGAAATGCTTGTTTGCTGCCTCTGACACTTACTAGTTATGTGATCTTGAGCATAGCACTTCAACTCTCTGTGCCTCTGATCTTCATCTATAAGATGGAGGAGTTGGACTCTCTGACTGCTAAGATCCCTTCTAGCCCTAAATCTACAGCCTACAAGGAGATTCTATAGTTCCCTAACTTCTGCTGCCACACCAAATAGGAAGAAGAAGATTTATCTTTAGAGTGTGTCCTTGGGACACCAGGACACTCTCTTCTTCCAAAGACTTTGCAAGTCCTTCCAAGTATAACTTTTGTTGTGTCAATTTCCATCATTTCTGACTCTCCATGATCCCATTGGGGGTTTTCTTGGCAAAGATACTGAACGCTTTGCCATTTCCTTCTCCAGCTCATTTTGCAGATGAGGAAACTGAGGCAAGTAGGGTTGAGTGACTTGTCCAGGGTCTCATAGCTAGTGTCTGAGGCCAGATTTGAACTCACCAAGATGAGCCTTCCTAAATTCAGACCTGATGCTCTACACATGCTAGCCAAGCAATCTCCCTGGGCTTCACTTTTCTCATCTATAAAATGGGGACATTTTAATGGTCTGATCACCTTGGAAGTTCCATCCAGTTCTAGAACGATATGATCCATGACTCTCTTATTTCTGACTTTATATCCCCAATGTCTAGAACAGAATCTGGTACATAGTAAGTGCCTACTGTATGCTGTCATGTATTATACTGATTCAGCCACCTAGTTGCCCATAGCATAACAGAACATAACATTCTCAGCCCATTCCTTAGAATATAAAATTCCCTTTGCTACAGAGTGAGAAATGTGGGGTTATACATTCTACCCAAGTGGATAAAATACTGACATCCAGCTTAGTCACACCCAAACTGAGAATTCAGCTTGGTGTCACTGAGCACCCAAATCTGGTGATTTTCCTTTCACACTGCTTACTCCTGGAGCCATCTCTCAGCCTTGGGCTCTGGGAATATCAGGTCTTTTCTAGCTTCAAGCTTGAACTACATTCAGACCCAGTGAATGGGATGATACTTCACCTCTAAGATTCCCTTTGATTCTAAGAGTCTGTCATTCTGCAAGGTTTTCATTCCATTAGACTGTGAGTTCCTTGAAAGCCAGTGATGGTTTTTGCCTTTCTTTCAATCTCTTAAAATGCCTGGTCTGCATGTTTGTTGACTGAATATCTGATAAGTAACAAAAAAGGTTCCAGCCTCCATTGATAGAAAGCTTTTCGTCATCTGAGATTTCTCTATACCAGTGAAATCCCATGTCTAGTTTCTATCCCTACTCAATACCCCACTATGGAGCATACTGTGTGGCACATAGTAGGCACTTATGGAATGATTCTTGACTAACTGAAATCAAATTAAAATTATACCTGGTATTATCAGGATGCATGCTTAATGTTACCTGAATTTAATGCAACGTCTCCTTGAGGGCAATGTGGTAAGGCTCTGAAGTCAAAGAAACCAGGTTCCAACCTCGCCTCAGATGCTTACTACCCCTGGGACCATGCAACCCCCCTTTTCATTTCCTCCTCCATAAAATGGGGACATTGGGATGGTCTGATAGCCTTGGAGCTTCCACACAGTTCTAGAACTACAATGCTTTAAGATTCTTTTGTTTCTGACTTTATATCCCCAGTAAGTGATTACTATGTGCTGTCACGTATTATACTGATCCAGGGGCAGTTCAGAGTCATGGCTGGGGGGCCAGCATGTCAAGCCTTGCTTCTGACTATAGTAGACCTCAGAGCTGGCTCACATTGGTGGAGGGAGCTCGCCTACCAGAAGTCCTCCCAGCAATGCAATCCAAGGCCCAGAAATTGTTCTGAATGCCTAGATTTCCCAAGGTACAGAACCCACACTTTTCCTGCCCCCTCCCTAATTCAATAATTCCTTCTTCCCCCAGCTCTTTAAACTCTGTGTAAAGAGACCAGAACCCTAGATTAAGAGATGGAATGAATCTCAGAGGCCACCTCATCCAAACCCTTTATTTTCTAGAGTCTTAGAAAAGTGAAATGAAAGGCCCAAAGTCAGTGACAGTGCCAGACTTAAAAGCTCAAGGATGATTTCAGAAGAGAGAGCTCCTATAGAGGAAGCATCCTGGCTCTGGGCTCAGTGGGCCTGGGCTCAATCTCCCCTCTGCTGCACACTTCCCATGTGACCATAAATAAGACACTTCACATTCCTGGGCCTCAGTTTCCTCATCTGTAAAAGAAAGAGTTTAGGCTGGATGACCCCTGAGGTTCCTTCTATTCCAAATCTATGAAGAATCGGGCTCTCTCTTTCAATGAATTAGATGTGGAGGGGATAAAATTGCAAAGCAATCTGCAAAGAAGTTAGCTTTGGTGAAGTAAGACCAGAGACATGTAGGATTAAGAAAATCAGTGCAAGCTTTCTAGGAGAGAGGAGAGCCACATGTGAACCAGAGGCAAGGAGATTCAGAGCATCCCAAGGTCGGTGCAAAGATAGCCACAGGAGCACATGAGTCCCATTCAGAAAATGGCAAGCAGGTTTCCTATGGCTGGAGCAGTCAGGAGGGTGTGATAAGGGTGGGCTGGTGGAGGACGGCTGGCCAGAGGACTGAGCACTTGGCAGGACTGAACAGAAGGGATTTATAAAGAATGAATCTTGTCCTTTCTAGTCTCCAGTGCCCCACCCCCACTGCTCTTTGAATTAATGATTAGAGATGCATTAGGTTTCTACACTCTGAGAACTCCAGGCCCTGGACAGTCTTAAAGGATCCATTATTAATGAGGCCTTCTTGACTGGGTCTTGCATTCCTGAGCGACTGATGCTGCCCAGGCTGCCTTAAAGAGTCCCCCCCCCCCCTCCTCCTCCTCCTCCTCCTCCTCCTCCTCCTCCTTCTCCTCCTCCTCCTCCCCTCCCAAGTGAGTCGGTTCCCTGTGGGAGCCCCCCCACCAAAACCAGCATGTTATGTAACCTCATTGTTCAGGATGATGTTTTTTGGGCAGTGACAAGGCTGCCCATAAGTCAGTCGGCTGGCCAGCCTCTGAGGTCACCAGCCAAGAGCCTGAGCCTTCTGGCTTTCAGCTGAATTGTTTCCCTCAGGTGCTCATTCTTGGACTTTTCTAGGACCAGATAAACAAGCTTAAGGGGCTAAGCACTAACAATCCCCTCCCCCCACCTTCCACCCCCCAGGAATGCTGTATTGGGTCTGAGCCAAGACATTCCAGAAGCCAGAACTTGGCTCAGGGTCCGAGGCCACTTGTGGGATTTCTTCTCAGGCTGGCCCAGCCGACTCTGGCATCCTGCTTTGTCAAGGGCAATTACTGTAAGTCCCTTTGCAGACCGGGAGATGGGCTTAAAGGTTAGAGCATCTCTGAAAGCTGTCTCTGTGCTGAGCTGAGGCTGAGTCCCATTGAGAAGAGGCACCAGGGAGAGGAAGATGAGTTTATGTTCGGTGGTCATCTCAACCAAAGGAAAAGTTCCTGCTCATCTCCTGTAAGAGCCTGGTTCTGAGCATTCAGGGCTAGCAGCCAGCCCGCCCCAGGACCGGGTTCTCCTGGTTGTGGATGCTGCCTCTGCCTCCCTCAGGCTCCAGTGGACCCAAGCTGCCTGGAGCAAGAGCCCCCTTCCTCCCCCAGGGCCAGAAGGAAAAGCCTGGGGGGTACAGCAGTGCCTGTGTGGTCCAGCCCCCATGCCATGGGAGCAACTCATGGGAAAAAGGTAGGCAGCCTCCTCCCTCCTGTCTCCCTGCTCCCTACACCCGCATGTAACTGAAACCATCAATGAGCTAGAATCTGTGACTCAGAGAGTAGCTTTCTCCTTTATGAAGGATGGAAGTAGAGCATCTCAGAAGCCTGTATTTTGCTGGATACAAAGGATTCCTTGGATCTTGGGATGACCTTTCCCTCCAAATCCGGCAGCTTTTGATGGGGGCAGGGGGGGCATGGACTTGTTGGAAAGGACCTGATGGTCTGGCAGGCAGGAGGGACGTTGGCTCTGAGGACTCAGAGTCAGGGAGACCTCGGTTCAAAGCTCTCCTCGGACATCTACCAGGTTATAGTCTTGAGCAAGCCATCTGAACTCTGAGCCTCTGTAAAATATGGATCCTAACAGGAGGACAATGAGATAACCTATCCAGGGCACTTCTGCAAAACTTTGAGTCCTGTATAAATATTAGCAATTGTGATGGTCGTGGTAGAGATCTAGCCCTTTTTTCCTCTCTCAGCTTGGTGGTATAGTAGATAAAGAGTGTTGGCCTTGTAGTCAAGGAGACCTGAGTTCTAATCCTGGCTCAGATACTAGCGGTATCTTTCAGGGCAAGCTACTTGGTCTCTTTCTGCCCCTGGGGGTGATAATAGCACCTACATCAGAGGATCATTGTAAAGATCAAAAAAGATAACCTACACAAAGTGCTTCAGGAGCCTTTATGGCACCACACAAATGCTCACTACCTTCTTAAGTGCATTCCAGTTAGCTCCCACCTGGGGGAGGTTAGAGGCAATTGATAATATGGAGCCATGGCCAGTGTGGCAGGAGGCTGATCAAGGTCACTGAGTTCCTCTGCTTGGATGGATACCTGGCTTTCTCCAGGTTGTCTGGAGTCAGTGAAGAAGCCAGTGTGGGGTTGATGTCAGAAATGCCGGACCATGAAGTAGCCTGGGACACAAGAGGCAAAGGAAAAGAACTCAGTGGATAGATAGCTGGGTCTGGGAGCCAAGAAGGCCTGAATTCTTGGACACTTACTAGCTGTGTGACTCTGGGTAAGTCACTTAACCTCTATTTGCTTCAGTTTCCTGAACTGTAAAAATGGGGAGAGTAATAGCTCCTAACTCCCAGGGGTGTTGTGAGGAGCACTTAGCATAGAGCCTGGTATTCAGTAGGTACCATATAAATGCTTATTCTCTCTCTCTCTTTTTCTACTGTATGCCTCAGTTTCCCCATCTGGGAAACAGGGATAAGAATAGCACCAACATTCAAGGGTTGCTGTGAGGATTAAATGAGATCATGCATATAGAGTGCTTTTAAAACTTTAAAACTCTCTATAAATTCGAGTCAGTGGGCAAGCATTCATTAAGAGCTTACTGTGTGCCAGGCACCAGGCTAAGCATTGAGGATACAAAAAGAGGCAAAAATATGGTGCCTGTCTTCACAGAGCTCACATTCTAATGGGAGAGACAAAATGAAAACAAATTGTGTATATATAAGCATACAAGTTGGATGGAGGGATGGATGGATGGATAGACAGACATAGATAGATAGATAGACACATATATGTGTGTGTGTCTGTGTGTGTGTGTGTCTGTGTGTACACACACATTTATGGTAAGTGGGGGTGATCTCAGACGAAGGCACTCACAATGGAAAAACACTGGATGGGAAGTTTGAAAAGTCTAATTTATAATTATTGTTGATGGTGGTGGTGACAACTAGCAGATACATAATCTTTATACAGGCGATCTCATTAGATCCTCATGACAACTCTATGAAGTTGATGATATTATTATCCTTGGTTTACAAATGAAGAAACTGAGTCTGAGAGAGACTGAGGAACTTTCCCAGCGTCACAAACCTAGTGGCACCTGAGACGCCCATGGCTGGGCTCTCTCCATCCAGCTTCTTCTGGTCCTGGCTCTGACACCACTGGCTGTCACTGACCTTTCTCTGGTACAAACGTTCCTCTTCTGTAAAGTGAAATGGCTGGACCATGTGGTCTCCTCCAGCTGGAGCCTTCTCTAGCCTCCAGTCTCCATGGACTTACTCAGAAGGGGCAGACTCTCACCTTGACAGCAGGTCAAGGGCAGACTTAACTTTAAGGAATATGTTGTTGGTTGTTCCCTGAGGTCCTGGAGGCTGAAGGATCCAAGCAGAAAACCAGTCCTTGGGCTAAGAGGCAGGGGGAGGGGGCAGGGATAACACAGACACTTGGGATTACTTCTGAAATCCACAGCCCAGCTGATCACCAGCTTACTGGCTCCTGGGACTGCTGGTGCTGTCCCTTCTGTTTCATGCCGAGAATGAAGCAAGGAGCCAGCCAAACTGCCCCAGAGAACGGAATTCCTAGGACCCCAACTGGCATGCCATCCCATCCTCCAGGTTCCTTTTCAGCTCAAGGGTGAAAAGGCCTCCCGTGGGTAGGAGAAACTTCCCCTTTCCACACAAAGAAACGCCTTTCAAGTCAAAATCTCTAGGCTCTGTCTCTCTGAAGGATTTTGGCTTGTCAGGAACAAATGAGGGCACCCCGTAGACCCTGGTGGGATTCTCAAGACAGCTTCAAGTGAATGAAGGAGAGACATGATTAGTCTCCCCTCAATTCCCACTTTGGACAGTGACTGTGTGATCCTGGGCAAGTCACCTAACTTCTCTATGCCTCAGTCTCTTTATCTGTAAAAATCAATTGAAATCGACTAGATAATCTCCAAGTTCCCTTCCAACTCTAAAACTAAAATCCTATGATCTTCTTACATGACTCTCCCCACTGATACCATGTCTCCTTGTTTACCACCAGCACCATCTACACCCCTGTATAGTATTCCTGTCCATGTAGGAACCATGCAAAGCCACAAGACCAGACCCATCCCACCCCTGACTTTCAACTGCAGGCATTCCAACTCAATTAAATTCAGCAAATACTGATTAAGTGGAAATGGAAAACCAAGACAAAAATGAAAGAGTTCCTACCCTCAAGGAGCTTACATTCTGATAAGCAGGATAATATGTGTGTGTTATAGTATATTTGTGCCTGACCTGTGGGAGAGCATTCTGGGCTCGTATTGGTCTGATCAGCCACAGTGGAACACACTGTAACTTGACTCTAACATAGTGATGTCATTTTGGTCTTCTTCAAGAACAAAAGACAACAATCAATCCATCACTAATATATACCTTGAATACATGGAAGTCTGTCCCCTGGCAGATGGGGATGGGAGTGATTAAGAAGGGCTTTCTGCCCCCAAGGAGCCTGCTGATCACAGCATGGACACAGTGAAGTGAAGGCGAGGCCATTTGCGGAAAGAGAAATCAAGAGTAACTGGAAAAGCTTCCCAGGGAAGGCATTTGGGGTGAGCCTTAAAAGAAGATAAGAAGACTGAGCAAGGTGTGCACACCAAGCCAAGGGACAGCCTATAGAAAGCACCAAAGATAGGCGATAAGTTCAGGGAGCTGCTTGTAATCCAAGGTGGGGAGTAAACCTCTATGGAAGGGAGTGATACAAGATGAGAGTAGGGAGGAAGGCTGCAGCCACAACCTGGAGGGTCTCCTGTACCAAGTAGTAAGGAACAAGAGAGACAGGAGAAAAGCCATCAGAACCCCAAGCTCGAAGTCACAACAGCTCATCCTGGACCATGCTTTGGAATCTTGCCAGATCCAAGACTGCTCCTTACAATAAATCACAGCTTCCCTTTGAAGAGAGCTTGGAACTTCCAAAAGTATTTTCATCTCACTGCATTTTGCTGGTCCTCACAGCAACTCTTGGAGGAAATTTCCTAGCTGTGGGAATTCTTCCCATTCAGCAAATTAGAGAATCTTAAAGAGACCTGAGGCTGAGAGAGTTACGTGACTTCCTAAGACCACAGTGACCTAAGACTGAATGGCAGAGCTCTTCTCTGCCAGCCTCAAAGCTTCCCCATCCTGCTTCCTAAACTGCCCTAATTGATGGAATTTGATTCTCACTCCAAAAGTTTCTTTGATCTAACCAGTATTAGCTAGAGAATGAAGATGTTGGCTCTAAGGGAGGTCAGGATGTTAGGATTTTGGTTCTGAGGGAGGCAGGGATGTTGGGATGTTGGCTCTGAGAGAAGTAGGGATGTTGACACATTGGCTGTGATGGAATTAGGGATGTTGGATGTTGGCTCCAAGGTAGGCAGGGATGTTGAGACTGGCTATGGGGGAGGCAGGGATGTTAAGATGTTGGCTATGAGGGAGGCAGGGATGTTGGATCTTGGCTCTTGGGTGACATTGCTAGATTGGGGGAAGAATGAATGTTGCTAATAGGCTGGGTGAGTTGGAAATAAAGTCTCAGTAGCAAGAAGATAAAGCTTTGCATTCCCCCAAAGTGTGTGACTCATTTCTTTTCGTTCTGAGCCAAGATGTCAATAGTCTTTCCTTCCTCTCCTATTGACCTCTCATGGAAGTGTCCCAGGGGACAGTTTGCCTCTGTCCTTTCCTTGGAATGGCCCTGGGCCTCTCTGGGGGAAATCCCTCAGCTTCTGGGGGCCTCCCTTGGTGGCCTGCCAGAGAATGTTAGAGAAGAAAGGATCCGAGCTAAGGAGACTGGCAGAATGAAAAAACTTCTTCGGGGGCAATTATAACAGCTGGGAGGATACTTAGCACTGTGCAACTGGGGAGCTAAACAAGACCCTAGAACTGAATATGGAAAACACTGACATTCACTCAGAATCATGATGCTGGAAGGCATGATAATTAATCAAGGTAACTGATGGGTTAGAATACTGTACCTACAGTCAAAAAGACCTGGGTTTGAATCCTGCCTCAGATACTCAGATGCTATAACCATAGCTCTAGAATGAGAAGGGACCTTAGAGGTCATCTAGAATAGTCCTTCCATTTTACATTTGAGGAAATGGAGGCATGAAGCGGTTAAGTGACTTGACCAGGGTCACATAGCTCCCAAGTATCAGAGGCAAGATTGGAATTCAGGTCTGTAGTAGACCTGTAGATGATTTATCAGCTGCAAAAGAAAAAAGCAAAGACTCAAACCCAGACCTTCTGACTCCAAAGCATAGTCTCCATCTACCACACTATTTCTCTAAATAGGACCTGTGGTTGTTGGGTCACCCAGTCAGAAGTAGGAGGCAATTAATCACCCAAGGGAGTGCAGAGTGGGAGGCTTCCTGCATGCAGGAAGGGGAGGCAAGAAATAAGGCAGCATGTGGAAGGAGCGCTGTTCCCTTGGTCATTGACTTCCACTGTGCCTTAGCTTCCTTATCTGTATAATGGGGGCAAGAGGGACACTTCCAATACCTCCTTGAGGAAAGACTTTGTAAAGGGAAGGCAGGAGCAAAGGGATGCTTTGAGGTGCAAGGGCGGGTGGGGACAGTTCTGAAGCTAGAATCAAAGTGAGGTGCACATTCCAGCTCCATCAATTACTGTGTGTGACTTTGGGTAAGTCATTTCCTTCCTTGGTCTCTTCATCTGTGAACTCAGTAGTTTGAACCTCTAAGGTTCCTTCTAACTCTAGCTTCCTCTATAATCCTAAACTCTAAAGAGTTTATAGAAATGAGCTGTTGCTGTGGCTGAGATAAAAGTCCAAGGGACCTTTTCTCCATCCACCCCCCAAGCTGAATGTGCCTCTTCTCTCTCATTCTCCTGGCATGTCCCTGTCACCAAGACATGTATCTATCTCTCCAGCCATTTCCCACCTCCCATAATGTGTGACCCATTCTAACAAAGAGAAACAACCAGACCAAATAAGAGGGCAAAGTAGAGGGGGAAAGAGAGAGGAGGGGAAAGGGCGAGGAGCTGGGGAAATGGAGGCTGGGCTGGGATGGGGTGGATGACTAGGGGGATCCAGAACAAGTTACTGGTAACAAGCTTTTTGCCGGGAAATACGGCCAGCCAGGGACACCTTTCCCCTGCCAGACTTTGCACATGCCTTTGTTCTCTCCGATTAATTAACAAGCCAGAAACCACTTATCCTTCCCAAATCCCTGGGCTCACAAGACATACTACAGCCAGACACAGAGCTGGGAACAATGGACCGCTTGGCTGCCCATTGCTGGAATGCCAGGCTATGTACAGAGCTTCAGATTCTGCAGACCGTAGGCAGGGACACCCTCCACCATTTTCTAAAGGGTAGATTTTAAGAAGCTTTGTGGCTTTTTGGGAAGGGAAGCTTTGAAACTGCCTAACAGTCATGAGAATGCTTACCTCTGATTTCCTGGTTTATGTTTTGCAAAGCACATCCGTGGGAGGTACATGAGTGCAGTGGACAAAATGCTGGACCTGGAGTCAGGAATCCAGACTTAGACACTTACTAGGTGTGTGACCCCAGGCAAGTCACTTTATCTCTCTTCCTCAGTAACCACACAAGGTTGTAGTGAGGAGCAAATAAGAACCTTTATGACCCTTAAAATACTAAGGAGATGTTAATTAATTTCACAACTTTACCAATTTCACATTTTACCAGTTTCACAATTTTACCAATTTCACAAATTTATCAATTTCACAAATTTTACCAATTTTACCAGTTTCACCTTTTAGCATTACTCCAATTTGGATGCAGTGTTACAAAATAGCAGCAGTGGATAGAGGGCTGGGGATGGAGCCAGGAAGAAGTGGGCTCAATTCTTTCTGACACACAATGGCTGAATGACCCTGGGCCAGTTAATGGGTTTTTTTTAAATCCCAGATGACTCATTAGGACATGTCTACTAAATAACAGATGTAGGCTGGGAACTCCCACACATAGAGTTCCTTCCACCACTAATGAAATTTCCTTGTAGATCTGTATGCAATAGAGGAGAAAGTAGAGGCTGTGGTGGGATAGAACATCGATCAACAAGCATTTTAGCAAGTGCCTACTATGTGTGAGGCACCAAGGAGGGCACTGAAGGTACCATGACAAAAAGGAAACACCTGCCCTGAAGGAACTTACACTCAATTTGGGGAAAGCAACATGGACAGCTGGAAGTGGACATAAAACATATGCAAGGGATTTGGAGCTGGGGTGGACACACTGGGAGCTCCAGGTGATGGAGGCGGGTATAAAGGTAGCGAACATGGGGTTTCAGCTGAGTTTCCAAGGAAGTTAGAAATTGTTAGAGGTAGGTAGGGAGGAGGAGGTATATCCCAGCCCAGAGGTAGGAAATGGCTAAGCAAATAAGGAAGAGAGAAGGCCAGTTTGGCTGGGATAGCCAGAGTATCCCAAAAGTCTTAGAGAAGTTTTAAGCTTTACTTCACTTGAGCACTAAGGCTCTTGGGATACCATGTACACTATGTGAAAGAAAGATAGACTGGGGTCAGACTGTGGAGGCTTTAAATGCTGAAGACAGAACTTTATAGTTGATCCCAGAGGCACTAGGGAGTCACTGTAGTTTCCTGAGTAGGGGAGTAACATGACCAGATTTGCACTTTAGGAAAGCTAGATTTGGAGTTAGAGAGCTTGCATTCAAAATTCCAAGTCTGCTACTCAATACCTGGGGGACCTTGAGCAAGTCACTGAAAGCCTGGGCTCCACTTTCCTTCTTGGTAGAATGATAAGGTTGAATGAGATGATCTATGAGGGTCTTTATGGCTCAGACCCAGTGATCCCAAATGAAGACCTACACTCAGAGGCTATGGGACTTTCCTGGAGTCACTCAGCTCATTAGAGCAAAGAGAGAAGCCAGTAGCTAGACCAGGACCAAAGTCAGGAAGACACATCTGACCTCAGACACTTCCTGGCTGTGTGAATCCTGAGCAGGTTGCTTAACCCTGTTTGCCTCAGTTTCCTCATCTGTAAAATGACTGGAGAGGGAAATGGCAAATCATTCCAGTATCTTTACCAAGAAAACCCCCAGTGGAGTCAAGGAGAGTCAGACATGACTGAAATGGCTGAACAACAACTAGGACAGAAGCCAGGCCTTCTGATTCCACGCTTCCTAAGGATGTATCCATCCTGGAAAAACATTATCTGGCCCTGTTTATAGGGAGGAAAACAGCCTGTGTCCTTGACTTTAATATAATTTCTCCTTTGGATGTATGTTCTTTCCAGAATCAGCAACATAAACTGATTTCTTTGTGCTGTCTAGGGACAAATAGCTGAGCGAGTGGCCTGGCTCCATCCAGGCACAACATTGATTGGATCTTAATGACTCTAATGGACCTATCCATTTATTTTTCTATAATAAGTTCTGTTGATGCCACTGGTTTTTACGACATCATCGTTTCCAGACACAGTCATGCCCCCCCCCATCTTCAGCGTCTTGGAACTGAACCCTTCCTCACAAGAGGAAAATCAAACAATAAAAATAAGCCGCGCGATGACCTCATCTGACAGCACACACAGCCTTCTGCCCCCTCCCTCCCTTGCCCCTCTACTTACAGGAGGGACAGATGCTTCGTGGCCTGACCTCCAGGACCAAAGTTGGGCATTATAATTTATAGGCTCATAACCTAAAGCTAGGAGTCGAGTCCAACCCTCCCATTCCACAGATGAGAAAACAGAGTCCCTTTGATGTTAAGGGACTTGCTCAATGTCACTCAAGTGGTGAATTTCAGAGAGGGGTTTTGACTCTAGGGACTCTGGTTCCGGAGCCAGCCTTCTACCCACTGTACCATGATGATCTTCAGAAGTTAGTTCATTTCTTGTAGTCCTTACTTTTATGTTATCATGGCCCTTGTGTATACTGTCTCCTGGTTCTGCTAACTCCTTTCTGCATCAGTCCATAGAGGTCTTCCCAAATTTCTCTTATTTTCTCATGCTGGTCATTTGTTGTATAATATTCTGTTGCATTCATGTGTCGCAGTTTGTCCAGCCATTCTCCAATGGATGGGTCCATCCATCTGTCAATTCACAAACATTCTACAGAATCCATTACCCTGAAGTCTGCCTAAGGGCTGAGGCCAAGACTCCTCTCTACATTTACTCCAGGCACTTTTAAAACTCCCCAACACACAGAGACAGTAGATTTGTGCTGCTGTGTCCAAGGCTTCTGAGAACACAGAGTAGGCATGATGTCCAGGCCCCAGATGATTAATGTCACTTAACTGGAACTAATTTCTATAAGATTTAATTCAAATCAACAAACAAGTGGCAAGCATCTGCTCCCACCTGTACAGCGCTGGACTGGGCACTGGGGACACAAACATTTTCAAAGGATGAATTCTGTGTCCTCACAAGCTTGCAGTCCACCAAGAGACAAATAGTACTATGACGAGGTAGAGTGTGAGGGGGGCAAAGGAGAGGCAGAGACAGAACGTTCTGGGAATGTTTGAGGAGGAAGAAAATGCTTTTATCTAGAAGAATCGAGGAAGGCTTTGTGGAAGAGGGGGCACCTGAACTGAGAGGTAAAGGAAGGTAAGGAAGAACCCAGTGGTCAGAGAGGAGGACATAGTGCATTCCAGGCCAGGGGATCAGCCAGTGTGAAGGCAGGAAGGTAGATGGAGTGTGGAATGGAGGGAGTGGCTTAACAGTTCAGATGAACCAGAACACAAAATACATGGAAAGGGAAAATGTGAAATAAGACAAGAAAGGTCCATTGGACAAGACTGGGTCCAACCTTCAATGCCAGGCAAATGAGACTCTAATGTCCTTTGTTTTTACATCACCTTCATTTCCCAGTATATCTGCCCTCTCTCCTACTTAGGCCACCATCCCTGATAGTGAAGAATGAAAAAAGATTTTTTTTTTTAAGTTCAGCAAATCTAGCCAGTGCACCAGCGGTGTCAGGCAGTATATGCCGTGTTCTCCCTCCATAGTTCCCTGCCTCTACAAAGAAAGAAGAAAAGCGAGTACATTCTCATCTCTCTTCTTCAAGAAGCAAGCTTGAGGCAGCTAAGTGATGCAGTGAAGAGAATGATGGACCTGGAGTCAGAAGCCCTGAATTCAAATTCTGATCCAGACACTTTTAGCTGTGTGACTCTGGACAAGTCACTAAAACCTCTCTCTACCTCAGTTTATCATCTGTAAAACTGGGATTATAATAGCACCCAATTCTGTGAGGACTAAATGATATAGAATAATAAATCACTTTACATAAACCTTAAAATGCTTTATAAATGGTCACTATTATTGTCACAATTCTATAGCATTCAGTGCAAATTTTGGTGCTGCTCTTTTCATTTGCACTGGCATAATTCCTGGCCCTGTTTCCTTCATTTTGCATCTATTCATAGAATACTAATGTTGCAAGATTTTATTCTGTGAACTCTAGGAAGCCCTTGAAGTATTTTGAGCAGGGGAGAGATTTGCTCAAGCTCATGTATAAGAAAGGCTATTTTGGAAGCTGCATGAAGGATGGATTAGAAAGAGGAGACACGGGATGAAGGGGTCCCAGGAAGGAGGAGACTTTCATAATGATGGACAGATGAGTGATGGTGACTTGAGGTACTTAGAGGTACTGTCTGTATGATGTCATTGGGTTTGGAAGACATCAGAAGAACCGATGTGAGATAGGGAAGATGGCAGATAGGTTGGAGCCTTTGTTCCTAAAACTGTTTGCTGTCAAATGTCTGTTAAATACAAGGCGTAGTATCTCAGCATGGAGTGAGTTCAGGCTCTGAGAGAGGCACTAAGCACCTGGCCACATCCTGAGAACGATCGTGGTTCACACACTTCTGAGGTTATCATTGGCCATTTGTGAAAAGTGAGATGTTCATCACCCTGCCCCTCAATGATTTCATTCCTATGCAGCTTATTGGAAAGGTCTGTAAGGCAGGAGAGCAGAAGGGAAATTCAGAAGCAGGGTCTGAGGACAGACTGGATTTCTTGGTGCCCTTTGGAAGTTACTGAGAAGAAGGATTGACCTTCAAAGACCACATTAGCATCTTCCCACACATATTTGTGTTGGCTTTGGCTGCTCCAGCTAAGCCCTTTGTCTTATACATTGATGCCAACCTGGAGGTGTTGGGGATCATCTGGAACCAGGAGAGTTACAACTACCAGAAGTCTTTTGAATCCTATTTAGTTTGATAGCCAGAAACTCACTGACATGCTCACCGTACAAAGTCTGGGATTGACACCAACCCAATGACCAAAATTCTCACAAGTGCCAAGATGGTGGCTGCCAGCCAGGGATGGTCAGTTCTGTCCACTACAGGCCAAAAAACTGATCCCACAAATGCCAGTGACCTCTTCCATAGGTGCCATATGTCAGAGGCCATGATGGTCTACTGATGTGAAAAAAACCTGGATTAACCTCTATTTGAGGCTTGTCTCTGATACTTGCAAGTTGTATGACAACAGGCAAGTTAATTAACCTTTCTGATCCTCACTGCCTCACCTGTGAAATGGGGGTGGCAATGTCCTACTCTGCAGGGCAGTTGTAAAGTATTTTATATAGTTGTGGGAATTCTCTCTGACAAGAGAAGTCACAACTCATAGATACCTCCTCATCCCATGCAACTCTTGCCCATGTCTTCCTACAAAGCCTTCCTCTGGGCTTCTTGAATTTGTCTGGGTCCTGATCAAACACAGCATGCAGGCTGCCCATAAACCATCCTTCACTTTGGATACATGCCAATTAACAAGCCAGCACTGATTAAGCACCCACTGTGTCCCAGCTGTGTGGCCCTGTACCCCCAGGGAATGCTCTTGAGACTGGTAGTCACATCAGTGACTGGCATTCTCTACAGCACAAAACTAGAAGTCTCAATCACTGTGCTAGGCACTAAGGATGCAAACAGAAAAGCAAAATACTGCCTGCCCTCGAGGGATTTCTACTCTACTGGGAGTGCAAGTCTTCATTGGTATTTACAGCACCTACTCATGCCTGCCATGGACGTCTCCACTTAAAAGCGTGGAAAGTTGCTTTGTAAGCCTTGAGGCAAATATTGTGTGAAGAGAGCAGGTTCCTAACCTCAGAAAAGTACAGTCTAGGATGTGTTCCTATATATTTTACAGGAAAGCAAATATGGATATATAGGAAGAAAGTTCTAAACCAACAGAAAGAAAGAATGAAGCCCTGCTCCAATTGCCCACATGCAGGTGAGCAGGGATGATGGGCAGGGACCTCTGGTCAATAAGTGGCCGCATCCCTCCCCGGCCAGCCTCACACATCCCATGAGAATGTCATAAGAGTAAGCTATGATAAGAGGCTTCCAATGTTTGCCATTGGGGAGACCTAGTGGGGATGGGGAAGGGGATGTGGGCTGAGGAGGGCAGCAAGGGGGCAGTTTTATAACATTTACAAATCAATTACGGTCTAATTTTGGAAGATCTAGAACCAATCCATCCATCAACAAGCATGTAGTAAACACCTCCTATGAGCCAGGTGCTATGTTAAGCCCTGAGGAAATAAAACCAAAAATGCAAGTCACTAACCTTAAGGATTTTACATTTTATGAGAGGAAACAACACATGCCCCCTAAAAGCACAAACAAATATATAGGAAATAAAGACAAAGTCAAGCTGGAAGTCAGGAAAGGCTTTATGTATGTATACAGGAGGTGGTGTCTGACCTGAGTTTTGAAGGCAAGTACAAACTCTAGAAAACAGAGGCAAGAAGGGAGTGAATTTTAGGCACAGGACAGAATGATAGATGGGAGAGAGAATGTCTTCTGTAGAAATACCAGACTCAAAGAGTTGACTACTGCTTGAAAACATGGGAAAATCCATCTTTAATAGAGTTTTTAGTTTCACCTTTAAAAAAAAATCTGAATCTGAAAGTAAGGAAAGCAAGAGAGATTTTGAAGGGACCCCCATAGCAGGGGCAGTATTTCTCTTTCTTCCAAGTCACTGTTAGCTGGGCTTAAAGCATGGGCTGGTCTCCTTCCTAAGAGAGACATTAAAAGGGCCAGAAGGATACTTCTATGGACCATTTAGATGAAGGCAAAGAAGATCATGAAGACACTGGAGATCAAGCCATATCAGGATCAGTTAAAGGAACTGGGGGTGTTTAGGCTGGAGAAAAGAAGCCTGTAAGAGGGAGAGGAGACATGAGAGTTGGCTTCCACTATTTGAAGACTGTCAAATGGAAGCTCGATTAGATTTGCTTTTCTTGCCCCAAGAGGATAGAGTTGGGAGCAAGGGCACGGAAATTATAAAGATGCAATTTTAGGCTGACTCAGTAAAAAGTTCCTAATAATTACAGCTACTCTCAAATGGAGTAGTCTACCATGTGAGGTTATGGTTCCCCATTTCCTTAAGGTTGCCAAGCTAGAGATGTGTGCTTTCTTGTTGAGGTGGCTAGGGGGTGAAGTGGAGAGAGTCCTGCAGTCGGAGAAGGAAGACCTGAGTTCAGATTGGCCTCATATATTCGCTAGCTGTGTGACCTGCGGCAAGTCACTTAACTTCTTTCAGCCTCAGTTTTCTAATCTGTAAAATGGAGGCACTCAGAGCATAGTTCACAGGATTATTTTGAGGATCAATTGAAATAACACGGAAGTGCTTTAAAAACCCCAAAGATCTATGTGAAAGCTGGCAGTGATAACCACTGGAGAAGTTGTGCAATGATTACTGCTCAGGTATGTCTTGAACAAGTTGGCCTTGAGGTCCCTTCCAACTCTCAGATGCTGGAATTGTATGAGCCCTTTATCGCTCAGCAAATCTGTTTAATCTTTAGAACCAGACTTCAGTGAGATCAAAGAGCATCCTTCAGC
Source organism: Pseudochirops corinnae (assembly GCA_028646515.1). Classification (NCBI taxonomy): domain Eukaryota; kingdom Metazoa; phylum Chordata; class Mammalia; order Diprotodontia; family Pseudocheiridae; genus Pseudochirops; species Pseudochirops corinnae. The sequence goes on along the minus strand of CM053590.1, from coordinate 17,585,405 downwards.
TGAAGGGGATTTGTGTTTCCCACAGATCTTGGACATGAACAGAAGTTTTCAAGCAGATCCACAGAGACTGAAGATGCCATAAACAGCCTTCCTCAAGTTCAGACAATCCCCAAGCAAATGCTCGCTGAATCTTTGATGTCCCTCTCAAATGGAGAACAAAATTTCAAGTTTCCGATGTCTGTCCTGGGAACATGGCACCATCCAAGTAAGGGAAATTCCAAAGGGCACTACACACAGATTCAGGAGTATCTTTGTGGCCTGGAAGTTCATCCTCCTGCCTTCATTCAGAACCACATCTTAAATAGCTCAGACAAATGTTAGCCTACAGAATTCCTAAAGATGTGATGGTTTAAAAAAAAAGAATGGAAGAAAAGAGAGGAGGGAGGAAGGAAGGAAGGAAGGAAGGAAAGAAATTAGCCCCTTCAAGTACCTGAGTTGTTAGGCTCTACTAAGACATAGAGGCCTCTAAAAACCATCTAGTACAATTCTCTTATTTTACAGGTGGGTAAACAAGGGCCTAGAGAAGTTACATGACTTGCTCAAACAGGCAGCAAATGGCAGAGGTGGAATTTGAACCCAGGTTCTTTGATTCCGAATCTAGTGTTCTTCCCACTAGCACATATGGTTTCTTCAGACTCAAAATCCCAATTTTTTAAACCTCTGCCCATAAATCCTATTTTCTGACCATCTTAATATATGAATGGGAAGAGGGTCTGTGGTTTTGGTGACATAGAGGAGCTCCTCGCATGTAAATTCCCTCCACCAATGCAAATCACAACCGATTATTTTGTAGACAAGGCAGCGTCACAGATGAGAGCTGAAAGGGACTTAGCAGCCATCTAAGCCAATATCATTTTACGTAGTAGGAAACTGAGGCACATAGAGGTTAAATAACTTAACCCATGATCACACAATCCGGCCTTTCTGACTCCCAATGCAGCAAGCACTCTACCCACTTTACCAAACTGCCTGGATTCTTTTATATTGCCATCAAAAGGCTCATTCTTCTTATTTAATTCCATGAAAAAACAGATTGCCTAATAAGGAAGCCAAGAAAAAAAACAGGCCATTTTATTGGAGAAATCACTAAATTTGATAAATGACTTGAAATTCATAGTAAGTTCTTTAAGACCCTGAGCTCTATACAGCTGGCTGGGCCATCCTTGATCCCAAAACAATCATCTTTTCTGATGATGAATGAGTTTGGTTTGAAAATTCTAATCCTGCCTAGTTCTGCACATTTTCCATTTCAGCAAGTTCCAAGTTAAATGGTGCATGTGGAAATGAATTGGAAAGATTGCCCTGCTCTCACTCAGCCACCCTGTCAGCCAGTCATGGACACATACCCTTCTACCTGCCCACTAAGTTGGAAATTCTTTTAGGGTTAACGGAGATTAGCTACCTCTAACTTGGACACCATTCCTCTCTGTGTTCTTGGAGAAAATGCTGGTCCTACTGGAATTTGTCTTGGTGTTGACAGGGAATATTTCTAGAGCAGAGGTTCTTAACTTTATCCGTGTAAATAGGCTAGCCAAGCAAAAGCAGTGAACAGAGCAACATGTAGATACAGTACTCCACACACATAGCCCCCCCCCCCCCATCTCCCTACTATGAGAATAAAAATCTATTCATTAAGATTTGGCATTAGGTTCTGATTTGAGAATTTTAGTGAGGGAGATGCAACCCACAAAGTTATCTGTTCTTCTCCTCCCACGAATATTCTCAACTCAAATGTCATCTACTCCTTCCCTGATCACAACCCCTAGAATTGAGCCCTCTCATTTTATTTCATTTCATTCATCCATTCATTCATCAATTCATTCAACAAGCACTTTTTGGGTTCAAGGCACTATGCTATGTGCTCAGGTGGAAGAAATATATGTGATAAGAAGGGAAAGGCATTTACACATAATAGTGAAGAAAAGGGATGAGGGAGTCTGCTGGAAGCATAGAAGATAGGTCCAGGCAAAGTGCTATTAATGAGCTGTTTGAGGAAGGTGTGATCACTTTCTCTAGAGGGAGGAGGAAAAGGGAGGACTTGAGATGTGAGAGAAGACTTCCAGGAAGAGGTGGCCCCTTCATTGTGGGTATGGAAAGCAGGAAGTAATTTAAACAGTCATGGAAAGTTTCTGAGGAATAGAATTGGCAAAGGCATGAAAGGGGAAAGAGCAGAATAAGAATGAACTAAGGAGATAACTCCAGTTTGGTGGGAACATGGACTATGTGACTCTCTTACACATCAGATCCCTTCTCACTCTCTTAAATGACTACCTCCCTTCACCACTTTCTTGCCTAGACCATTATAATACTCTCCTAATGAATCACCCTAATTCCAAGTTCTCCACTCCATAATCCATTGTCTAGACCACTGTCAAAATGGTCTTCATAAAGCCCAAGTTTGGCCACCATTTTCCTGTTCAAGAACCTTCCATGGCTTCAGATTGTCTTTAGGATAAAATACAAGCTCAGCTTGGTGTCTAAATCCCATCACAGTCTGCCTCTAGACTGCTTCTCATACTTATTTAATACTATTGTCCCTCATTTGCTACCCAACCAGACTGGTTGCTATGCCCTGAACTCCACATTTCATCTCCCACCTCCAGATCTTTGCATTATAACCTCTTAGACTCTTCAAGAGTCAAATATTGTCCCATATTGTCCATAAAGTTTCCAGATCCTCCTCAATTATTAATTTTATTTCCCTCTTCAAATTATCTTGAATTGTTCAGGGTAGACCTTAGTAACTAGACCTGTGATTTCATTACTATAAGAAACTCCCAAGTGAAGAAACTCCTTCTACTCATGTAGGTCAGCACCCTCTCTGCAACTTATGTTTTTAGACAATTATCTGGAGTATATATTTGTCCAGAGTAACACAGCCAATATGTGTCCAAAGACACACATAACCCTGGACCCAGGGCTTCTTCACACTGCCTCATACATATCTATATATGTTGTATCTCTCAAATTCAATGTAAACTCCTGAAGGCAATAACTTTTTCATTTTAAATTAGTGTCACAAGCACCTTACACAGTTCCTTACCTATAGTAGGTGCTTAATAAATGTTTCACATTGAATTGAAGGTGACTTATACATGAGAACACTGGAAAGGTAGACTAGAATCAGATGATGGAAGGCCTTGAATGTCAAGGTCATATTTTATTCACTAGACAATGGAGAACCACTGAAGATTTTCCAATAGAACAATTCCATTAACAAGTATTTTGTCTCTCCCTCTGTCCCCCTCGTTCTCAATGAAAAATTAAATTAAATTAAAATAAACCTTTATAACAAATGCAAATGTCAGACAAAAAAATTCCCATATTGGCCTTGTCCAAAAAGCATATCCTGCATCTTGAGTCCATCACCTGTATGTCAGGAGGTAGGTAGTGTTCTTCATCCCTGTGTGATCATGGTTGGTCATTGTATCAGTCAGAGTTCTTATATTTTTCTTTTATTGTTTTGTCTTTCCAGTTTTGTTGTTATTGCATAAATTGTTCTCCTGTTTTCACTCTCCTCTGCATCACTTCATGCAAGTCTATTCATTTCTTATGACACAATATTGCCCCATTACCTTCATACGCCATAATTTTGTTCAACCACTTCCTATTTGATAGACACCCTCTTAAGAGCAATGAGAAGAGTTGCTCTAAATATTTTTTGTATTTTGGTCCTTTTCCTCTTTCTTTTATGGCTTTGGTGAATACACATAGTAGTGGAGCTGCTGGGTCAAAAGACACTCACAGTTTAGTAGCTTTGGGGATGTGGTTTTAAATTGTTTTTGAGAATGACTGGATCAATTCACAACTCCTTCAAGAGATCATCAATGTACAGTACTTGTTTTTCACAACCCCTACAGCATTTGTCATTTTTCCCTTTTGTAAGCTTTGCCAGTCTGATGGGTATGAAGTGGAACCTCAGAGTTACATTAATTTGCATGTCTCTAATTACCAGTAATGTGGATAATTTTTTTCAAATAGATATTGATAGTTTGAAACTTCCTGCTCATATCCTTTGTCCATTTATCAATTGAAGAATGTTTCTTATCCTTATCTCTTTGAATCAACTTCTTATACTTATACATCTTGGAAATGAGACATTATCAGAGAAACTAACTACGAACACAATTATTCCTTTCTAATCACAGTTGCATTGGTTTCATTTGTGCAAAATCTTTTCAACTTTATGTAATAAAAATTGCCCCTTCTATTTTCCTGTGATCCTTTCTGGCCCTTATTGTCTTTCCCTTTCCATAGATCTGAATGAAAATTTATTCTTCCTTTAATTTGTTTGTAATATAGCCTTATATATCTAAGTCATTTATCCATTTGGAACTTATCCAAGGATCCAAATGGATGTACTGTGTGAGGTGTTACCACGGATGGGGAACCTGTGGCCTAAATTCTACCAGACAGTTTTCCACTTTGTCCCAGTGGTTTTTGCTCCAGCTGCTGGGGTTTCAGGGTTATTGAACACCAGGCTACAAGTTTCATTTGCTTCTATATGTTGTATAGCTAATCTGTTCCCCTGGTTGACCTCTCCATTTTTTAACTAGTTATAAAATAATTTTTATAATTACTGCTTTGCAGTATAGAGTTTGAGATCTTGCACTATGAGGCTCCTTCCTTTCCAGTTTTTCTATTATTTCTCTTGAGATCCTTGATCCTTCATTCTTCCAGATTAATTTTGTCATTAATTTTTCTAGCTCTATAAAGTAATACTTTATAACTAAATTAATTTAGGTAGCATTGTCACTTTTATTATAATATCTTGACCTACCTATGAGCAAATAATATTTCTCCAAAATTTTAGGTCTGTGTTTCCATAAAAAGCATTTTGTGCTTATATCCATATAGCTTCTGTGTGTGTCTGGGTATACAGATTCTGAAGCATTCTTTATCTTCTATAATTATTTTAAATGAAATTATTCTTTCATAGGACAACTTATTAGATATGAAAATAATAGTCTTGGGACAGCTAGGTGGCATGGTAAATAAAGCACGGGCCCTGGCGTCAGGAGGACCTGAGTTCAAATCTAACCTCAGACACTTAACACAAAACTAGCCATGTGACCTTGGGCAAGTCACTTAACCCCAATTGCCCTACCTTATCCCCTCCAAAAAGAAAAAAAAATAATAATCTTGCCCCACTTTGGACTTCTCTTCTCCAGGCTAAATACCTCCAGTTCCTTCCCTCTTATGCCATGGTTTTGAGTGTTCTCAATGACCTGGTCACTGTCCTCTGGAGTGTTCTAGTTTGCCAATGCCTTTCCTAAAAATACAGCACCCAGCACCCAATGCAGCAATTCAGATGTGGTCTGACCAAGAAAGCAGATAGCAGGACCATCCCTCTATGACACTGGACACTGAGCTTTTTTCAATTTAGCATAAAAATCACAACTCTGGCCAAGATTGTCAACTAACCTGTAATTACATTAGGAACTCCCACAGGAAGAAACTCCCTCTGCTAATGTAGGTTGGCATCTCCTCTGCAGCTGAGGGTCTTCAAGTGGCTTTGAGTGCAGACAAGTAGAATTACCTCCCCAGAGTCACATGACCAGTATGTGTCAGAAGTGGGACTCAAACCCAGGTCTTCTGGACTCTAACGCTGGAGCTCTCTCTGAGCACTATGTCTCATTGCCTCTCCTAAAGTGTTGGAACTGGCTCATGAACCCCAAAGTTCCATTACTTGCTCCCAATTCTTTCTTAATTCCAGAATAACAGATCTCCAAGCAAAAAGGGAATTCCCTCCCAAGACCAACCCCCGTTCCCACTGTGTCTGGACTGTTTGGTTGGTGTTTGCTCCTGCGGATTGACCATGTCAGGAGTGGAGGGTGCTTCAGCAGCCCCAGGAGGGGAGGGGAGGAGAGCAGAGGAAAGGAAAGGAAAAACATTTGTATTGCCAGTTAAAGGCGAGGAGGGCTAACGATAATGAAAATTATTGACGTCGCCTAGGATTTTACAGTTTACAGGGCACTTGGACGTTCTACATCTGAGTCTTCATAAAGACCTGGGGTAGCTGGGTGGTGCCCTAGTGCACAGAAGACAGGTCCTGGAAGCAGGAAGACCTCTCTATGAGCTCAAATCTGCCTCAGACACTTCCTAGCTGTGTGACCCTGGGCAAGTCACTTCACCCTGTTTGCCTCAGTTTCCTCATCTGAAAAAGAGCCTGAGAAGGAAATGGCAAACCCGTCCAGCGTCTTTGCCAAGAGAACCCAGAGAGTCAGATATGACTGAAAACGGCTTAATGTCCACAAGGACAATGAGCTTTTATGTGGCCTTTTAAGGCTTTCGAAGAGCTTTGACAACACCTCATTTTAATCTTCACAACAACGTGGGGATCAGGTGCTATTATTGTCTCCATCTTTCAGATGGAGAAACTGAGGCAGACGGGGCTAAGTGACTTGCCCAAGGTCACATAGCTAGTAAGCTTCTGGGGCTAGATTTGAACTAGGGACTTTCTGACTTCAGGTCCATTATTCTGTCCGTCGTGCCGCTTCACTGCGAATACTATGGGTAGCCCCTTTTCTGGCATAGGAGGCTGCAGCTCAGAGGTCATAGTCACGGAGCTGGCAAGTGTTGGGGATGGGACTGAAGCCAGGTCTTGCTGACTCCAAGGCCAGCCCTCCACCCGCTGGTGCGTGTTGGCTCTCTACACAACTGCAACTATCACTTATGGGTTCAATAACAGTAACAATGAAGTCCACGCAGGGACCAGCTTGCTGCCCTAGATTCTGGGATTCCCTCACTGCCCTCAGCATGCTACATTCAAACACGGGGCAAGGTTCCACCTCCTAGGCGAGCCCCTTCCTCACTCCCACACCACCCCTGACTCCCCTAGGGATCACACCCTGCCCCTCCTGAAAATTACTTGTATTTTCCTTACATCTGCTTATCTGTTTACACGGATCCACATGGTAGAATATAAGCTTCATGAGGGCAGGGCCTTTTTTTCTCTTTATTCTTCGTCTCCAGTGCCTAGCATATAGTAAGTGTTTTTTAAAATGCTCAAGGAATTGTTTTTAATCAAATGAGGATCTTCTGAGTTCCTATTCTATGCCATATCTGATGCCGTAGATGATAAAGAATTCGTACTTTTGGTGAAGAAACAGAACATACGCCCATTAAGCAAATAAAATTCAAGATGGCGTATCATGTAGTGCCAGTATGTGCCAGTATGTACCATCACAGATCAGGAGAGAGGGAAGCCTTGTGATCTCAGCTGCAGGGGAGACAGTATAGCAGGGAGAAAGCCATTGAGAGTGATGGCAGATCAGGGGCAAGCCTGGCAGTGGGTAGCATGAGGCCATCACAAGAAGACAGCTGTTTTGCTGAGTCGGAGGCATGAGTTATCTGGACAGCTGGGTGTGCATTCATTACACACACCCCTCATGTATACGATGCCCCATCGGATCGCTGTGCACTTGTGGGAGAGTGAGCTCATGGTCTATGAGGCTTCTGTTGCACTATTTGTATCACTTTATTAGTTCCTTAAATCTCTTTGCTTTGAAACCAGATGGTGATCTCAAAGATAGGAAGTCCAGTTTCTGTTTCTTCTTTTTCCTGCCCACCCCCACCCCCACAGGAGGAGGCACATAGGATGAGATCAAGTGTCCAAATCTGGGTCCAGCTGGGTTAGGGGATGACAGGAGACATGGAGGAAGCTGAGACTCCCCCACCAGTCTTGTTTCCCATTAGTCTCTCTTGTGACCCACCTGGTGGAGCAGGGGCCTTATGGACTTCACTCAGATTATTCCCCTTAGTCCTCTCATTCTTGACTTCTCTGGGCCTCGTAGATCCCAAATCTAGGCATAGAAGAGATCTCAGAAGTCACCAAACCCAATCTCCTCTTTCATATATGAGCAGACTGAGGCTTAGAGAGCAAAGGGGAGTGGTCCAAGACCACAGAGCAATGAGTGTCAGCACTGGGGTGTGAACCTAGGTCCTCAGACTCCAGGCTTCATGCCTTCACCAGCCCATGTTGCCTCAGTTTCCCAATCTTTAAAATGGTGATAACAATACCTTTCCTGACAACCTTGGGGTTATTGTAAATGTCAAATGAGACAATGTCAACCAGGAAAAACCCAACTTTTAAAATGAAAGAGGGAAGGAAGGAAGGAAGGAAGGAAGAGAAGAAGGGAGGGAGGGAAGGAGGAAGAGAAGAAGGAAAGGAAGAAAAAAGGAAGGGACAAAGGAAGGGGAGGGAGGGAGGAAAGAGGAAAGAAAGGTTCACCTTAAAGAGTAAATTTTGTTTTGAAAAATGTTTGAAGATTGTTGTTTCCCCTTCAGAGTTGACTCAGAACTGCTAGAAATGGGGTCTTTGTGGGGAGGTCTCTGTACAATTCTGGGCCTAGAGAAGTAGATCAAAGCTGCTGAGAGCCTGGTTCCAGCGCTGTAGACCCCAGGAGCTGAACTCCGAGGTCTCTAGACTCAGGATCCAGTGTAGCTGCTCTGGGGAGCAGAGATGAGTCATGACTGTAAAACCAAGCTGTCATCTCCTTTAGGCAGATTCAGAGCCAAGAACTACAGGACAAGATTCTCTCTCCCTCACCTGCACCCCCCAGCCCCCAAGGGATATTGTAGAAGGCACCATCGCCTCCTCACTGTCACCTATCCAGAAGCTCCCAACAAGAGGGAGAGAAGTGCCTAAGAGCAGAGAGGGAAGATCGCTGAGCCCAAAGGCAGGTGTTCACACAAAAGGTCAATTGCAGGCATTGTATGATCTGCTCCCCTGCTCCTTCTTTAGCTTGTGATTTGGACCTGCAAGCAATTGCCTGTACCCAGTGTTATGGGGCAAGGCGCGGATTCCTTGCAAATTCCACAGGAGAATTCTTTCCAAGTCAGCATCAAACTATTGATGACTGACTGCTCTTTGGGGCCGCTACTCAACCAGTACCAAATCCAGTTAAATGTTTGATCAGCTAGGCTGTTATCTCTCCATCTGTTCCACAATTAGAAACTTTATGAAAAGTTCTGCCAAAATTTAGGAAACATTATCTGCATGATTGCTCTGATTTATCAGTGTAGTGAATAGAAAGTGGAACAAGGTTGTGATGGCACCCTGAAGGCCCCTTGAGATCACGGCTTCTTCTTCTGGCCATTCACTAACCAGCTCTTTAATAATGCATATTAGAACTTTGCCAGGAATCCCAGTCAATCTCACCAGACCATAGTTTGAAGATTCTATTCCCTTCCTTTTTTTTGAAAATCAGGACCAGGTCAGCCATCCTCCAGTCCTCCAGTCCGATCTCTCCCATTTTGCCCAGTCCTTCAAGAATCGCTCACGGGTGTTCAACAGTCACATTCCCCAGTTCCTTCATTTGCCTAAGGTGTGGTTAGTGCATCTGGGCCGGGTGACCTGAATGTGACTGGGACATCTGAGGCAGCCAGGCCCTCACTTGCTCCCTGCATATGCTGGGTATCAGTTCTCCATTAGCTGTTTTTGTTCTGTCCTTTCCAATCCACCGATCATTCTCCTTGCCAGGGAAGCCAGAAGCAAACTGAAACTGTGCAGCTCTGGCTTCTTTCTGCAGCCAGCCATTCTCTTCCCATCTACCCCCAAGCAAGAGTCTTTTTCCTCCTCTGATTTTTCCCTTTCTGCCCAGTATAACTTTACAGAACAGCTAGGGCAGGACGATGGTGACGACCCCATGGGGGGAAGCTGGGGGTCTGTAGCTATGGCTCATTTCACCATCCAAGAAGTAAATGGTGTGAAGCAGTAATGCGGCCTAATAGCAAGAGTGGAGGACTGCAGTACCCCATGACATGATGCCTCTCCTCAGGCCATGTGTAAAAAAAAAGGCAAAATGATGGGGGACAGAGAGATGCAAGTCCTCTGACTAATGGTGGCCAATTACACTTGAACCCTTATTCCCTTCCCCTTTGTCTGGGTGCTACTGATGCTGACTTCTTTTTCTTTTCTTTTCCCTCCCTCCCTCCCTTCCTTCCTTCCTTCCTTCTTCCTTCCTTTCCCCTTTCCTTCCTTCCTCCCTTCTTTTCTTTCTTTACCTGGACCTTCCTATTTCACTCAGGCTAGAAATACAGCCACCATTCACAGGGCCAACCTTACTGCTGATTAACTCAGAAGCTTTAACTGCTCCATTTCCAAGCTGGAAGCTGGTTCACCCTCTCTTAGGTAGCCCAGGTTCCTCACTCCCATTCCTGGGGACACAACATCTTGGTGCCCATCTTAGCAGAGATATTTGATTAGTTTTAGCCCTACTCCAATTCAGAATTGTTGAACTCAAGCACTTCCTCAGCCTCCCCTAGCATCAGGAATTGCTATGGGGGGTAGGGGGGAGAGAGAGACAGACACCACCATACCCAGATGGTGCTAATATCTGAACATTTTCTTTTATTCTGCCACAAACTGTATATTGTGGACTAGATTTAATTCTCATAAACACCCATAATCAACACAGACATGTGTATTTCTTTGCATCCTTAGGCACTTGTGTTTCCAAAGTTTTTATATTTATCCTATATCCAAGCTATCTGCAATTACCAAATATAGAAATAGAAAAGAGAGGAGGGGAGGGGACAAGAAAGAACGGAAAAGAACAGAAGGGAAGGGAAGGGAAGGGAAGGGAAGGGAAGGGAAGGGAAGGGAAGGGAAGGGAAGGGAAGGGAAGGGAAGGCAAGGCAAGGCAAGGCAAGGCAAGGCAAGGCAAGGGAAGGGAAGGCAAGGGAAGGCAAGGGAAGGCAAGGGAAGGCAAGGGAAGGCAAGGGAAGGGAAGGCAAGGGAAGGCAAGGGAAGGCAAGGGAAGGCAAGGGAAGGGAAGGGAAGGCAAGGGAAGGGAAGGGAAGGGAAGGCAAGGGAAGGCAAGGGAAGGCAAGGGAAGGCAAGGGAAGGCAAGGGAAGGCAAGGGAAGGCAAGGGAAGGCAAGGGAAAAAGACCTAGATGTGAATTATCTATTAAAATGCAGGTATGCAATATAACCACTAGTGGGGCTAGAGGGAGTAGCATGGAGGATCTTAGAAAAAGGAAAAAAAACCCAACATAGTCATTTGTCTTTCAAGTTTTGGGATTTAAGCACACACACACACACACACACACACACACACACACACACATTTCCCTAGAGAAGTTAATCATTAATGGAAATTTCAGGAAAACTGTGTTCAAATACACAAAAAAGCTCTCTTGTACCCATTTTCCAATCTAAGACTACAAGATGCCAATCAGCAGAGGAAAGGGTACATGTATCTTGCAGCATAACATCTATACCTGTAGCATTTGGTCAGTAATTTTTGCATAATAATTGACATTTCAATAGTGCCTACTGCCTTGAGAGATGCTTTATATCCATTAGTTCATTTGAGATTCCCCAAAACACCAGGAGATAGGTAGTAACATTAATACCATTAAGTCTAAAATAATAAATTCCATCAAGTGATCACATTATTCAAATTTGCACTATTCAAAGTTATAATTATATGTGAAATATGATAATTGGTTCTAACTAATGGAAATATTCAATAAATACTAAATTTTATCTGTTTATTGATGTAATGTAACAAAAAAGAGTAATAAAATGTATTTCTGATTTTATTATAAATAATAGAGTAGTTTGGGGCAAGCCAGATGGCTCAATGTATTGAAAGCTGGCCCTGCAGTTAGGAAAACCTGAGTTCAAATCCAGCCTCAGATACTTGTGTGAACAGCTATGTGACCCTGGGCAGGTCACTTAAGCCAGTTTGCCTCGGTTTCCTCATCTGTAAAATGAGCTGGCAAAGGAAATGGCAAACCACTGCAGTATCTCTGCCAAGAAAACTCCAAATGGGGTCATAGAGAGGGGCATGACTGAAAAACTATTGTAATAATAATTTGTGTAATACCAAGCCTCTTCTTCCTTTCTTCCCTCCCCCCCCCCCCCACCCCAGCAGTGTCTCCATCTGAAGTATTCTTACTTTTGTCCATTTTGGTAAGGCCTTTTTAAAAATAATATGGCACCCAGCAGGTCAGCACATCTACTCTAACCACAGGCAAGTACATAATATTGTTCAATTGTGTCTGATTCTTTGTGACTCCATGGACTATCATGCACTGATTCATCCATGGGTTTTCTTGGCAGAGATACTGGTTTGCCATTTCTTTCTTCAGCTCATTGTAAGATAAGGAAACTGAGGCAAACTGGCTTAAGTGACTTGCCCAAGGTCACATAGCCAATAAGTGTCTTAGGTAGGATTTGAACTCAGGTCTTCCTAACTCCAGGAGCTTTATCCACTGAGCCACCTAACTGCCTCTGATAAGAATTAATGGCATATCACACCCTCAACTAGCTCACACAAGTCATATTCATTGAATTTTGGCTTACATTAAGGGTGCCCTGGTATCCTTTTATAATTCACACTAGCTCGCATTAATCATGACCTTGGCCTATGGATGTTGTTTTCCCTTTTTCTTTGAGGCAGGTGGTGTCGGTATTATTATCCTTATTTTAAAGTAGGCGGCTGAGGTTCAGAGGAGGAGCTGAATGACATATTCATGGACCTCGACCCAGGACACATCTGAGGCAGGATTAAGCCTCAGTGGTCCTGACTCCAAATCCAGCACTCCTTCCACTCTGCCACGGTGCCCTGCCAAAAACAGACTGGGGTACCAGAAATGTGCTGCCCAGGGGAGGGGTGGGAAAGGTCCAAAACCTAAGTATTTTCATGGCGAGGCAGTTTTCTAACTGATACAATAATTCCAGGACGGATCCATCTCTGTCTCTCTGTCTCAGCTTCTTTTGTCTCTGTCTCATTCTTCCTAATTCTCATTCTCCCTCTCCTTCCTTTTCTTCTTTCTTTCTGTCTTTCCTTCCTTTGTTCTTTCCTTCTCTCCCTGTCTTCCTTTCTCTCTTCTTCTTTCTTCCTTTCTCTCTCTTCCACTAACAACTGAAATGCCCCCCAAGTCCCTCACAGCCCTTTGCCCATCTTGGCTGAGTATTTTGTCCCAGACCATGTTGCAAGTGCCAAGCCTGAGACACAGGGTCTGACATCGTCCAAATGTTTTCATTAATCATAGTCTGAGAGTCATTTGGGGGGCACTCTTTGTTCTTAATGAGCCCCTTAGCATTTTGGACTTCATGCCTACCTATTATTGAAGCCGGCACAACTTGGAGACTACCTACCTAACCCCATCATCTTGACAGCAGTGAGCCTCAATGTGGACACTTTGACCACCGGGCTGTTAGTGGTGATGGTAAGCCTCCACTCTGATCGCTGGCAGCCATGGAGAAGTTTTTAGGCCAAAACTGGGGGCTTTTGATACTGGCCATAATTAACCTCTGCTCATTTTGAATTTTAGTATAAATAGTGTCATTAAATTCACAATTCCATGGGCTTCAAAGCCCAAAGTGCTGAGATGAAGGAACAAAGTTCTGATCCCAGAATTCCATGTACTACAGGGAGGTGAAGAAGAATATGGAGAAGTGAATGCCTTTCTAGTATTCCTCTAGTCTTATTACATAATGACTTATTCTGCCTTTGATTAAAACTGGCCCTGCTGAGAGCATCTTGAAAGCTAGACATTTTTAAGGACTTTTCAAAATCAATTAGCTCTAAAGAAAGGTGTCAGACACTCTCACGGGGGTGTCAGAAGAAAAGAGCTTTTATCATTATACAAAACAGTGAGCTATTGCTGTTGTTAATGAAGGGGCTACAAAGTTGTCGCCATGTAGGTATATGTGGTTTCCCCCACCTCTCCTTAAGTGTTTTGAGAATAACCAGGGAACTCAGAAGTCCTGGACAGAGACAGCTGCTATTGTTGTTTGTCCTTCCTTCTCAAGGAGGACCATGACATCAGGGAGGTGATACTATAACATGCAAGTGAATTGGATTTAAGTGAGGCAGGGCTGTGCAAGCTTACCAGCCTCACTTTCTCCTCCAGAGCCATCTGGGTCCAGTGGCCAGACATAGATCAGGACGACTGGAGATGGCCCCGGATGCAGTGGCACACCTTGGCCTTTTTAAGGTCCCAAGTCTGTTTGTCTGAGGCAACACCCATTCAGTGATTAAGGCTAGGTAAGAAATGACATTTCTTTTACCTAGTGGGAAAAAAATCAACCTGAGAAGGGAAGACCCTCAGGTTTTCTGGCCAAAACAGAAACAATTGCTATTTACATTCACTAACCTATCCAAACCCAAGCAATGATTTAGTGAGGCTTGGGCTGGGACTTATTGACTAATCAATGAGACAGGAGGAGATGGGGCACACATCTTTTACCAAAGTACAGACCAAGTTCTGTCTCAAAGATTCTCAGTTATTGCAATGCTGTCTGATCCCTTTCCTAGCCAGGGTCCCTCCCTGAGAAATCGGAATTTGACTCCTTCATAGCCTTCTCCAAGGAGGATTAAATTGGTGGCCTCAAAGGGGCATAGCAAATTCCTGCTTAATACATGGTCTGTTTTCTTACAATGAAAAGGAGAGGAAAACATCAGGTTACTAATGAATTCTAACAGGGAAAGGCCTCCCACAGAAAATAGATTTGAGTGAGCATGCTGGTTCCTATGTTAATTGGGCCCCCAGAAGGCCATTCTTGTCCTCTGAAAATCACTAGCACCCCCCTGCCCAGCTTTTCAGCATGGTGGTCAACTGCGTTTCCCCTTGGTAATCAACATTCCCGTCTGTAATGCGCCAAGCAGGGCACAATATTGGGGGGAACGGAGGGAGGTGGGGAAAGGGATGGGGTTACTTAAAATTGGAGCTTCAGAGATGTCGTGGTGCAGCAGCCAGCTGTGTACCATTGGCCAAGTCCTTTCTCCTTTCTCGGCCTCAGTTTCCTCACCAGTAAAACGAAGGGTTGGGTTTCTAAAGTTCCTTCCAATTCTCAATCTATGAACCTGCACCTGAAAGGCTCATCACAGAAATGTGAGCTATCATTACTGCCATTCTGAAGCATCCTGGATTGGGAGAAAAGGCAACTATATTTGTCCTTGGGTGGCTCCGAATCTATGACTCGAGGATGTTAGGTGCCTAAGATCCAGGCGATGAATTTCTTCAGAGAATCTGAGGAGCTCTCTCCTCTTCTGAAAGAAGGGGGAATCGTTTTACGTGGAATTATGGAGAGTTTCTTTGGGGGAAAGGGAATGTTTTACAAAGTTCCTTGACTGGAAATGCATAGGGTGTTTGTTCTGGAGGCAGCGAGGTGCCGGAGTAGCTAGGGCATCGGCTCGGACTCAGCATAAGCTGTGGTCAAGTCCTTCCTCCACCTGCCACAAGCTGGGTGCAAGTCTCTGATTTCTCATCTGTAAAATGCTGATAATAACAGTCCCTCCCGCCCAGGGATCAAATAAGAATATAAGAGTAAAATGTTTTGTAAACCTTAAAGCCCCATGTAAGTGCTAGCCATCATTACCTGATTATTTCTTAGCGCCATCAATATCATTGCCATTAACCCTGGTATGACTCCTCCTGCTCTAAGAAGGAAACGGACCAGATTGGATGAGAATTGGGGGATTATAACCAGCCAATTCTCCCAATGGGCTTTTATGTGTTTGTTCCCTGGCAGTCCTCTAGAACCCACCCATTTGGCTGTCCCTGTGACTTACATGGTAATGCTAAGAAACATGGTCAGAAGCAACTTGGGAGGGTACCAGTGGGTCTGAACTAAGCACCATATGTAGGGCTGGGCTCCCAGGGTTTTCCCATAGGACACTGACATTGAGAGGGTGCCAACCAAAGTGTGCATTCTCCCCACTAATTGCCGCCCCCCAACTGAGCTTTTCCCCAACTGGCTTGACCATGTGTGATGGTAATAATAGCTAACATTTATGTAGTAGTTCAAGGTTTGCGAAGTGCTTTACATGTTGTCTCAAAAACCTGGAGCAGTAGGTACTATTATTATCTTAATTTTACAGATGGGGAAACTGAGGCATGGGTTAAGTGATTTGCCCAGATCATATGACTAGTCAGTGGCAGTCTGGCTCCTGTATTCAGAGAGAATATGACAGCTGTCTTCAAGTATCTGAAGGACAACAACAAAGAAGGGTTAGACCAGTTCAGCTTTTCCCCAAAGATCAGAAACAATATCAGAAAGTCAATTTAAAGAAAGTCAATTTAGGCTTGATATCAGGAAAAACTTCCTAACAATCAGAGCTGCAAAAGTTGGATAGAAATAGTGAGTTCACCATCCCTGGAGGTCTTCAAGAAAAGACTGGATGGCCCCTTGTTGGGTACATTGGAGAGATTTTTTTTCCCACACACAGGTCAGAGCTGACAGCTGCTAAGCTCCTTCTAGCCCTGGGAGGCAGCAAGCCTGTGAGACCAACCAAGCAGTTCTTTTCTTGAGCTAGTGAGGATTCTTTCCAAACAGAGAACGAACTGTTCAAGTCTTCTCAGCTTCGGTTCAGCTCTGTGGAGCTGATGGGGAGTTCTGCCAGACGCGGGGTGCCCCTTGAAAGAAAGGCCAGGGATGGTGAGTCACATCTGAGCCCAGGAGCTGGGCTATTGAATGACAGCCGGGCTGAATGCTGTTGACGCAGAGCTGGCAAGAAGCAAGAGGAGAATAGGCAGCCACAGTTTAATTTCCTGTTTTTCTACCCCCTGCGAGAACCCATATTCTATAATCGCAATTTGAGGACCTGGTAGCCTCAGGGAACAAAGCTCATCATTAATGCCACGCTGTGGTTTTCCTGTGAACAATACTGCCCTTGTCTCCTAATTCAATTCGACAGATATTTTATTAAGTGCAGACCCTAGGCAATGGACTGAGCACAGCATGAGCCTTGGAATCAGAGAGACCCAAGTTCAAACTTAGCAGCTGTAGAATCCTTTGTAGGTCACTTAGGTTCAGCAAGCCTCAGTTTCTCTATCTGTAAAGTGGAGATCATAACAGCATCAACCTTGCAGTTGTTGTAAGGATCAAATGAGATAATTCAGTTCGGTGCTGACTAATGGTTGTTGAGAGCCCACTATTTCAATCAGTAATCATCCAAGTAACCAATCAATAAGTATATGTTAAATGCCTACTATGTGCCTGACACATAGTGGGGCAAACCCTGGAAACACAAAGAAAAAGTGGAAACAATCCTTTCTTTCAAAGAGCTTGCATTCTAATTAAGAAACATGCAAACACACATATGCGTGTAAGATAATGCACAAAATAGACCCAAGGTTAGGGTTAGAGAGGAACTGATATTCTAGAGGTGCTAGGGAACCAAATGAGTTTATGGAGGTCATGTGGTCAGACCTGAGCTCTAGTAGGCAGCTGTTGGGAAGACGGACTGGAGTGGGAAGACTTGAGAGAAGGAGAACAATTAGGAGGTTATTACAATAGTCCAGGAAGAAGTCTAGGACCTCGACCTGAACTAGGATGGTGGCCAAGGGAGAAGAAGGAAAGGAATGGAGCTGAGAGATGTTATGTGGGAGGTAGGTGCTATTGTTGTACTCTGTTTACAGATGAGGAAACTGAGTCAGATAGCAATTGACTTGCCCAAGATCACACAGCTAATAAGTGTGAGGCAGCATTTGAACTCAGGTCTTCTCAATTAAAAAATCAAGCACTCTAGCTCTTCATTATTTGACCTTGCTAGACTCTCATGTTCATCTTTGGGTTCATGCCCTCATTCTCATCTTTTAAAACTTGAGTTAGCAGTGAGTTTTCTGGGTAGGCAGCCACACCAGACTCTTTATGGACCTTCCCTGATTCTTCCTCACTAGTATAATGTGTAACTTGTCAGGACTTCATTCTTAAAAACTTCCCCCTCCCCCTGATCCAACCTCCCATTTAGAGTCTGAGGCCTCCAAGGAAAGAGATGGGAATCCCACCTCTCTGCCCAACCAACCACCTTCACTTATGAGCTGCATGACTTTTATAAACTCATTCCATTCCTCCAGGACTCAGTTTATCTGTCCAACTTCCTTTATGGAGTGTTTGTAAAGATCAAATGAGAATTGAGGGAATCTCTGTGAGATAAGAGGAGCTCAGTACACAGTAGGTACTTAATGAATAAACAGATATTTTAAAAATATTTGTCCCCCCCCCCAAAAAAAAATAAGAGCTTTGGAGCCATAACAAGTCATTTGGGTACCTGGAACAAAGACCCAAAATGGCAACATTAAATCAATGTTTTTAGACAAATTTGATCAAGGGGGAAGGGAAAAGACTTTGGAAGAAAGATCTGGGACCTCAAGAAACAAAACTTTGTGTAGGAAAGATCCTGGGAGAGCACCTTCTGGGACAGAGACAGAGATTTTTAGATACTGACCCCCATGAGCTCAGATGCTTCTGGGGACATCACCCTTAGGTAAAGGAGCAGGATAGGAACAAGCCAGTGAGAATTTCATCTGGGAAAGAAGCACAGCATCTGGTTAACTTCCTATTTTAACTAATTGTTCTTGTTAACTAGGCTCAAGCTCAATTACTCTGGCCTTCTGAAGGATCATAAGTACTATAAATGCCTTCTAAATATCAGTCCTGGGCCAGAGCCCTGATTGCCCTCCCTTAGTTACATTCTGAAAAGTAGACTATAAAAAAAACCCCGAAAGTGGTGTTGACCAATCACCCTACCAACCGAGTTGCATCCTGATAGAAAATACTAAAAGAGAGTCATTCTGTTCCCATTCTTGACTGGCAAGGCCCCAAAAAATAGACTTTTAGAATTAATGCCTGTTTATCTGTATGGTTCCTTTAGAAAAGAAAAAATAGTTTAAATAAGATTCCCTACAGGGTCTGGACAAAGAAAAGACCGTCTGTGTGTGACACCAGGAGGGTTGTTGCTGCACAATTTGTCCTAGTATAAAGTTCACTAAACTTTCTTCCAACTCTAGAATGTGCGGGGTCAGGGTTTGGCTGGGGAAATTCATTGGGAATATCTGTCCCCACGTTCTGGGCACTGGAGGCTTAGCAAACTAGCCTGAGGCTTTCATTGCCTCATTTTTTAATTGGAACCCATCCATCCATGATTCTGAATGTGACTGTGATACTTCGCCGAGGGAGAGATTTTGTGAGTGCCATTAACTCCTCCTCAGCCTCAAACTCCTAGGACATTTTAAGCAAGTGACCAAAAGGATGCTATGGCAGGCTGAATCCCAGTCAAGAAGCAGACAACTTTGCTTGAGAAAGCTAAATTAATAATTTAATTTAATAATAGACACTTATTAAGTTCCTACTATGTGCCATAAGCTCTGGGGTTACAAAGAAAGACAAAGGACAATCTGTGGAAGCACCTGGGAGCAGTGAAAGGAATTCTGGATTTAAAATCAGGAGCTGGGTTCAAATTCAGACTCTGCTACTTACTTTCTGTGTGACCCTGGGCAAGTCTCTTAACCTTCATGAGTCTCATTGTCTTCCTTTGTAAAAGAAGGATTAAATGATATGGCTTCTGAGGTCCTTTCCAGACTGAAGTCTATGATCCAATGTGTACCCCTTTCTTCATCTACAAAATGAGGGTGTTTGACTCAATGGCTTCTAGGGTCTTCTAGATCTAGACCTAATATCCTCAGATCCTGTGGCTATGAGAAAACTTCCTGGCTCAATTCTAATATGCTGCTGTTTATTCAGGAATGTCTGACCCACCATGATCCCATTTGGGGTTTTCCCAGCAAAGATACTGGAATGGTTTGCCATTTCCTTCTTCAGCTGATTTTATAGATGAGGAAACTCAGGCAGAGTTAAGTGACTTGCCCAGGGTCATACAGCCAGTAAATGTCTGAGGCTGGATTTGAATTCAGGAAAATGAGTCTTCCTGATTCCAAGCCCAGTGCTCTACCCACTGCAGCGCCACCTAGCTGCCCTAATATGCACTTTCATCTAAAATGAGCTCAATAAATTGAGAGCATAATACTTAACAATTACTTTTAAAAATACAGCTACACAAACACCAGATTTGTCAGTAATATGTTTATCAACATGGTCTTGTCTTCATCTTCCACCAAATTGGTTAGGAACAAAGATGGAAACAAAAGCATCCCTTCAGAGGATTCCATTTAATTCCCAAGCAATGGCCCCACTTGGCCCTGTTGAGTATGCCATGAGATGAGGCTGCTGATCCTCCTGTAGGGATTCAGGGGAGAAGGGAGGGAGAGGACTGAGCCTCAGTGGTCCTCTGCTGCAATACAGCCAAGAGAGAAGAGGAAACACTTGAGAGGGCCTCTAACCTGCCAGAGAAGAATGGCCCTGAGGGTAGCTGAGCAGAAGTCCTGCCTGCGTGTTGTTATATATTTGGAGTCAGAAGACCTGGCTGGGTTCAAATCCCACGTCTGCCACTCACTACATATGGAAAAGTCATTTCACCAGGCTGAGTCCCAGTTTTCTCATCTATAAAATGAGATGGGCTTAAAGGTCACTTCCTGCTCTGGAACTCTGCTCTTGCCCATCACAGGTTCAGAGGTCCTCTTGCTTTATCCAACAACTGCTTGGTTTCAGGGATAAAGATAAATTCTGCCTCTGCATTCCAAGCTCATACCAGACCAGAGGGTCAGTGAGATGGTCTTTTTTTATTTTCACTTTTTTAGAGGAAAGGTCCTTTTGAACTGAGCTTTCCCAAGTCCCTAAACAGAAAATTGCCTCCACCACCCAGTCACAGGGGTCATTTTTGCCCCCCTTCTCAGAGACTTGTTCTGGCTTCAGCTGAGTTGGAGAGGGTCAAGGAAATAAGGTGTCAATCAAGACTCAAATATGCCTATGCATACTCTCACTGACTGGACATTCCACCTAATGATGTAGAATGCGCCTTCTCTATGCCTGCCCAGCCTAGTTGATTCTTGACAATGTCATAAACAGGAGGACCTTGAAGACCATCTAATCCAATGCCTTCATTTTATAGATTAGGACCTGAGGCTCAGAGAAGTTAAGCAACATGCCCAAAGTCACACAGGTTTTAGGTGGCAGGGATTTGAACACAGGTCCTGTGACCCCCAAAGTTCTCTTTCCATTCCTCCATGCTGGGGGTCCATCCAAGGTGCTGGAGGCCTGGATCACTTCCTCCTACCAATGGAACTCTTTGACTAGCCACCATCATTTCTTGCTCTTGTCACATCCATCTTCTCTCCCTATCTTTCCAGTTCTACATCTGGTATAATGAGTTACTGGGAGCCAAAGGTTTCACATACAAAATCCCTTTGATAAAAAACAAACAAAAAACATCTAACAACTCCCAGGAAAAAGGCAATCCACAAGATAATGAAGTCCTAAGTAGTCATCCAGGAGGTTCCCTGGGGTCCCAGGAGCTCCTCTGCCAATGTCCTAACTGTTTTCATATTCTCCTTGCCAGAAGAGCCCATATCTGGGTCCCAAATAAACCCACCCAAGAGCAAAGTTAACTCAAACTATCCCATGTTTTCTATATGACATCTTGGCTCACAATAATCCTGCTTGGTGCTGTTGGGGTTAAGGAACAGATATGCTGGAGTCAGTTTGAACTTTCTGGGGAGAGTCCATTGTTAAATCTTCAGTGTGAGCATTTATACCTCACAAATCAACAAACAGTACAAATCAGGGCTTGATTTATTGTTTTGTTGATCATGTAGCTTCATAAAGGTAATGGGGAAAATATTAATAATGTAGATTAAACTTAATAATGTGTCCTGTGTGTATTTTTTCTGGAGGGATGATTGTTAAATATTCACCAGCATCCCACTGGGGGTTAACTAAAGCCTCCCCAGTTCCAGTAGTGTTCTGGGCCACCATGCTCTCATACATTTCCCCATGTCTCCTTTCCTCCTGTTATTTTACAAAGTTCCAGCCTTCTCCATCAGTACTTAATAATCACAATTGGCAAAGAGTGTATTCAATGTCTAAGAGAGTGAAACACAAACCACATCC
The DNA here is from genome assembly GCA_028646515.1 of Pseudochirops corinnae. Lineage (NCBI taxonomy): Eukaryota > Metazoa > Chordata > Mammalia > Diprotodontia > Pseudocheiridae > Pseudochirops > Pseudochirops corinnae. The sequence goes on along the minus strand of CM053590.1, from coordinate 17,563,656 downwards.
TATAAGTAGGAGCCAACCCTCATCATTAGATGAAATTAGAAGAATCAAGAGTCCCAGCCTGCCCTAGCCCCCCCATGGTGCCTGAAATTCCCGCCAAGCGTCAGTCCCTTAGTTTTAAGGCACTCTGTCTCCTGAATGCTCCTAGTAAAATGTGATGGTTACCTAAGAAGGTTAACTTGTCACTCTGTTTCACTTCCTGCATCTAAGTTCTGCTTCTCTCCCCTGCCAGAGGCTGATGATTTCTTAGCTACTTTGCACACCATGAAGGCAAGCTGCCTTTAGATGGCAGTGTTCAGGTCATGTCATCCATGGGACAAACAAGGGAGGCATGTGACTGAATCCAAGATCCAAATCAAACCCAGAAATTTTCCACTCTGTCAACGGTTTACTGCTGGGATGGCAAGTGGGGAAGAGCTTTTTGGAGAGAAATTTAACAGTACATTGCAATTAGGAAAATGATTGTTTCACTCTTCCGAGTACTCCTTGAGAATGCTCTCAAAAAGAAAAGAAAAAAGGGTCCATGTTCAAAAATATTTATAGCAGCATCATGTGTCATTGGAGAAAAAAATAAAATGGGAAACAACTGCCATGTGCAACAATTGAGGAACAGATGAAAAATGTGATGTCTGTCAGGGAGTTGAAATGGATCAGTATTAGGGACAAAAAGAGGTGGAAAGACTTGTACGGAAATGTGCAAGTGAAGAAAGCAGAACCATAATAACAGGGACCACACTGACGTACTGTGCCACCACAAATAAGTCAGTTTCACCTCTCTGGGCCTCAGTTTCCTGGCCTGTAAAGTGAGAGGGTTGGTATAGAGCAGGAGCTTTATACCCTACTCCTCTATGAGCATAGAACATTAGGGAAAAGATTAGGATTTGGAGTCAGGGGAGCTGAATGAAAGTTCTGGCTCTCAGCCTCTCTTACCAGACCAAGAAAACTGAGACCATGGATCTTGAGCTAACCATCTAACCACTTTGACATTTCCAATATCCCTTTGTACCATTCCCCTCTTCTTCCCCTCTTGCTCCAGTCTCTGGTGAAGAGATGACCCTTATCCTCTCCAGAGCCAACTGGGCACCACCACACTAACTCCTCGGGCTTTTTAATCAGCTCATATTTTAATAGATGCCATATAAATTGAACAGAAACTACTGATATTATTATCAGAAGTATCTGAGTCTTGGCTTATTTTGCCAGCCTTGTAAAAAGTCTAATATCTGTATCTCCACTATTCTCTACCTTCCAATTTTAGCCCCAGGTCCAGCCCTTTTTTATCAATTCAACAAAAAACTCCTCTCTAAAGCAAAGAATGTTCTTTCCTTCATCCTTTCATCCATATACATAGGCAATAAGCAAGCTAAGACAAATGGTCTGAGTTTATGTTGGCCAACCTTTTTATTGCATATTAGAAGACTAGAAACTAGAGCAAATATTTAAGGAAAAGGAAGAATACCATAAGAACCTCAGCTCCTCCCAAGCAGTCTGGGGACAGACAAAGAAGGCAGAAAGTTAAAGTGAGTCAAAAAGCCAAAGGGGTGTTGGACCCTCTTCTTGAAGAAAAGGAAAGAAAGCAGGGAAGCTTGAGGCCCTACCCATGCTTCGGGGGCATCACCAGCATTTACAGTGGCCAGATCCCAGCTCTGTGGTCTTCTTTGTGATGGCTTCTGATTCTTTTACCCACACCCCCCTTTCCCAAAGGTCAGAGGAGACCAAGCTTGGGAATCTAGGGACTTTCTATGTAGGGACCCACTCCCACCATGAGATGAAATAAGGGTAAGAAGAAATTTGGGTCAAGTTTTCAAGTTTATTGTCAATGCTTAAGCCTGAATGAAAGAATGAGCATTTGCTAAGCACTTACTGTATGCATACTTTCTAGGTAAGGTGCCAGGTGTGACCAAAGGCAGATTACAAGAGTAAAGGCCAATTCTCTGTTGGCATAAAGGACTCACATGAAAGAATCTTTTTTCTTTAACTTACAGACTTTCTTTTTATTTGTTATTGTTTTCTTATCTGTTTAAGCTGTCTACATCCTTGTAATGTAAACCTGCCTTTGGGACTTGGATTGTTATCCCCAGCTCAGAGCTCGCTGGCTAAATAAAACCGGCCCCCAAAAGTCAAGTCAGCAAGTATTTATTAGGCGCCTGCTAGATGTAGGCACTGTACCAAGCATGGGAGATACAAAGGAAGACAAAAAAAGTTAAGACCCTGCCGTTAAGTACCCTACAGTCTAGTGGAGGAGATAATATGCAAACAATTATAAAAACTAGATATAGACTGGGAAAAATAGAAATGGGAAGGACACTGAGATTAAGAAGGGCTAGGAAAGGGTTACTGAAGAAGGTGGGACTTTAGCTGAGTCTTGAAGGAAGCCAAGAAAGCCAGGAGATGAGGAGGGAGAGAGCTCCAGGCCTTGTGGGTCACTCAATCATCCTCTGGATATGAATGAGTCAATAAACATTCCCCAGTAAAGGTACTCCCCACCCCCAACCCAAATAAAGTTCTCATCCTTTAACCTTATTAAGCTGCCCTGCCTTTTTTGTGGCCACACCCTCTACATTTAAGACACATAAATAAGGGCCCTGTGTCCTTTTCCAAGAACAGAGTTAGGTAAAATAAAAGAAGTCCATACTCTTTTACTTGGCATAAGTAGATTCCAGAAAGAAGATGGCAGAGAGAAAAAAAACCCACCCAACAGATAGCAAAAATGAGTCAAGCCTTGGACTTGCTTAAGGGATGAAGGAGGAGTGTCGTGCAGGCTTCGGGGCAAAGGTACTGTGTATTCTATGTCATCAGTGCTAGAAGACCTGGCCTTGGAGAGTTATGTTTTCCTTCTAAAATGGCCAAAATGTGGCCTCAGGATCTTCCCAACCACAATAATGGGTTGGCATATATTGCCCTGTTTGTGGTAAGGTCCAACCAAAGTAGGATGACGGTCTAAGGTTAGCTCATGTAGGCAGATGTTCAAACAAATAATCATGAGCTGACCAGAAAAAGAACACTGGTGAGGGCTCTCTTCTGTGGAAACTAAGAATCCTTTTAATTCAATGTAACTCAACGAAAATGCCTAGTATGTGCAGAGAACTGACCTAGGTGCTGGGGCCAGGGACTGGCCCTGTGATCCATCAGGGTCCAAGCTCTCCCAGAAGAACTTTACCAGTTCAAGTCAGCCCCTTCTCAGCAACTCATAGTCTTAAAGAGTTGTCTAAAACACTAAGGCTAAGTGAAATACCAAGGGTCACCTAGCTGAGGTATGTCAGAGGCAGGACCTGAATCTGGGGCCTTCTTGGCTTGGAGGCCACCTATCCTCTAGAGCAGTGACATCAACTCAAACAGAAGCACTAAAAGTTCATAAGGATCCCAGCTACTGCCTAGCAACTTAAAAACCCACAAATTAGCATTATCTCTTTTCTGTTGCATTTTAATTTATTTTATTAAATGTTTTCCCATTTTAATCTGGTTTCTTCACACTCCAGAGAGTTGCAATTTGACCCCTTCTTGTCTCTCGGGCCCTAAGCTAAAAATGAAAGTTTTTTTCTTTTACATTCTGTACACAGATAAATAAGACAAAATAATAGGAAGGCAGCAGAATTCAGTGGAGAGAATTTAGAGTCATAAGAGTGGAATTCAAATCTCAGCTCTGCCTCTTCCTAGCTGTGTGACCTTGGACAAGTCATGAAATCTACCCAGGCCTCCATTCATCCTGTGTAAGGACCTTCCAGCTCCAAATCTATGATCTTATGCTCTTATGAATACAACATAATTTAAAGAATAATAATAATAGCTAATACTTATATGGTGTCTACTATGTGCAAGGCTGGGCTAAGTACTATACGCTATTACCTCATTTGATCCTCACAACAGGCTTGAGAAATAGGTGCTATTATTATCTCCACTTTACAGTCAAGGAAACTGAGGAGACAGTGATTAAGTGACTTGCCCAGGGTCATATAGTTAGTTAGTGAGCACAGAATCTGAACTCGGGTCTTCCTGAACTCTGTCTATTGTACCACTTTGCTGTGAGAAAGCACGAATAACTGCTGGGAGTGATAGGAAAGTCCTCATGTGGGAGGGAGTGACTGAAGTGTGCCCCGAAGGAAGCTAAGGATTCAGAAATGAGATGAGAACACATTCCAGTCACGGTAAATGGAAGGAGGCAGGATGAGGTTAGCCACGGGTGAACAGAAACCTGGTCAACAGGGTTGAGATGGGAAACCAACGCCCCCAAAAAAAGGCAGGTGAAAGAAGGTGCTACCAGAGTCCAAGGAAATTGTGGTCAAGTTTTTCAGCTTATTGGCAGTCCCTAAACCTGAATGAAAGAAAAAGCATTTACTAAGCACTTACTGCATGCAAAACACTGTATTATACATAGAAAAACTAGATGGCCTCCACCCTCAAGGAATTCTCATCCTAATAGAGAGAAGTTTCTGCTGCAAATCAGATGGAAAGACCCCAACAGTCCTTAGGGTTCAGCAGCAATGCAGATGATGATGCATCTTCACTTATCCACTGATTTTATAAAAACCATTTCAGTTTCTAATATTGAACCATTGGATGGTGTCAAAGACTTTGGTCTTTTCTGGATCTCTAGCAGCTTCTGGCAGCACGACTGTAGCACCTGCAGAGGCATCGCTCCCCTAGCTGGAGGCTCAAAGCAGGATTCGATTAGTCAGGGCTGGTGTTTTGTGTACTGGATGGGGAGGTTGATCATTGTGATTGCTATGAAGTGCCCCTTTCCTCCTGATACAAGTGACCCATTTGGTTTCCCAGAAGCCAGTGGGAGAACAGGATTTTTCTGTCCACCTAGAATGAGATGATTCAAATCTGTAGTTTAGTAAGATACCAACCCTCCACTAGATGGCCAAACTGCACAGGAAAAAATGAATATTGAGTTTTGATAGGGGAATGATAGGTGCTAGAGGAAATATCATTGTTGGCATCTGGGAATGAGCCAAGGGGCTGCTACCTGGACTGGAAGAAAAGAACTCTTTGTAATAATAATAATATACATGTTGTTGATAAATATAAAATTATTTTAAAATTATATTATTTATTATATTATGAATAAAATTATATTATATATAAAATAATAATAAGCAAGCTGTCAAACAACCCCCACCTGCAATACCACTTCAGTCCCTGCAAAAACAACACCTCCCCACTAACAGTCACACAGTCATACCTAATCCAGAAAGGATTTGGGGAGGAGGGGCCCTCTACAATCCTGTACCCAAGACGCCCATGCTCAAGCTATCCACAGATGGGATGGCTGCTATGCCCCTTCAAGAAAAAGACTAGGGGATGGGAAAGAAGGAGAAGGGGAGACAAATGTGAAATCAGGACAAGAGCTACCACAGAATTGCAGAATTTGAGAGTTGGAAGGAGCCAAAGGTCATCTAGAAATCAATCCCCTCTTTGGCATAACCTGATGGGTGGCCCTTCTTTGCTGTTCAGTCATTCAGTCACTGACTCTTTGTGCACCCGTGGACCACAGCACGCCAGGCCTTCCTGTCCTGCCCTAACACCCAAAGTCTGCCCAAGCTCACGTTCTTCACTTCTTTTTTTTTTTTATTTTTTTTATTTACTCATTTATCTTAATTTACAAGATTCAGTTCCACAATCACTTGAGTTTCAGATTTTCTCCCCTCCTTTTCCCCCTCCCCCCATGGTGGCGTGCAATCATGTATAGGATCTGCAAATACTTTCACATTGTACAATAGTTTGGTCATATAGAAGGGCTGTAACCAATGAGTGATCACTGGGAAAAGAAGAAAAAAAAAAAAGCAAAACCAGACATGAAAGAGAACGATAACGAGTTTTGCTTCAGTCTCCATTTAAACTATAGTCTTTCTATAGCTTTCTCTGAGTTTAGATATCTCCTTCCATCCTAAGGATTACGTTCTTCACTTCCATGACACTTTCTACCCATCTCATCCTCTGCCTCTGATCTTTCCCAACATCAGCCCTGTTTACAGGCCTCCAGGAATGGGAAACCCCCTGCCTCCTAATGCAGCCTGACTCATCTTGGGACAGCAAGCATTGTCTCGATTCCCATTTATTACTCCTGAGGCCAGACAGAACAAGTCTAATCCTCCCGCCATATAACAGCCTGTCAGATACTGGAAGACAGATGTCCTGATGTGCCAGCTTACCCCACCCAAAGTCTCCTTTTCTCCCAACTAATCAAAACTAATCACCCCATTTTCTTCAACTGATCCATATATGCTATGACTCTCCTGTCCGTGGCATTGGATTCAGTTCTAAATATGTGAAGTGGAAGGATGGCGCACTGTTAGGCACTATAGACATTACCATTAATTACTGCATGCAAATTAACAAAACCTTAATTACCATGGCGGGGGAGGGGGGAAGAGGATAGTCATAGTCACTGCCCTCTGGGAGCTTACAGTCACATGGGGCATGGGAGGAGATGGAAATTGCACGTCTTAAGATATTTTCATTAAGACGTGGCAAGCTGCCCTTAACCTGCTACACATCCCTCTTTTCTACACTCAATGCGCCCACCATCCTTCTGTTTGCCTTTCTCATGATGTCATTCCAATGTTCATTTTCACAATATGTTACAGTTACCAGACAGTAAAGTGCAGTTGAAACATGACCTATAGAACCAGCCAGTTGGTACCTTGGGCAGACCATGCAGAAGGGCCATGAGCTGAGGCCAGAATCGAAAAAGAGTTAGTACAGGGAAGGGGGCTCAGTGGCTCTGGGAGCTGGTGTGATGCTGTCAACGACCTCCAGCTTCTCCCTGAAACAAGAGCTTGTCTGCTTAGTACCAGTATAATTCCCATGATGCTAAATGACTATGAATCCTAGAACACCACCGTTCCCAAAGAATTCAAACCTTGGGACATGCAAATTACGATAGATAGCTGCATGGGCTATAGTGTGCCAAGTGTGACATGCGGTAAAAGATGGGTGTCCAGAGAAGGGGATGGGAGGAAGTCAGTCATGTAGCAAGAGTGAAAGACAACAGCTGGACTCTGCTTGGTTTTGGGTCCTTATCTGTAAATTAAAGAGGTTAGATTAGGTGACCACACAGGTCCCTTCCAGCTCTAGAGCTATGATCTCCGTCTACAGCCAAGTGTCCTACTAGATAGGGCTGGACTTAGGAGTCAGCAAGACTTGAATGCAAATCTGACCTCAGACACCAGGTGGCACAGTGGATAAGTTAGGAAGTCAAGTCAACAAGCATTTATTAAGTACCTGCTACATGCCAGGTATTATGCTAAACCCTGGAAAAATAAAGAAAGGCAAAAAACAGTCCCTGACCTCAACTACTTACTAGCTGGTGTGGCCTCTCTGAGCCTCAGTTTCCTCATCTATAAAATAGGTATAATGACGGTACCTATCTCGCAGGGCTGTTGGGAGAATGAAAATGCTTTGCAAGCTGCAAAGAATTATATAGTCTCCATGTCATCGAGCATGTAGCATATGTGTGCTATATGTTATATAGCTTGTATATTATAATATATACCATGTTTTCCCACATATATAGTTATTGCATATACATAGTTATGGCATTTGTCTGTTATTACATACAGTACCATATATGTACTACAAGTGCTCGCTTTTATGATCATTGCCTTTATCTTGCAATCCCCTAGCTCTCGACCTACATGCCTGTGGGGGGTGGATCTTCATCTCCCTTTTCCACTGCAGTGCTGAAGCCTAATATAATTGTTGAGGCCGTAACTCAGTTTAAACCACCCACATGTTCCATCATTATTGACAGTTTGGAAGCCCCTGGATCACTGCCTATCCATTCTCAATGACTATAGTTGGGATGTTAGAGGGGGGACCCTTTTTGGTCTAAGTGTCTTTTCCAGACATCCCCTAGATGTTGGGATCATCATAGCCTCCAGGATGCTGATGGAATGACAAATGGTTGCACCTTGGAGGTGACAGAGAAATCCCAAAGGATGTTGAAGGCTGAGGTGGGTAGGGAAAAAAGTCATTTAAGAGGGAAACCAGAAGGAGCAAAGATGCAGACACAGAATACTGAGGAAGGATATGGCCCTCCCCAAGCAGCAAAGCCAAGCCTGAATCAGTTGTTTACAAGAAGAGCCTGGTTCCCAGCCATACTCACTTCCTACTCATTTTCCTCATGTGGGCTGTGCTTAGGGCCCTAAGCCATTCTCCCCTGTTTTCTTTCTACTAAGCATGTTGCACCAGCTCTGAAGGAAGCTACTGTCAACATCTGTGCTTCAAGTGGCTCCGAGGACTTGCAGTCTCAATCTTTAGATACCCTTACCTCCATGCTGTGCTCTCTCAGGCCCTTGGATCCTCCAGGGGCAGCTCTTTCTTGGACAGAGACCTTCTATCTAACCTATAGCCCCTAAGCTCTAAACTATCATCACTGCCAGGTTAGGGACTGTATTAGCAGCACTAAAGGTGGGGATGTTATGTATATGTTTTATATATATATTACAGTTACAGTCTCAAAGGAGATGGAGATGGTTGTTTCTTATTTTTATTCCATTTTCTCTGTCAAAGACAATGATCTTTGACCTGGAAAGGCAGAACAAAAATGGCTGGGAGGGAGCTGACACCCAACATGAGCAAAGACTGGCTACCCTTGATGAGTTCAAGTCACCAGACCCAGGTGAATGACATGCTAGGTTATGGAGAGAACTGGCAGGTGTGATTGTTAAGCTTGTCCATCATCTTTGAAAGGTCACAAAGACTCCCTTCTTCCAAGAGGTGGATGACTATGGATATGGAATAGAACATACAATATTGAACTTGGTGAATATGCTGGCTCATTTCACTGAACTGCTCTTTTTCTCCCTCTTTCTTCTATACTATTTATTATAAGGAATGGCTTTCTTTGGGTAGAGAAAGGATAATGAATGTATGGGAAATAAAACAAAAGCTAGGGCTAGATAAAGCTTGGGTCTATGGCTTGACTGACAAAAGGAAATCCCATATGATGAAACTCCCTCTACCAATGCAGGTGGACAACTTCTCTGCTAGTTAGAATCACAGATGATTGTCTGGAGCACTAAGAGTTTAAGGTCAGGGTCACACAACCAGTAGATGTTTTCCTGCCTCCAAGGCCATCTCTCTGTTTCCAATTTATTGTTATTATAATAACAATGAAAATTAAATAATATTAAATTTTTTTTAAAGAAAAATCATGGAGAATTAGATTAGTATTGCTCTATAGGTGGGTAACTCTTTCCCCAATTTTCATTACATAGAAGAAATTAGTACCTGCAAACCATAGGCCACTTGACTTCCATTCCTTACAAAATTCTAGGACCTGTTAAATGGATGGTTGTGAATGATGGTAGTGAATGATGTAAATGGTAATTTAGTAAGATAGTAAATGGATGGTAGTGAAGATGTAATTTTTTTTAAATAGTGATCCCTAAGAGGCAAGGCAGGCTCATCAAGAACATTCATGTTAGATTTACCTCACTACCTATGGGATACCGCCATAGACCGGCAGATGTGGGCAATCCTGGGGATCTAGCTTACCTAGATTTTATCAAGGCATTTAACAGAGTCTCTCATACTGCTGTTGTGGTACAAAGAGTAAGAGATTTAGAAATGGGGGCCGTGAAAGAAGTGAAGAATGTGTAATAAATTCTACAGAGACCGATGTCTTCTCCTTCTTAGTTACACGAATCATGTCTTGCTCGTACTCAGTTATTTACCTGTTGTCTCCCCTGTTAGAATGCAAGCTCCTTGAGGGCAAGGACTTTCTCACATTTGCTTTTGTATCCCCAATGCTTAGGACAATTTCAGGAAATAGTAGACACTTAATAAATGTTTGACTGATTCATAAGAGCTCTGGTCTTTTGGAGCTATCTAAGAACATCCAACCAATCCCTTGTGTGTGCCACAATCACTGTCCCTGTCCAGAGACATGCAAAATCATCCCAATGTATTTAAAGCTGCCTAGAACTTCTTCTGTCCTAGTAAGCAAGAGGTCCAGATTAGCATCAGTAAGCTAGCCAGCATTTACTAGGCTTTTACTATGTGCCACTAGGGATAAAAACAAAAGCAAAAATGGTTCTTGCTTATATTCCCAGGGTAGAGACAAACAGCTGAGAACTGGGTACAAACAAGATATGAATCATGTAATTGGGGGGGCAGGGATTTTAGGGGGAAGGTCCTAACATTAGAGGGAATGTTTGGAGGAAAGGCTTTACTGCATCATCCCAGATTTGGAAGTGCAGGTAGGAAGAGCTTTAGAATTGAAGGGTAACTCTAAATAGAGCTCACTTTCAGGATGGAGATGTAACAAAGTAGGAATATAGGTGCTAGGAACGAGGAGGAAATTTCTGACAGAGAGGAAGTATAGGGAGGAATTTTGAAGTTCTGGAAAGTGGCCATTGTTATAGGTTTCATTCAATCAATCTATAAAGCAGTAAGCAACAAACATTCCTTAAGCCTCCACTGGTGTTCATTGCACTCTGCTAGAGTAAGATACAAGTCTTAGATGTTATATTGTAATAATTTCATTAAGCATATGGTTTAGCAGAAAGATACAATACAAGAAGGGATCTTCCTAATACATAACAGTGTAAAAAGAATGACGACGTGAGGGGCAACTTGACAAACTGGATGGATAGGGTGTTTAATATGGAGCCTAGAATCTGGATTCTTTATCCCACTTAGTACTTCATGTATCCCCTTAAAGCTTTAATTTCACAATCTGTAACTTGGGGATAATTATATTTCTATTACCTGCTAAATGGGATTGCTGTGTCTTGTAAGGCTTAAAGTGGTCTGTACATGCAATTGATTATTAATACTCAAAGGAGAAGATCATTATTGGCCTGGTTGATTAGGGGGAAGTTTGACACAAAGAGCACGCGATCAGAAAGGTCAAGCTCAAATCTCGCCTTTAAGGCTAACTACTTGGGTGACCTTGGACAAGTCACTAAACTTTACTGGACCTCAGTTTTCTCATATATAAAATGAGGGAGCGAGGAACTAGTACATAAGGATCCTCCCAATTCTAGAGCTATGATTCTACCTGTCACTTTTCTTCAGAATTCATAACCCCACTCTACCCACTTCCCAGCATCCCTCCATCTCTGGGGTCCAAATTGGCCCCATTCTCTCTATCCAAGGCACGCACAGAGACAAGGGTCTCTGACAGGTAATAGCTCCTTTGTATGAGACCTCACGATGATACAGCTTAATTCCACACATGCCTCACCTAATTACTAAATGCAAGGCAGGGAACAGCAGGCATCTTCTGTCTCACTGCCGGAAAAGGAAGGCCTGTTTACAAATTCTCCATCTGCCCATCTGCTGGTCCCTTAGACGTCATGTGTTGATCCTCAGCAAATGTTAGGGTCTGTTGCTTGGGGGTAGGTGGGTGGGAGGGACGGTGGCTGTTGTTAATGTGGTTAGAGCGGTTTCCTGGCTCCTGGCCCAAAGGGCTTATCCTCACTTGATCTCTACCTCTGAACTTCTGGACTTAGTCTCTTTCACACAGCCCTCTGGGGGAGTCTGGCCATCACCAAGCCAAGCACTGGGAAGTCATAGAGATTCCCACGAAGGTCTACTTAGAAGCCCAGACGGGATCAACATTAATTGATACATGCCATGTATATGGGGTAGTTATTGGATATGGTGAGAAAATGTGCCAAGGGAGAACACACGTGCTGCCTGCCCTTAAAGCTTACAATCCAAACAGAAAGCAACACATAGGGAAATGGAGAAGCACAACTAGGTCGCTTCCCTCCTCTAAAAGCTCCAGTGGCTCCCCAGTGCTTTTAGGATAAAATGCAAACTCTTCCATTCTGCATTTATGACTGTCTGTCTCCCCCGTATTATTCCCCCTTGTGGACTTTGTTTCAGCCAAACTGGTCTACATGCTAGTATACATATACAGACACATGTATGCATTTTTTTAAAGACAGGATCTCCCTATCTCACCCAGACTGAAAGCATAGGGGTCACTGCCAGGCTGGTCCCACTCTGATCAATGCAGGAGCCTTGACCTGCTCCATCCCTCCCAAGGCCATATGATGACATCCTACCCACTCCCCACCCCCAAGGCCTCACCATACTGATGCTTGACTTAGGATAGACACCTGTTTGGTTTCAGCTCAGAGCTCCCAAACTCAAGCAATTCTCCAGCCTCAGTCTTCCCAGCAGAAGCCGCACAGGGGTATGGCACCATGCCTGGCATGTTCTTTTATATATATTGAAATTTACTTGTCTGTGTATACATAGTATCTTCTCCCAGAAGAATATAAGCTTCTTGAGGTTAGAGTTCCTTGTGGCTGTTGCACTGCTATGGTGGTTGTATTACTTTGTATCTCCAGTGCCTAGGACATGGAAGGTGTGTAATAAAGTATCTGTTGAATTGGAGTTGCACCGAATTGAATTGAGTTGCACTGGATGGAATATCAGCTCCCTGAAGGCAGGAACTGCGTCGCATTTATGGGTATATTCTCCAGAGTCTGGAACATAGTAGGCACTTTATAAATGTTTGTTGATAGATTGGAATAGAACAGAAACACGAGTACTGATGTATGGGAAATGACACCACTGGAAATGAATGGGTGAATGAAGAAATAAATGAATGATGAAAAAAGTGTTTGTTAGACATTTACTATATGCTGAGTCTTCAGGATAAAGACAGAGGAAGGAAACAGTCCTTGCCCTCAAGGAGCTTACACTGTAATCAGGGGAGACAACACATATAGGTAGGTTCAGTTGGGAGAGCAGACGGCAGGACCCAAGGGCCCTTAGGGTGCCATAGGAAGTCAGATAGTAGTGCCCAGAGGTCTGAAGGGCACAGTGACAGAAAAAATGGCAAGGTTGGGAGAGCCATCTTACCAGAAGGACACATGGCTCATTCAAGCAGTGTGAATAGCCATGTTCATTCTGTAGGGTAGGGGGACTTTACCCTCTGCTTTACCCTCTGCCATTGAAAAGGGGGAAATTGATCTGAGGGTCCAAGTGGCACAAGTATCCTAGGTTACCGCCTGCAAGAATAGAAATGAGAGAAGGGCAGTATCCATCTGGGGGGGCCACTAGCAGGAAGACTTACAGAGAAAGAGACCCCATATACAAACTTGTTCTCCTTGGTGCTCTTTTACATAGATGGGCTGAGTAGTCGAGAATCGGGGGTGGAGTGGGAAAGGCCACCCTCTCCCCTATTTGTCCCTACTAGCACATGGATAAGTTCTGGGTAACCTGGGAGGGAGGCGGGATGGGGATGAGGGAAGAGCCAAAGATGAAGAATGAAGGGATCTGGATTTGAGTCCTGACTCTGTCACTGTGTGAACTTGATAAATCATTTCATCTCTCTGATTTTAAAACAAGCTGTGAATCCTGATGATCCATGTATGATTAATTCATTCCTAAAGAGTGTATAGAGTGAAAAGAACTGAGTCAGATTAACCCAAGAAGTCTTCCTGGAGGAAGTATGTGAAGGGTTCGCTTATTCAGAGGAAGCCTTCTTCAATAAAAGAAACCTGAGTTCTAGAACCAAGGAATGAATGGGATGAGTTTTCCAGACTATGGGATGCTTTCCTGTGACTGTTGAGACTTTCTGATTCACCCTTGGCCAATAGATGGCAGTGTGGTCCAAATTCTTCTAGCATCTGCTCAGACATTGCCAAGGGGCAGTTGGCATCACTGTCACCAGACTCTGCTCCCAGCTCCACTTGTCAATAGTCTTTTGTCTATGAATGACAAGGATGGACACACTAGTTGGCTAAGGCCACCATCTTCCTTTCCCTCTTGCCTCCAAGGCGATCCTGGTTATCTGGTCGGCCACTTGCCCACTATTCCTGGAATAGTGAATGAGGGCAGCACAAGAAGGAGCCCAGAGGCCTTGCTCGAGGCTACTGGGTATCCGAGATAAGATGTCCAACAACAAGAACTTATCTACCATCCCATCAGATGCAGGGCACACTCCACTGAAGGCTCCTGGGAAGGCAGTACTGAACCCATTGTCCTTCGGCTTCACCCTTAGCCAGTCCTTAGACAGTTAATAAATATTCCTTGAATTGAACTGAATTCAGTTGGATTTCAAAAGATTTGGGTTGCATCCAGTGTTTGCCCCAAATGGTCCCAGCCTTTTCCTTCTGAGCTCGTTTCAAACCTGACTCATATGGCTGGATTAGAGTTGTTGACCATGAGGCAAACTACATGCTTCATCTTTGTGTCCAGCATCCTTCTAATCCCCCACTAAAGGATAAGATCTCTTTCCCCAAGAGAATAGACCTTTATCCATGGAAAATTGAATGATGAAGTGGAAAGTGCACTGGATTTAGGGTCCCAAGACCCAAGTTCAAATCCCAGGTCTTCTACTTACTTCCTATGCAACTGTGAACAAGTAATTTACCCTCTCTGGGCTTCAGTTTCCTCATATGAAAGACAATGGGATAGGATGAGATGTCTGAGGTTCTTCTGATTCAATTCGATTTAATAAACATTTTTAAGCTCCTACTAAGAGCAAGACAAGAGGCAACATAGAGTAGTGGACAGAGGGACAGCTTCAGAATCAGCAAGGCCTGGAGTCTGCTCCCCACCTATGACCCATCCAGGCTATGTGAAATTGGGCAGAGCATTTAAATCCTCAGTGTGGAAAGGAAGCTCTTTAAGGCAATTACTTACGGATATATGGTTCATCTGTAGCCGTAGAGGTAGTTTCCACATCAGAAATTCCCTGAAGAGGAAATCACAGAGCTGAACTTTTAAAATGAATGTGTGAGGAAGGCACAGTACTAGGTGCTGGGGAATATGAAAACAAAATGGGAAACAGTCTCTGCCAACTTCCAGTCTTCTGGGGAGATACAGCATGGACCCAGATAAGCATGTGCAAAATATTTGGAGAAAGAGGGAGTGAGTTCTCTTTCATGGCATACTCCCCTCCTCCCCCACCACTCTGTGATCCAGTGACACCTGCCTCCTGGCTCTTCCTTGAGCAAGACATGCCATCTCTCATCTCTGGCCATTTTCTTTGACTGTCCCCCATGCCAAGAATTCCCTCACTCTGTCTCCCTGCCTCCTGACTTTCCTGGCTTCCTTCAAGTCCTAGCTAAAATCCCACCATTTACACGAAGCCTGTCCTCATCCCTTTTCAGTCTAGTGCCTTCTTTCTGAGATTATTTCCAATTTATCATAGATACAGGTGGCTAGGTGGCACAGTGAATAGAGCACCAGCCCTGGAGTCAGGAGGACCTGAGTTCAAATCCAGCCTCAGACACTTAACACAAAAACTAGCCATGCGACCTTGGGCAAGTCACTTAACCCCAATTGCCCTACCTTCCCCCCCTCCAAAAAAAAAAAAGCCCAAAAAAAAGTTTTTCATAGACAGATAGACAGAGACAGAAAGACAGACAGATAGATAGACACGGATAGATAGACAGACAGAGAGATGACAGACAGAGATGATAAGACACAGATAAAGAGAGAGAGACAGAGACAGAGAGACAGAAACAGAAAGAGAGAGAGATGGATGGATGGATGGATGGACTGACAGACAGATATAAACACAGCTAGGTTTCATTGACAAATGCTTGTTACATGTTATCTCTACCATTTGACCACAGATTCTTTGAGAGCACAGGCTTTCTTTTGCCTTTCTTTGTATCCCCATAGTCTGGCACATAGTAGTACCTAATAAATGCTTACTGACTGACCAAGTGATTGACAACTAACAACTAAGAAGATAAGGGATATTAACTGAATTTTGGAGAATACTAGGCATTCTAGGAGTCAAAGATGAAGAATAATTCATTTCAGGTACTGGGTTGAGCCTGTAAAGGCATGGAGAGAGGAAACAGCAGCCAAGTTCATTTTACTGGAATGTTAAATACAGAGAGATAGGATGGATGGATATATAGACAGAGGATTTATCTGTGCGAGGCACAGTGCTAAGCACTGGGGATACACATACAAGTAAGCAAGAAAGTTTCCGCCCTCAGGAAGCTTAGATTCCAATGGGAAAAGACAATGGGAAGGGGGCAGGGACCTGTGTGAGGGCAATGCAACAAGTGAAAAGAAGGAAGATTCCAGAAAGGATCCAGGGATGAAGAAAGAGAGTAATGTACAATAAACCTGGAAATATCTATCACCTGAAGCTTGATTGTGAAGGGCATTAAATGTCAGACTGAGAAACTTCATGGTGTTGTTGTTAATTAGATACTCTAGGAAGCCACTGATGGTTCTTCAGAAGGGGAGTGGCATGGATAAATGCACTGAAGCTTTTTTGGGCAGCTGTGTAAAGGACAAGTGAGAGAGGGAAAGAAGCTGGAAGTCAGAGGGCCATTAGGGAAGTGTCTCAATAGCCAAGGCAGGAAGCAATGAAAGCAATCTGTGTGATTTCCTTCTCTGGCCTGAGTATCCAAATAAAGCAGACAGATCTGATGTTACCCCTTCCTGCCCCACCCCAATGCCCCATTAAGACCTGAGAAGATGCAAAGCTTACCCGGTGCCTGATGCCACTGTGAAAAGTCATTGTGGTCCCCAATTGAGTTCTCCCTAAGCAAAAGTAGACACCCAGAGAAAGAACTATCCAGTTCCAGATGATGTGGGGCAGCCAGACAGCCCATCTACAAGCCCACGGGAAAGGAGCATATCCCAGATGCCAGGCAACTTCTGGGGGGAACACAACCTGGCAGAGGAAAGAGCCCCAGAAGGAACAGGTGGAAGGTCAGAGTTCCAGAGCAACCAGGAGTCATTGGCAGGACCTTGGACAGAAGCTTCGCCGCCACCACCACCACCCCCCAGCCTTGGTCCCCTCATCTGTCAGAACGCATTAGCCTCCAAACTCTCTCTGTTAGCCTTTGCAGAGATAAATCCTCTGGTTGGTGACAACTCATTTCTATGTCCTCTCAAAAGCTAGAACAAAAGCCCCAAAGGAAGGGCAGTGTGGTGTGGTGGATAGGGCCCTAGAGCTAGAGTTGGGAAACCTGGGTTCAAATCCCACCTCTGCCACTTACCAAAAATGTATGCAAGTCACCATAATTCTCCTGGACCTCAGTTTTCCCCATCTGTAGAATGAGGTAATTGAACCAAATGGTATCAAAGACCATTTCCTGCTCTAAAGTCTATGGTCAGTCAGGTAGTCAGTCAGTCATCCAATATTTATTAAGCATGTCCGAGACAAGGTGTTAAGTAGCAAGGACACAAAAAAAGGGCAGAAATACAGTCCCTCCTCTGGAGGATATCACATTCCAATGCAGGAAACAACATGCAAATCTACACAAGATATGTGTAGCATAAATGTGAAGTAAGCTCCCAAAGATGCTGAAAAAATATATGGAGACTGAAAACACAAGCGACCTCCTCTGCCTTTGCCCCTGAGTTTTTCCTCTTTGGACTGAGAATCAGGCTCTTCTCAAGGATGTATTTCAACCCATATCTCTTGTCCCCCAGAAGACTGAGCAATGTAATAGCAAACCAGGTAAGACAAAGAAAGTCTGTTTCCTAATTGGAGAGGAGGGGAGGAAGAAGGAAGGCAAATTCAGGCCCTGAAAGTGAGAAACGTGAGCTTGTCTTAAAGAGGTTTACAGTGGAAAGAACACTTGATTTGGGGGGTTAAAATCCTTGCTTTGTCTTGGTGTGCTCTTGGTTGAGCAATTCACTTGATCTCTCTGGGTCCCATGTCCCCCATCAGTAAAATGAGGGGGCTGAACTAGGCAACCTTCCAGATCTAACTCCATGATCTCATAGACTTCCCTGATTTTTACAGAACAAGATCTTTATTATCAGAGGTATTCATTCATCTGAAGAAGTCTTTTATTCCAAACCAAACAGCAACAAAGTTTTACCTTTCACTATCCATCTGACATTCAGATCTCATTCCTATGACAAATAAAACTTGAAACAATCTCTTCCCAAGGGCCCATAATCTGGGATTGTTTTTTCAGTTAGTCCAGCTATTATTTATCTCTTTTGTATAAACTGTGTGTACTTCTCCAGCCTAGCACTCACATGTTTTCCTATTGTGTCCTCAAAGAGGTTTTTACTTCATACTCTGTGGGTCCACACTTCTAAAACTATACCTCATGAGCCCCATCAGTGGGTTTTTCTTTAATAACCATCCAGTAAATATAGCTCAAAGTAAAGGTATTTACTAAAGCTCATAGCAAGACCATTCCTCTCATAAAACTGGGTTGATCTATCTGGAGAAATACATACAGTATCAGTGGGAAGAGTTGGGGCAAACTTAGAATATTCTGATAGTAAGACATTTGTAGGGAACATAGAAGGCCAAGGCAATTCATGCTTCTGGTACCCCTGGCTGCCTGTGAACAGCATCTCTGACGGGAGTTCATTCAGCAAAGCTCTTCAAGCTTGCTCCTCTCTGAAGCTCAGTCCTCAGGGCCAGCACTTGTAATCCTTTGAATCTATGGGCAGCTCTCTTCCCTGCTTTGGGAACTTCCTGAAGCTGCTCCCTACCCAAACTGTCTTTCATTCTATTTTTTATTCTTTATTTTATCCTATTATTTATTTTTATTAATATTTTTATTAATAAATTTTATTTATTTTGTGTCTCCTACTGAGTATGTCTGCTACAAGATGCCATGACCAATGGAGTGTGAAGGGTTGGGGGAGTTCCCTCTGACAGAAGTGCAGGGATCATCCCCTCAAAGTTACTCCCTTTTATGAACTACTATAGCCTCTCTGGACTGGAAAGCTTGCATTTTGCCAATAAGGGAGTTGGATTAGATGAGATCTAAGATCCTTTCTCATTCTAAGTCTCTGATCCCACAACCTAAAAATGGAACCCAACTCTATTCGGCCTAGAAAACTCAAGCTGAGATTTGTGGATCTTGGTGTTTAACTCAATCTAACCTTTCCATCAGTCAACCAGGGACACTTGCCTGGTTGGAGGAGTCTTAAAGGACCCTGAAAGCGTCACTCATTTAACAAATCAGCTCTTTCACTCAGTCAAGAATATTGTTTAGGGGCACAAGGTGGAGCAGTGGATAGAATACCAGCCCTGGAGTAAGGAGGACTTGAGTTCAAATGTGACACCAGACATTTGACACTTACTAGCTGTGTGACCCTGAGCAAGTCACTTAACCCCAACTGCCTCATAAAAGAAAAAAAAAGAATATTGGTTAATTGTTTCTAGGAAGAAAGTCAACCCATGAACTGAGGTCATAGGATATAAGTCTCAGTGTACTGTCCAACAGAACCTGAGGCAAGAAGTTCTATTCCATTCAACTAGCTTTTATTTGACACCTACTGTCTACAAGTGGGTCTGAGTAGTGGGGAACTGGCTGACCTTGGAGCCAGAATGTCTTGGATCTGTGCCCTGGCTCTGATGTATACAATCTATGTGTCCATAGGAAGGAAATGTGCATTTATTCACCTCTGACACACACCATCTGTGTATAAGAAGAAAGGAAATAGTATCTATCTATTAAGCACCTACTATGTTCTAGGCACTAAAGCTAAGTGCTTTACAAATGTTACCTCATTTGGACCTATCTGCATTTTACAATATGAGGAAATTGGGACAGGCAGAAGCTAAGTGACTTTCTAGGGTGGCACAGTCAAAAAGTATATGAGGCCACATTCGAACTCAGTTCTTCCTGATCCCAAGCCGAGTGCTCTATCCACTACAGTGTTGACTATACCACCTCTTACTTCTTAAGATCTTCCTCTTAGGATAGACCCTATATTGAGCATAATTCACTCACAAACTAAAAGTCCAGCCCTCCCATTTCCCTGAGAAAGGACAGAATAATAGCAGACATTTGTGCAGCATTTTCAAGCCTGCAAAACACCTTAGATATATTCTTTCTTTGGAGTTTTACAATATCCTGGAAAGGTTCAATGCTTTAGGTTTCATTTATGGGGAAAGTAAGGCTGGGGTGTGGGGTGGAATGACCTGCCCCAAATCACAGGGTGAGTAAGAACCAGAGGCAGGTTTTAAATCATCCAATCAACAAACATTGATTCAGGGCCTACTATGGCACTTATTCAAGCCCAAGGGATACTGTGTGTGTAACATAAAAACGAGATGAATTTTCAAGGAAGTATCAGCAGTTGAGGAAAGCAGGGAGTAGGAGGAGGCACCTGAGATGTGCTTCAAAGGAAGCTGAGGGTTCTAGACAGAAGCAATTTTGGTCCTTGCAAGACTCTTTAAAATCACCAAGGCACAGTTAAGGCATTCATTCAGCAAGTGTTTATTAGGCAACTACAAGATGTCCAACACTGTGGTCAGTGTTATGGCACTTAGGGGGTGCCAGAGGGCCCCCTAAGCAGAGCACAAAGAGTGTCAGCAATGGGAAGACCAGTGACAGGAAGTACTGGAGCCATATACTCCAGGGTGCTGAAATTCTCTGTCCCAGGAACTGAGTCAAGGTATTCCTTCAGCAAGTATTTGTTAGGCAACTACTATAGGGAGAGAAGGGATGGCCAACCACTCTGGTATCTTTGTCAAAGAAATCCCAAATGGGGTCACAGAGAGTCAGACATGACTAATATTTTGTCATTGTTGAGTTGTTTTTTTGGTCATGTCTGATTTTCCACAATGCCATTTGGGGTTTTCTTGGCAGAGATACTGGAGTGCTTCGCCATTTCCTTCTCCAGCTCATTTTACAGATGAGGAAACTGAGGCAAACAGGGTTAAATGACATGCCCAGGGTCACACAGCTAGTAAGTATCTGAGGCAGATTTGAACTTGGGTCCTCCTGACTCCAGGGCTGGTGCCTTATTCACTGTGCCACCTAGCTGCCACATACATACACACACACTCACATATACATACACACATACATGCATGCACATGCATATGCATACATGCACATACATGCACACACGTGCACACATACATGCACACATACACACATACATATGAAACAACTACAAAGTAAAAAAGGAGTGACATGAATAACTGTGGGACAGGGGTGGCAATCAGGAAAGACCTCATGTAGGGGTAGCATCACTACCAAGCTTCGAAGAAAGCAAAGGATTCCAAGAGATAAAGGTGAGAAGGGGGTAAGGTGGTATTTGTAGGATCACAGAGAAACTGAGAAGGGACCTTTAGAGTCATTGAATGCAACCCTTTCGCTCCATAGATAAGAACACTGAGGGCCAGAGGAGATCAGGGACTTTGCCCAGGGTCACACTAGCTAGTTAGTGTCTGAAGAGGGATTCAAACACAAGTCTTCTTGACTCCATTTCCAGGCAGGGGGCACAGCCTGGGCAAAAGCCCAGAGATGACCTTCCTGCCTCAAAATCCTGCACTCTACCCACTACTCCAGGCTGCCCCTGTATTCATCTCTCCCAATCATCTCCCATCATGGGCCCGGCCACTTGGCTTCAGAGGGTTAAATGCAGCTGGGCACCCATATTTGTTCCTGGCAGCTTTCTGAAAGATCTGTCCTTTGCTCCCTTGTTCCCTGGGGAGGGAGGAAACCAAACCCTGGTGTCCAAACTCACTAAGAGTGAGAGACTTGTTTTTGCTTTTTGTTCTGAGTGCTTCCGATCCCCAGGACCTGCCTGTCAGCGGATGTGTGGGATTGATGCTGTGAGGGGCCAAAAGGAAAGAAAAGGCCCATGCGTCACCAGCCTGCTCCATCAAACTGTCACTTATTCATAAGTAAAAGAATGCACAGGGCTATTTTGAGTATTTGTAATTTTCTTCTTGAATAGCAAGGAAAAACGGCCACGTGCTTGCTAATAGCCTTCCCTTGAGCTCCGGCAACAGAAGTATGAGAAGTCCAAGGTGTAAGGAGATCTGGGGTTGAGCCCCACCTCAGGGAGAGGGCTCTGGGGTCAGCACTGGCTTTCAGACCTCAACACTGAGCTGCCCACAGGCACTTAGGAGGTCTGCCAGAGGGTCCCCTAAGCAGACTGCAAAGGGCACCAGAAATGGGAAGACCAGTGACAGAAAGTGCAGGAGGTCAGAGTCCCTAGGGCACTGATATTCTCTGTCCCAGGTACTAAGCAACATGCCTCCCCAAAGGAAGCATGAAAGCAGCATGATACAGTTTAAAGAGTGCTGAACTTGGGTTCTAATCCGGGCAGTGTCATTTGTTAGCCGGTGTGATCTTTAATTTCTCTTGGCTTCAGCTTGTTCATTTGTAAAATGAGGGGAGTGGACTAAAGTTCCATACAATTCTAAATCTATGATCCTATGATCTGAATACTACAATGCTTGGCATGGTGCCTAGCACTTAGTAGGTGCTTAATAAATGTCTGTTGACTGACTGACACCCCTCCTCACCTTTCTCTCTTAGAATCTCTAGCTTCCTTCCAAGTTCAAGGGCCACCAAGTTCAAGGCACTTTGTGGGTCATCATCTACTCAAAACCAGAGCTCAAGAGCCCCCACTGATGTGTTCCTTTTATTAGACTAACCATAGGGCACATTTCTTCAAAATAAGAAATACTTAATCCTATCAGTTGCAAAATAAGTGATAAAAAGGATTTCCCCTCTCCATATATACAAGATTAAAAGAGGAAACACATGCAAGGAATTCTTGAGATCCCGGAACGCATACAAAGGGCAAACACATGAGTTAGGGACAACTCACAGCACATGCGCCATGAAGATGACCCTTTCTCTGCCTGGCTCTCCTCAGCATCTCCTTTCAATGGCTGTTTCAGCCACGCGTCTCTGCTGAACTACTTTCTGCTTCCATCTGCTGATCTTCAGCTGTAGTGAGGCTTCTTTGCTGAGGTGGCAGTTACTAGGATCCAAGATCTTGAAAAGCTCAGAACTTCGGATTATTTATACTCTTTTGATTCAGTGCCCAGCCAACTGCACCCAGGCAGCTAGCTACAAAAATCTTCAGACATTTCGACTTGACAAATAAGACATATTATGTATCATTTTCTATGTATGTTGTATTGGCTGGGTTTTTCCCCCTCCTAATAGAATGTACACTCCTCAAGAACTGGGAGTGTTTCATGTTTGTCTTTATTATCCCTAAAACTTCATTTTATTTGCTGATGTTGGGACTTTCTCCATCTAACTCTTATCTAAATTTTTAGAAAATTCCTTTTAATTCTTAGCACGCTCCTGACCCTAGAAAAAAATCTCTAAGTATTTCACTTAGCAAAACTGAAGAAGAGTTGAATGAAGCTATAATGGGAGACTTCTCTCCACCTACCCCAGGCTTCCTATCATGTTCCTCATGATCCATGAAAATCACAGAGACTAAGCTGGGTGAAGATCAGAAGGACAATGACCTTTGCCTCACATGCCCCTAGCCTCCAAAATAGTTCCTTTTTACATTTCCATTTTTCTTCCCTTTTGACCTTGCTTTTCCCTATCCCCATGTTCCAGAAAATGACAATTCTAGATTTGGAAGTGACTTCAGCTGCTATGTAGCTTAACACCTAGTTGAAGAGTTACCCCCACATACCCTATAAGTGGTCACCCAAGGTCTCCAATGAGAGTGAGCCCATGACCTCTCCACATGGTCCATTCCAATTATGAAAAGCTCCAAATGGTAGGGAGTCTTTTATCCTAACATCAAACTTAAATTTCTCTCTTTGCCACTTCCACTCTGATCCTGGCTCTGCCACTTGGGATCAAATAGAATTAAGCTAATGCTCATCCTGTAGGAGAGCCCTTCAAAAACTTAAAGGCAGCTTTCATCTCCCACCTGATTCTTCTCCAGGCCAAACATTCCCAGTTCCTTCAACTGATCATCATATCCCTGCCTTTGGTCCAGCTGTCCCCCAGAAGTAGAATGCATTTCTTTCTCATCTCCACCATTTAGAATTCCTAGCTTCCATCAAAATTCAACTGACACATGAGGGTCTATATGAAGCCTTTCCAGATCATGCCCCTCCTCTCCCAGCCATTAGTTCCTTCTCCTTTCAAATCATCTTCTATATAAGACTATATCTTATGTGAACTTCACATGTATGTCTTCTCTGATAGAATAGAAACTTCTTGAGTGCAGATGGTGTTTCTTTTCTCTTTGTCTTTGTATCCTCCAGCACCTAGAATACTGCCTGGATATCTAAGTAGGCACTTAAATGACTTATTGATTAAATTGGCATGGACTCAAGGCCCTTCTTCATCCTGGTTACCCTCTTCTGTAGGCTAGGTACTCAGTGTGATTAACCAAATGGTCCTCATTGCCTCTTATGCCAGTCCCCAAGGAGGAATAAATCTTAGCATCTGCAAAGAGCTGATTCTCCCTGTCACTCATGGAAGGGAGAGATATGACTGCCAATATCTCAAGTGCCTGAATTATAGAGTACAGGACAGATGCCAGAGAACTGGAGATGGGTAAATGTCATCCTAATTTTCAAAAAGAGGGAAAAAAGTGAGATCCTGGAAACTCTTGACCAATGAGCTTGAGGTATGTGCCTGGCAACGTTTTAGAACAGATTATTAGACAGATGGTCTGTGAGAACTTAGAAAGGAAAATAGGACTGCAATGAGCCATACTAAGAAAAATTGAGTCAAATTAACCTAATATTCTTTTTTTCTCATCAAGGTTACTAGATCTGTAAAATGCATTAGGCCTGCATCAACATATTCTAATACCCAAAGTATCTCTGAATCTTACCTTTGTGACTTGGAGCAACATTATCTCCCCAGGCCTCAGTTTCCTCAACCATAATATGAGGAATTTGGGATTAGGTGGCCTCCAATGCTCTCTTCTGGCTCTAGAGTTATGATCCTCTAGTTTGGGGAAACAATGCTGTCCATCTAGTTTGTCAGCATTTCAACAAAGAACAAGGTCTCAAGATATTCCTTTGGACAGAATAGAGAAAGGTAGGCTAAGCACTGAAAAATTCTCAACGTAAGCCCCAAACGTGGTATGTATGAGAAAATGAGTCCATAATCCTTAATAGTTAGCATTTGTAGAGCAATTTTAGGATTTGCAAAGTGTTTTACCAATACCTCATTTGATCTTCACAACAACATTTTGAGGCAGATGCTACCTGATGAGGTAGCATGTGAGGAACCTGAGGGAGACAGTTTAAGTGACTTACCCAGGGTCATACAATTAGAAACAACCGAAGGCCGAATTTGGACTCAGGTCTTCCTGTCCCCAGGTTCAGCACTCTACCCACCACCTAGTAGCCTCCAGATGAAAAACCAGTTGTTTTGATTTTGTTGTTGTTGAGTCATCTCTGACGTGTCTAACCCCATTTGGGGTTTTCTTGGCAGAGATACTGGAGTGGTTTGCCATTTCCTTCTCCAGCTCATTTTACAGATGAGGAAACTGAAGCATGGCGGGTGAAGTGACTTGCCCAGGGTTACACAGCTAGGAAGTGTCTGAGGTCAGATCTGATGAGGACAGATTTGGTTCCAAGCCTAATGCTCTATCCACTGTGCCGCCTTGCTGCCTCCATTGGCTGGACAGTCAAGTCAGTGACAAGATTTCCACAATAAAGAATGGTCTAATCCAGAGGTGAGGCACCTGAGGCCCTCTAGGTCCTCAAGTGCAGTCCTTTGTCTGAATCCAAACTTCACAGAACAAATCCCCTTAATCAGATCTCTACTGGAATGACCCAGAGTACAGCCTCATCTGTTCACCATTCTTACTAATGCCTTGTGAAGACACAGAAACCAGGCTTTCCACTGTGCCAATTATCCTGAATTTGGAAGGATGACAGAATCAGGATGCAAAGAGATTGCCAGGATGGCACAATAGACAAAATATGAAATACAATCAGATAACTCAGAAGTCTTGTACCTAGGGTCCAAAAACCATCTGAAGAAATTCAAGAGAAGAAAAGCTGGGTTTCCTGACAGCTCCAGTGGAAGGAACTAAGGATTTGGATGGACAAGCTCAAATCTGAGATCCGGCTCTCCTACTTGACTCTGGTTCTCTATAAATCAAATCAACAGGCATTTATTGAGCACCTACTATGTGCTAAACACTAGGATATACACTGAGTATGCAAAGAAAGGCAAAAATACAGTGCCTGCCTTCTAATGGGGGAGACAATAGGCAAACAATTTCCTTTGTACAAGATATACACAGAATAAACTAGGGATAAGTACCAAAGGAAGGCACAAGAATTAAGGGAAATGGTTTCTGGAAGATGGTGGGATTTTTTATTTATTTTTCTTATTTAGTGTTTTACTTTTTCCCACTTACATGTAAAAACAATTTTTAACATTTGTTTTTAAAACTTTTGAGTTCCAAATTCTCTCCCTTCCTCCCTCCCCAACCCCTATTGAGAAGGCAAGCAATTCTTTATAGGTTATACATGTGTAGTCATGCAAAACTTATCCATAATAACCATGTTGTGAAAGAAAACAAAGATGAAAAAATTTAAAAGGTTTAAAAAATATGCTTCAGTCTTCGTTCAGACACTATCATTTCTTTCTTTGGGGATGGATAGCCTTTTTCATCCTAAGTCCTTCAGAGTTGTCTTGGATCCTTGTATTGCTGAGAATAGCTAAGTCATTCCCAGCTGATCATCTTACAATATTGCTGTTACTTTGTACACAGTACATTTCACTTTGCATCAGCTCATGCAAGTCTTTCCAGGCTTCTCTGAGAGCTTCCTGCTCATCATTTCTTATAGCACAATAGTATTCCATCATAATCACATACCACAATTTGTTCAGCCATTCCCCAACTGATGGGCATCCCCTCAATTTCTAATTCTTTACCCCCAGGAAAGAGCTACTATAAATATTTTTGTACATATAGGTCTTTTTCCTTTTTGTTTTTTGTCTCTTTGGGATACAGACCTAGTAGTGGAATTGCTAGATCAAAGAGGACGCATGGTTTTATAACCCTTTGGGCATAGTTCCAAATTGCTCTCCAGAATGGCTGAATCAGTTCACAATTCCACAGCCCCTCCAACATTTGTTGTTTAACTTTTTTGTCCTATTAGCCAATCTAAAAGGTATGGGGTAATACCTCAGAATTGTTTTAACTTGCATTTCTCCAGTCAATAATGAGTTATAGTATTTTTTCATATGACTTCGATTACTTCATCTGAAAACTGATAATATCTTTTGATCATTTATCAGCTGGGAAAAGATGGTGAGATTTTAGATGGAACTTGGAAGGGATTATAAGGCTGGTCTTTACTTGGACCCAGGCAATCTTTTAATGCTAGAAATTAACTGATTTGTAGGAGAGTTTTCCCTCCATTCAGCTTCTCAGTGATACATAAATCTACTTCACTTTGCTACATGTTTTCCCCAATTCTCTAACAGTACTTTGTCTTAGTACTATTTCTGGGAGCTGCAGGGAAAAAGAGACAGACAACAAACAAAGAGATGCAGAGCCAGAATTAGAACTATATGAACCTTAGGGAAATTACTTTGGCAGTAGGGAGGGGGTATCTTCATGATATCATAGAGATTAATTCAATCCCAAGGGCAGCCATGCTGGGAGAAGGGGCAACCTTTTACCCAAGGTATCTAGTGTCTATACTTCTAGGGGTTGGGGGAGTCTGAGTGCCTGAGGGAGGGGTACCATGACAATGGACTCTGGCCTATTGGCCCAGAGGTGGCTGTACCACTGTCTGATGCTGAAGGAGCAGGAGGCAAGGCACAGAGATGGTTGTCATTAGGCTCCATGAGAGTAGGCACTGATACATTCTTTGTACTTATATCCCTAGCACTTGGCACAGTGCCTGGCACACAGTAGATGTAGTCGACATAGACAAGTGCTTGTTGATTGATTGATTGAGGGGATGATGTACACCTCCCCCACAGGGGTTGGCACTGCCATTTGAATTCTGATAATTATGACTCTAGATGGATAGACAGATTAGATAGATAGATAGACAGACAGATAGACAGACAGACAGATAGATAGAAAGATGATTAAATAGACAGGCAGGCAAGCAGGCAGATAGACAGATAGACGGATGGATGGATGGATGGATAGATGGATAGATAGATAGATAGATAGATAGATAGATAGATAGATAGATGGATAGATGGATGGATAGATGGATAGATAGATGGATAGATAGATAGATGGATAGATAGATAGATAGATAAATAGATAGATAGATAGACAGACAGATAGACAGACAGACAGATAGATAGAAAGATGATTAGATAGATAGACAGGCAGGCAAGCAGGCAGATAGACAGACGGATGGATGGATGGATGGATAGATGGATAGATAGATAGATAGATAGATAGATAGATAGATAGATAGATGGATGGATGGATAGATAGATGGATGGATAGATGGATAGATAGATAGATAGATAGATAGATACACAGACACATTTACAGATAGACAGACAGACAGACAGATGGATAGACAGACAGACAGATGGATAGACCGACAGACCAACAAACCAACAGATGGACGGATGGATGGATGAATGGATGCATGGATGACAGGTAGGTAGGTACATAGATCCATACATATATAATACATAAAAAGGCAAATATTAGATAAAACTAAAACAAACCCACCCTCCTTACCCACATATCCTGTGAGGGAAAAGAAAAGGTTTTCTTCATTGTGATGTTCAAGGCTTTAAGTGATTGCTAATTTCTCTACCTGAACAAAGCTGTTTATCAATTTTAGAGCATAACTTATAACATATAAGCATTCAGAGGGCCATAACTAGGGTGAAACAATCAGGGCTTTGCCTCAGGTTTCTAAATTTAGAGACCTCTGACAGCACTTCAATCCTTCTGCAGCATAGAAACAAGAGCTTAGTAGATGGTTAGGAAGAGTAATGAGGGGCAGCCAGGTGGAGCCGTAAATAGAGCACCAGCCATGGAGTCAGGAGGACCTGAGTTCAAATCCAGCCTCAGACACTTGACACTGTATGACCTTGGACAAGTCACTTAACCCCAATTGCTTTGCCTTCACCACTCAAAAAAAAAAATAATAAGTTCAAATTGGGAGTTACCAGATTCACTCAAATCAAAGGGAGCCCTTTCCCCTGCCCTACCCTGTTTAAGTCCTCTCCTACAGCAGCCCTTTTCCTCAACCATTCCGGCTATCTGCCCAGTTGCAAAAATTCTGAAAGACAGCTCTACTTTCTTGCCCAGCATTCTGAGTGGCCAGCAGACAGATTTCTAGAAGCGGAGCCAGAAACAATTATTCTCCTGCTTTGTTGCTAGAGGGGGTGCAAAGGAAATCCAAGGTATGTGCCCTTCCCTTGGGGGCTTGTTAGGAAGGAGTGTCCAGTCTATATCCCATTACCTGGGGCTAACAAGTACAGGAATTTTAGTTTCCGAAGGAGGGAGGAGGAGGAGAAGGAGGGAGGGAAGGAGGGGTGGGGGTGGAGAAGCAGTTCAAGCCTTCAGTGCATTGTCCAAAGGAACCATTCCAGATAAATATCACCTAGCAACGAGCCCCAGGGCATAATAACCTTCAGGGGACTGTGGAGAAACACAAAGACGTTTTGTTGGTGGAAAACTTTAAGAGCACACGTTGAAATTGTTTACTAATTTAGATGCCAACTTGAATCTGAGCTCAAGTGACTCCCAGAAAAACAGCTTGTGGGGTAATGAGGAGGGGAGCGATGTGGGGTAGCGAGATATAGGAGGAGCCCTCAGCTGCCTGCCCTTCTATGGACAGGTAGGGGAACCTGTCCTGTCCCTACCTTTGGGAGCCATAGGAGAAGCAGGGAGTACCAAGAGTACAACTTGAGCCTAGAGGACAATGTCAGGTCTGCGGCTGACCCCAATGTGAGTTGGAGATGGAGTAGTAACCAAAGTGGGATCACTGGGGCTGCGTCCCAAAGCACCAAAATTTGGGGATCTCAGAGCCAGAAGGGACTTTAGATGTGCCACAAGTCAGGTGAATGCCCTCATTTTACAGATGAGGAAACTGAGGCCCAGAGGACTTATGTGACTTGCCCAGGATCACACAGCTAGGGAGCCTGAGGCAGAATTCAAATTCAGGCCATCCTTGCTCCAAGCCTCAAAGCCTACCTACTGCACTGTCTAGCTACACCAAAAGCATTTTTAATCATACAGAAATGGAACATCTTAGTTCGGTATCTAGGGGTAGGCATACTTTGTACGGGTTGGGTTTGGTGTCTCTATGACTTTATGGAGGGGAGGAGGGTATCAACACCTGTTTTGTAACTGACAGAGATTCAGAGGGGCTAAATCACTCACCTTGAGTCACACAGACTAGGTGCATCTAACTTGAACCCAGATCTTCCTGACTCAGAGGCTGGTTCTCTATACACTCTGGACCAAATTGTCTCTCTCTAGTTCACAGAAGCATTTAGTTACATTAAGAAGTTTGGCACCCCAGCTCCACCCCCATCCCAGTTTTAGGTGTCCCCAGCAAAAGCCTAGCCAATAACTCAGGATCTTCAAGCATTGGTGCATTGTCCAAAGGAACCATTCCAGATAAATACCACCGAGCCACCAGCTCCGGGCTCCCCAATAGGAGCAGCATCCTCAGATCTCTGTCTGCCCCACCCTCAGAGCAGTGTGTTGGGGTCCTGTTTCCCCAAACACAAAAACTCTTCTTTATGGATTTTTGGGGAGACAAGGAATGGGTGTAGCTATCCTTTGGAGGTGCCTTCTAAACATGGACCCTTCTGACTATATTCCTGTCACCTTCTAAACTTACCTGTTCAGTAGCTTCTTTTTAATAAGATTGTTGTTTCAACTAATAAAAATGTATTTTCTTCTCTCTCCATTCATGCCTCACAATGTAAAAAAAAAAAGCCCTCATACAAACATGTATAGTCAGGTAAAACAAATTCTCACCTTGATCATGCCCAAAAACTATGTATCTCATTCTATGCCATGAGTCTGTCCCTGATCTGCCAGGAGGTGGGTGGCATAACTAACGATCAATTCTCTGGAATTACAGGGGGCCATGGTATAGATCAGAATTCTCTAATCTTTCAAAGTTGTTTTCTGTTACAATGTTTCATTGTATAACTTGTTCTCCTGGTTCTGCTGACTTCACTCAGTTTTCAGTTCATACAAAGCTTCCCAGTTTTTTCTAAAGCCATCCCCTTCATTATTTCTTATGGTCCAATGGTATCTCATTATTTTCATATGCCAGAGTTTGTTCAGCCATTCCCCAGTTGATGGGTACCCCCTTGGCTTCCAAGCCTTTCACTTATTTTGTATATCTCTACAAACTGTGAATGGCCTACTTCCAGATAGGAATCTTGCTCCTCAATATCTTGGGGTAAAACAATTCATTTTTCACAAACCAGTAAGAATTGTCCCAGAAAAAAGCAGGTTTAGATTCCATTTCCTGGAACGTTTCTCCTTCCCTCCCTCTCTTCCTCCTTTCCCACTGCCAGTAGCCCAAGAGTGACCTTCCATAAAAGGTTTCTGACTTTGGTAAACTGGTATTTTCCTAAGTTGGGATCACTGCACTAGACAGTGGATCAGCATTACTAGAAGAAGTTTGACAGAAGTGGTCAAGGTCACATTCCCCTTGCACCTTTCCTAGGGCATTTTGGAGGTTCCTAGGTTCAGCATCCTGATCTATAGTAACCTGAGGAGCACCTGGGTTAATCTGTCTGCATTTCAGCCTTCACAAACATCTCTGCAAATGCAAAGGTCCTGGAAATTTGAGCTCTGGGGAATAGTCTAATTCTGGCCAGCCTGATATAACTGACAGCACTGTATGCAACTGGGTTTCCTTGCTCTAATTCCAGGGGACCTCTCTACACCTTTTGACACTAGCCAGGGGGCAGAAAAGTCCAGGGGGGAAAAGCACGGGATTTGGAAGGCAGGGCAGGGAAGAAAAGGGAAGGAGCATTTATCAGGAACTTATGATG
This sequence comes from Pseudochirops corinnae, assembly GCA_028646515.1. Taxonomy (NCBI): domain Eukaryota; kingdom Metazoa; phylum Chordata; class Mammalia; order Diprotodontia; family Pseudocheiridae; genus Pseudochirops; species Pseudochirops corinnae. The sequence goes on along the minus strand of CM053590.1, from coordinate 17,532,010 downwards.
TTCCAGGCACTATGTTAAGCACTTTACAAAATATTATCTCATTTGATCCTCAAATTAAATCTGAGAGGCAGGTGCTATTATGATCCCCACTTTACATGTGAAGAAACTGAGGCAGACAGGTGAAGTGACTTGCCCAGGGTCACACAACTTGTGACTGAGGCCAGATAATAACTCAGTTCTTCCTGACTCAATGTCTCATGCTCTATCCACTGTGCTATCCACTGCCCATATAACTGGTATCCTTTGTAGAAGGGGAAGTAAGCACTTGCTACGCACCAGGCACAGTACTAAGCAGTTTTACAATATCATTCCATTTGTTCCTTTCAGCAACCCTGGGAGGTGGGTGCCGTTACTGACCTTATTTTACAGAAAAGGAAATTGAGGCAGACAAAGGTTAAGCAGCTTGCCCATACAGTCTCCCAGATAATATGTGTCTGAGGCTGGGTTTGAACTCGGCTTCCTGGGTTTCAATCCTGGCTCTTCTACTTACTATCTGTGTGGCAAGCAGTGTGGAGCAGCTAGGTGGCCCCATAGCACACAGGGTGCTTGGCTAGGAATCAGGAAGACTCATCTCCCTGAGTTCAAATCCAGCCTCAGACTCTAGCTGTGTCAAGTCACTTAACCCCATCTGCCTCAGTTTCCTCATCCACAAAATGAGCTGGAGAAGGAAGTGGCAAAGCACTCTAGAGTTCTTCCTGAGAAAATCCCAAATGGGACCACAAAGAGTCAGACAGGGCTGAACAACAACAACAGGGGTAAAGTAGAACAAACACAGGGACTCAGTTCTGAAGACCTGTGTTCAAATCTCATCTCTGAAGCTTCCTACCTGTCTGACACTGGACAAGCCTTCTGGCCTCTACAGGATCTCACTCCCCTCACCTCTAGGGCTGGGCTGGTCCCTTCCAACTCTGTCTCCAGTGCTGACTTCTAAACCTCATCTCAACCTGCCTAAGGGGTGTCTCTGCCCAGATGTCCCACCGCCCCTGCAAATTCAGCTTGTCAAACATAGAGCATCTTCCTCCAACCACCTAACTTTGTCCCACATTCCTGCTTGAGGCACCTTCATTCCCTCAGTCCACCATGATTATAGTTTTGAAGTTGCCTTGGACCCTTCCTTTTCCATTCTCTTTAATATCCAAACAGTGTCCAGGTCCATTTGATTCCATCTCCCCAACCCCCCAAATGGCTGGATTCAGAGCTGGAAGGGAGCTGTTGGTATCTTTGGGTCCAACCCTATCATTTTACATATGAGGAAACTTAAAAGAAATGAAGTGATTTGCCAAAGAGTGACAATTAATAATTAGCAGAAACAGGACTGTAACCAGGGTTTCCTGACTCCAAATCTCAATGTTCTTTCAACCACATAGTGCCAGCTTCTTGGGTTTCACATCAGTGCCCTCCTTTCTCTTCTCACTGCCAACATTCAGCACCAGCCTTCATTACCACCCACCTGGACACTTTCAATAGCTTCCATAGGAAAGCTTCCTCTTCTCTCCCTTCTGGAGTCCCAACTCCTCTGTCTGGCATTCAGAACCCTCCAAAGCCTGCTGCCACCTTCTCTTTCCAGCCTTCCTTCATTGTCTTCCCAACCACACACTCTCCACTCCAGCCATGGGCAATCCTGTGCCCCCACAAACACAACCTGTGCCCTCTGACTTCCTGCCTTCTCTGCTACTGCTTTCCAAGGTGCAATGTTCTTCTACTCTCCACTTCATCCACTGAATCCCTCTCTATCCTTTAAAGCCCAATGTAAACATCACCTCCTCCAAGAAGCCTTCACTGATACTTCTCTTTGATAAACCATCTTCTCTCTCAGACCACACATAGCTCACTCTTATAATTCTTGAATGAACTTACTTTGCATATTAAATTTACCTGTGTTGGCATCAGCTCAGTGGCACAATGAAGAGAACTGAATCTTAAGTCAGGAATATCCAACTTCTCCAACCTCAGATACTAGCTGTGTGACTCTGGACAAGTCACTTAACCTCTGCAGCCTCAGTTTCCTCATCTATAAAATGAGCATAATAATAACATCTACCTCACAGGGTTGTTGTGAGTATCAAATACAATAATATTTGTAATTTGTAAACCTTAAAATGCTTTACAAATAGTAAAGACTACCTCACAAACCCTCCAGACTGCCTTGAAGGCAGGAACTATGTCTTACCTAAATTTTGTAAACTCCCTTGTTCTACTCCCCTGTACTGAATACAGGGTCAGCCCTAATTATGTGCATGGTTCAGGCATTTTTAAAAAGATTTGCCTCTGGGGGCGGCTAGGTGGTGCAGTGAATAAAGCACCGGCTCTGGAGTCAGAAGGACCCCAGTTCAAATCCAGCCTCAGACACTTGACACACTTACTAGCTGTGTGACTTTGGGCAAGTCACTTAACCCCAATTGCCCTCCAAAAAAAGCAATAAAATAAAATAATAAAATAAAATAAATAAAATGAAAGGAAATAAAAAAGATTTGCCCCTGCTGTCTGTGCCTGATGCATGCTGAGGTCTTTCTTTTCCTATAGATTGTTAGCAACTTGAGGGCTGAGGCTGTCCTTAGTTTTGTCTTTGTACACTCAGCACAGTGCCTGGCACATAGTAGGCGTTTCATAAACACTTGTGGTTAATTTCTTTCAATGACATCATGGGCTCCCACATTAGTGACCTCTCAGGAAACTTTGCCCTAAATATAAGAGCTCTCTTTCAATACAGCAGTAACAAAATCCAGGAGGGAATAACAGGAAGAAGAGGTTCATTCAAAGTCAGCACAAAGTGCTAACGATATCTAGGAGTAACAAATATACTAGGAATGCCCTCTGCTAAGACCCAGACCATGAAGGAGCAAAGGATGCTGGCTGCTTTGGCTGCCCAGAGGAGTGGGTGGCACCTTTTCCACTCCTTCAGGGAGAGCAGAAGCTGCCCTGGCTAGAGAAAGACACCCAGAGGGGCATTTTCTGGGGCACGGGAACCTGAGAGGGAGCCTGACGGGAAAGGGACAGTGAGATGACCCTGGAGACTGAGATTTGGGAGGCTTGCCTTACTCGAAGATGCTGACCTCATTACCACATTTCAGCTGAAGGAATTCGATACAAGCCAGATGTAACTGGAGCCCTGAACCCAAACAATTCTCTGGGTTGGGGCTTTTTCTCCAAAGAACTTTCAAGAGGATTGTCTGATGGTCTCAAGAGCAGGAGGAGAAGGAGGAAGAGACACCAATAGAAAAGTATCTTGATTTTTGAGCTCAAGAGGTTGAGTCCTGAAGCAAATTGTCCAGGGTTTCTATTGTTTGTGCCCCAAGAGCACAAAAGGCATCACACTTGGAAAATCTGACACCCCACTTTCTCCTTAGACATAGAACAGCCTAGAGACACTACCTCCCTCATGTCCAACTGACAAAATGGATGGATCAGATTTTTTCCTCCCTTCCCCAGATACAAAACCTTGGCTGATAAATGTCTCTCAGGGAAATCAATGGTACCCAATGTTCTCTGACAAAATGACATTGCAAAAGAGGCCAGACCCCTGAAGTGACAATGCATTAGCTGCTGACTCCAGAGCCCTTGGAAGTTTTCCCTTGGAACAGTGGGGTTCCCTCTTCCACGGCCTTTCTCTTTTCTTCTCTCTTCTCCTCTGCAATGCTCTAGCAACTGTACAGGCTGAACACTGTAAGCATCCCAAATCATATTCCCAACTAGGTTTGGCATTTTTATACAAGTCCAGGGGCTTATGAAATCCAGCCTGTATTGTTATCGGCTCCAGGAGAGGCAGTAAATGTGTTCCTGGAATATGAATCAAGGGAATGATACAATCTCTGGGTTGGATGGGACCTCAGGGGTCATTGAGGCTAAGCTGACATTGAGCAGCCCCCCTTCAAAAACCCTTTATCGAGTGGCCACAAGGGAATCCCACAAGTTCCAAGACAGTCCATTGTACTTTGGGATAGTTCTAAGAATTAGGAAGCTTGTTGTGTTTTTCCTCCCTGATATCAAGCCTAATTTTTCCTCTTTTCAACTTCCACCCATTCCTTTTTCTTTGTTATGTCCTGTAGGGGCTGGGCAGAACAAGATATCCCTCCCTCACATGACAACCCTTCAAATACAGGAAAACTCCTCTCATGTCTACCCTGTCTTTTTCTTCTCCAGGCTAAACATCCCTTCACCTGATCCTGTTAAGTTTGTTCCTCAGCACTCTTGTAATCCTGATCACCCTTTTCCAGATGCTCCCCAGCATATCAATATCCTTCCCAAAATGTAGTGCCCCAAATCGAGCTTGGTTCTCCATCTGCAATCTGATCAGGGCAGGAAAGGACATGGTTCTCCCTCTCCTCCTTCTAGACACTGCACCTCTCTTTACGTGGAACAAGGTGACATTAGCTTTGGGGCTCCCACAGCACACAGTGGCCACATGGAGTCCTTCAAAGCCCCAAATCAATAGCAACTCTTGATCCCTAACCAGGAGTCTCCCCTTCTGGACTTGTGGAGTTGTTGTGGTCAACTCAAGAGAGGAACTTAACCTTTATCTCCATTAAATTTCATTTCCCTAGATGCTACAGCCTGTCAAAATCTTTTTTTTTTAATCCCGACTATAATCCCATGTGCCAACTGAACCTCTGAGATTCATGTTGTCTGCCAAGCATGATGTCTATGCCTTCACCCAAGTCACTGATAAAAATGAGGAAGAACATGGGGTTATGGACCAACTGTGGCTAGGGACCTGCCTCCAACTTAATATCAGCCCATTAATGACTACTCTAAGTCTGGTCATTCAGTGAGATCAAAATCGACCCAACTGTAGTGTCATCTAGCCCACATCTCTCCATCTTGGTCCACAAGGATAATTGGGAGATTCTGCCCAATACTTTGCTTGAGTAAATGATGGCACTTCTGTAATCATGAGAGGCAGTGTTGCCTAGTGGAGAGGGGGCTAGATGTGGAGGCAGGAGCAGATAGGCTTGAATCCCTCCTGGACAATTACTTAACTTCTCTCAGGCTCAGTTTCCTCATCTGTAAAATGAGAATAATGATACTTGTTTCATGGAATCATCGTGAGAATGAAATGAGATGGGGCATGTGAAATGCCTCACAAACCCTCCAGCCCCACATAAATGCCAGTGAGAGCCAGGGAGGGTGAGAAATACTTAGCCACCCCCGGGGGTGGGGGGAAGGGCACACTTTGAAGTTTAATTTACATTACAATTTCTCCATCACTTTCTTAATTCCACTATTAACAAAATAATAAATCAAGCCCTCACTTGGAAGAGAAAACTGAGTCAAAGTAGAAGTGAATCTTCTCTCTATCCTCCATCATCAACATCCCATCCGCCACCTCTCAGGGTCCTGACGAATATTCTTCTTGCCCTCATCAAAGCTTTGAAATGGGCTTTTGGCTGTCCTTAGCCTCTTCTGGCAGCCTCAGCTCATCCTGGCGGCTAGCACTCCTGATATAGGACCAATGATCCTCATGAATTACCCTTGCTTCCCTCTTGTGTATCACATACCACCAGCTATTACATGATTGACAGTCACACCTTTAGTTTCTAGTTTTGTTTTTGTTTTTTTCCATACTTCATACATTTGTATGTAGACATCTAAGGACCACCAAGGATCTAGTTTTCTCTTGGATATGATGTCCTGTAAACTAATAGTCTTCTATTTTCTACTCTTTGCCCACTGTTATATCTACTATTCTCTATTCCTCCCCCTTCTTAGTTTAAAGCCATCTTGAGCAGATTCTCTAGTCTCTAGATAAAGATTTTAAACAGCCCTCTTATGAATACTCCATCCTGAGTTAAGAGTTAAGAGCCTATAATTTAGACCATAGTCCAGAAATCCAAATCCTATTCTTAGACTGCCTGCCTGCCTCTTTTGAATGTCCTACCTTCAACTGGCATAAGCAATGAAAGACCCTGTCCTGGACCCTCTTATCTTCTGTCTGTAATATTATATCCATGATCTCATTAGCACCAATGGACTAATTATAGTCTCTAAGTAAATGATGCTTGAATCTATTTATCCAACATTAACCTCTCTCCTGATCTCCATTCTCATGGTTAGAACTGACTATTTCACATCTCAAACTACATCCCTTGGATATCTTAAATTTTGCAAGTCCAAAACTGAACTTCCCAAACCCTCTGATCTTCCTAACTTTCCTGTCATTGTCAAGGCCACCACTATCCCTCAGTCACCCAGTTCACAATCCAGGTGTTATCTTCAATTCTCTCTCTCTCTCTCTCTCTCTCTCTCTCTCTCTCTCTCTCTCTCTCTCTCTCTCTTTCTCTCTCTCTCTCTCTCTCTTCCTCTCTCTCTCTTTCTCTCTCTCTCTCCCTCCCTCCCCTCTTTTCTTTCCTCTCTCTGTCTTTCTTTCTCCCCCTCTCCCTCTTTCTCTCTCTCCAATCAGTTTCCCAGGCCTGCCAATTCTGCCTTTGTAACATCTCTCACATACAGCCCCTTCTCTCCTCTTTCATGGGTCTACTCTCGGTGAGCCCCATCACACCATAAGTTTCTCCCAGATACAGTCCTATCCTCAGATGTCAAATTGATCTTCCTAAAACTCAAATCTGACCATGTCACCTGTGCTCTTCTTTAACTGCTCCCTATTACCTACAGGCACAACTATAAAACCCTCTATTTGACTTTTAAAGTCTTTTATAAAGGGCTAGCCCCCTCCTACCTTTCCAGTCTTCTTATACTCACTCTCTTCCATATACTCTGTGGTCTGGTGCCACCACTGGCCTCCTAGAAGTTCTTCATACAAGACACTCCATCTCCCAACTCCAGGCATTTGCACTGGCTGTTCCCCATGCCTGGGATGCACTCCCTCCTCATCTCCACCTCTCAGTTTCCCTGACTACATTTATATAAAATCCCACCTTCTTCAGGAAACCTTCCTGAGCCTGCTTAATTCTAATGCCTTCCTTCTGCTGATTATCTCCAATTTCTCCTCTCTATAGCTTGTTCGTACATAGTTGTTTGCATGCTGTCCCCTCTCCCATAAGAGCAAACTTCTTAAGGTCAGAGACTATCTTTTGACCTTCCTTGTAACTCCAATGCTTAGCACAATGCCTAACACATAGTAGGTGTTTTATAAATACTTCTTGACTTACCTACAAACCAAACAGCTCCAGTGTTTTGGCCAGAGCAGGAATTCCTCATCAGACATGATTGATGCTGGATAATCCCTCTTCCATGAAACAGCCTTTCAAGTACTAGAAGTCATCTATCTGTCAAGTATCTCCTAAATCTTCCTTCCTCACCAGTGTCTTTACTTGATTCTTACATAGCATGAAAATGAGGCCCTTCACCAGCATAGGATAACAGACTTCGAGCTAGAAAGGACCTTAGAGGTCATATAGACCAACCCTATCATTTTAGTAATGAGGGAACTAAAACGCAGAGAGCTTAAGTAGGCTTGCCCAGGCTCACGTGCTCAATAAATGACTGAGCCAAGACCCAAGCCCTCTGTCTACACAGGTTCTGCTGTTTCTATTTTCACCAACCTACCTTCTAATTTCCAGTTGGATGAATGGTCGTGGAGCTGGTCCATCAGTACATGTATCTTAGGCAGACCAGAGCCACAAATCGGCCCAGAACTGAATAGGAGGAAGAGTGGGATGGATTTTTTTCAGACTGGACTGATTGGTCTAGGGAATTTCCGGTGAGTAAACTCTCTGTTAATGCAGAATGGCACTTGCTCTGAAGCTCATAATCCTAGAGTTGCATGGGCACTGAAAAGTTAAATGACCTTCCCAGAGTCACACAGATAGTATGTGCCAGTGGTGGGATTGAAGCAAGGTCTTCTGACTTTAAGACCATATTCTATGCCCTCTACCAGAAGGCCACTGGGATTGTACATCACTCTTAATGGCCTGAGCTTCTCCTTGAAACCAAGGCCCATCTTTATAACAATAATTTTCTTTTGATGCTGCTATGGGGCTGTGAGTCATGGAATACTGACGACCATGAAGAAATAAAATTGGAGGTCCACCCAAAGGGAAAGCCCAGAGGGGCACATGGCAGACTTGGGCAGACCACTATGTACCAACAATGAGTAATTGTGAATGAAAACAGGCCTCACAGAGATGTCTGATCAGAAAAGGAGGTTGGCCACTCACATTTCAAGACAGAGAGATAACTGATAGACAGCTGATATGCTAGACTGGTATCCACCCAGTGTCAAGATATTTAGAGAAAGGTCCTGAGAATGTTGGATAGGGGATACGTGGGGGATGGGCCTTAGAATGTAAGATCCTTGAGGGTGGAGTCTGCCTTTCTTTGCATCCTTAGCACTTAGCACTGTGTCTGGCACAGAGTTTAAGCATTTAACCAAATGCCTATTGACTTGACTAGAGGACATGAGTAAAAGTAGTATAGGATGAACTGGGAGGTGTATCCTTGGCATGAATGTTCACATTAAAGATCGTACAGATCAAGGCAAGGATTTGAATAAACAGATTCTTTATTTTGTCTTCTGGAAGGTCTTAGCCACCGTGTGGGAAGTGTGGCCCATGGACCTATTCTGCTGGAAGAAAGAAGTCCCATCAACCAACTAGTGTTCTTGTTTCCATGTCACTCTCTTGTGCTTTGGTCAGTGGGAATCAATGTCTTGGAGTTTGATCTCCTTAGGGTAGATTTAGACATCCGAGTCTCTGAGCCTCGCCTGTTATTCAACCATTTTTCAACCACGTCTGACTCTTCGTGACCCCATTTCAGGTTTTCTTGACAAAGGTACTGGAGTGGTTTGCTGTTTCCTCCTCCAGCTCCTTTTACAGATAAGGAAACAGAGTGAAGTGACTTGTCTAGAGTCACACAGCCAGTAAATGTCTTAGGCTGGATTTGAACTCAGGTCCAAGCCCAAAGCTCTATCCACTGAGCCACCTAGCTGTCCATACCTTGGCTAGAGGCTTTCAACAGCTGCTAGTACATCTCCCTGCCTCTAGTCTTTCCCTTCTCTAGTCCATCCTCCATTCAGCTTCCAAAGGGATCTTCCAAAAACACAACTTGGACCCTGTCACTCCCCGTATTCAATAAACTCCAGAGGTTCCTTATCACCTCCAGGACCAAATATAGTCATTTGTTTAGCTTTTAAGCCTTTTCCAACCTCACTCCTCGCTATGTTTCCAGTCTTCTTACTCTTTAGCCCCCTTCATCAACTCTATGATGCCAAGACACTGGCCTCTACTGTTCCCTACACACAACCCTCCGTGTGGCATCTCCATGCCTTTTCACTGGAGGTCCCCTTTTCCAGGTTTCCTGGGGATGCTCTCTCTCCTCACTTCTCCCCACTGACTTCCCCAGCTTCCCTCAGGACTCAGCTTCTGTATGGGGCCCCATTCTTCCATACCCACATCCACCCCCTTCTCTCTGAAATTGCCTCTCACTTGGGGGTCATCTCCAGTCATCCTGATCTGTATCTTACCACTTGACTCAGAAGGCTCTGGAGGAGAAAGTGGGGCTGGTGACTTTGCACCTCCCTGCCTTGCTTGAATCCAACTCACTTGCATGTCATGGCATCCCCTCCTTGATGTCATGATCCTCTTCAAGAAAAAAGGACAAATAAAAATGCCTCCCATTTAGACTGTAGAGATTATGTATGTGCCCAGTTATTAATACATTGTCTCCCCCATTGGAAGGTAAGCTCCTTGAGGGCAGGGGCTACAATTTTGTTTTGGCTTTTTTGCCTATACAACCTTAGTGCTTAGCAAAGTACCTAACACACAGTAGGTACATAGTGAATGCTTGTTGACTAACTAAGCCTCCCAAGTTGGGAACCAGATGCGGGTTTCTGATAACTCCCAAGGTGCTGCCCCTCCATCCAGCCCAGAACAGACAAAGGAAACACAGAGCTTGATTGCTAACAAGCAAAACCACCATATACACTTGACCAATCCATCGTACCTCCAGGCTTCAGGGATGTTTTCTTTTTTCTCTTCTAAGTGCCTTGTATTTAAGAGGAAATGACTACCTTCAGTTCTGGAACTTTGCCAAATATAAAGCTAGTCTTGTTTTTCATGAATTCTCTTATGCATGAAAGAGCTGGCAGGAACGTACAAGCCATTTCTTTGAACACTGAGCTCTGATAGTCATCTGTTATGAAATTGTTGAATAATTCTAACACAGTCAGAGGCCGATGACATCTCCCTTCTGTCACTTAGCACAGCAAGAGTTAAGGAGCTCTGGAAACAAAGTCAGTGTGACTTACTGCTTGGCACACGGTATATCATGAGTTTAGGCCCTTGTTGTTGCTGTTGTTTGTTTTCAAAGAAGACCAATGACATCACAGGTGATATCTTGACTTGGTCATCAATTGGATTTAAGTGAGGCAGAGTTGCACAAAGACTTCAGCCTCATACCCTCTTCCAGAGTCCTTGTAGACTCTTCTGATCTAATAAATGGTGGAATGGAAGTAGGACTGGCTTTGGAGTCAGAGGTTGTTGGTCAGTTGTTTTCAGTCATTGTAGCACCAACACACTATTCACAGGACCTACAGCAGCTATGAATATGATGATGTAATTTTGAATTGCAAAATATAACAGACTCTCCACATGGAAGACAGAACCAAAACATTTATTCAAATACCAGAAAGCCAAATCCATCATAGCAACAAAGAAATCTATACATACTAACAATGCAGGAGGCACCACCATCCCCAAGCCTTCCCCCTGCTAGGGCCTTCCCACAAACACTCATAGCTCGCTGCCTACTTGCTCTCTCTCCCTCAGCTCTAAGTGCTCTGATCAACTTCCTCTCAGTTCTCCTCTGCCCTTCCTGCTCCACCTTCCTGCTTGACCTGTTCAGCAAGCTTCTCCCACTACAGGTTTTATGTGACTCAAACTCATGTGTCTTAGGCTTCCACGTGACTTAAACAGGTCACATGGACCTATTAATGGATGGAAAGATCTTCCCATTTACATTACCATTACAGTCAAGTCTGACTCTTCCTTCTTCAGCTCATTTTACAGATGAGGAACTGAGGCAAACAGGGTTAAGTGACTTACTCAGGTTCACACAACTAGTAAGTGACTGAGACTAGATTTGAACTCACAAAGATAAGTCTTACTGAATCCAATCTCAGCACTCTATCCACTGCACCATCTTGCTGCCCTCTGGAGTCAGAGGACCTAGATTCAAATCCTGACTTAACTATTTATTCATTGTGTGAGTTTCAACAAATCACTTGACCTCTCTGGCCTCAGTTTACCTAGGCCCAGTTGTAGTTCACCTACTCTACAAAATGTAGGAGTTGAGCTAGATAACTTCTAGCTAAGGTAGCTTTCATCTCTGTATCTATAATACCATGCTTCTCTTCAGTAAATGTCTCTTTCACTTTCTGGATATAATTCTACCACACACAATCCTTCCTTTCAAAGCCAGAAATGCTCAATAGCATCTGTATTTGTTTGAAGGGCCTTCTCACCATTGGTATAGTTAGTGTTCAAAATTCTGAGTGGAAAGGAGGTCATCTAGTCCAATCCATAACTGAGTAAGAAGGTCCTTCCAGGGCCATTTGCAAATTGAAAAATAAGACTTGGGGATGGAAAGAGGCCCTACTTAGGCAACCTAAAGAGAAGAAAAATGCAGGTGGCAGAGGTCTAACTTCTAGCTTCTGCTTCTACCATATTTTCTACTTTGCCTTTTACCTTCTCCATTCAATTCAACAAGCATTCATAAAGTGTCTGTTGTATGCAGGGCATGATGTAAGGCTCTGATGATAAAGACTAGGGGAGGAAAGCAGGAGGGAGGGGAGAGAGAGAGAGAGAGAGAGAGAGAGAGAGAGAGAGAGACATAGACATAGACACAGACACAGACACAGACAAAGACATGGATATAGACATAGACACGAAACAGTCCTGATGGACTTACATTCTTAAAAATAAAAACAAAACAAAACTCTTACTGATTCCTTTTGTTTTTATGTTACAGTTATTTTTATATTATTCATCTATTCCCCCACCACCACCACCACACCCCAAGGATCCTTCTCTTATAACAAAGGAAAACAATTAAGCAAAATCAGGCAATATAATAACTATACCTGTGCCACATCCCATACTCGTAGCCCCCCTCTGAAAGTAAGGCAATGCACTCCTCACCTCTTTTAGAGGGCCAAGATAAACCACTACAGTTACATAGCATTTAGTTTGGTTTGATTGTTCTTCTCATTTACAACATCCTAGTCAATTTGTGTATTGTTTTCCTGGGTCTCTTTACATCAGACTGCATTAGTTCATAAAGTCTTCCCATGTTTCTCTGAATTTCTCATATTTGTAGCTCTTTACAAGCAAAATAATAGTCTATTATATTGCTTTACCACCATTGGTTCAGTCATTCCTCGATCCATTGGCACCCACTTTATTTCTAGTTCTTTGTCATGAATATCTTGGCATGGATGGGACTTTCTTTCTGACTTTGACCAAGGAACTTCAGTCCTCCCAGGATGTGCATCTTCAATCGATAGAGTTGTGTATCTTTTAACAAATGGACAATGTCTCGATTTGGAAGGTTTAGCTGAAGTCAGTTCTCCTGGGAGGTTTGGTACACTGAATACAACAGCCAGAGATTGCTGGCTAGAGTCACCTTGCTCCTGTTTGGTCTCTTAAGACCTTTCAACTTCTGGGCTGCCAAGTCTCACAGGAGCACTAGGGCAGCAGGTGGCTCTCAGCAGTGACCTGCTTGAATGAAGCTGTATATGCAGCCTGCTCTGAGCAGTGACATCCTCGGGGCCCTGAGAGAGGGAAAGAACTTCGCCACAGGATTCCCTTGTTCTCCAGGCAGTAGGGCAACTATCGTATGACCTTAGCCACGTCACTTGGACCAGCTTCCCTGGCTTCAGATTCCCTGGCTGTAACGTTAGTGGGCTGCTCTACATACGCTCTGAGATCCCTTCGAACTTCAGATCTGTGGCCCTATGATGCCCTGGGTACAGCCTGATGTCTTTTAAAAAATAATTTATTTCTACTGTCTTTCGTCTTTGTACTACCTTCATTTTCCAGAGCAGCCCTCCCTCCTCTCCTTCCCAAAGAGGCATCTCTGGACACAACTGAACAGTGGAAGGATTAGTCAGGGCTTGGAGGATTCCAGAAGACCCTGCATGTCTCCCCTCAGATGGCTCCCCTATGCTCCTCCTGCCACATTCTGGGAAACACACGTGCATACACACGTGCATGCACACACACACGCACACACGCGTACAAGAACAGCTTGTCTATTTTACTTTTCTTTCTCTGTTTTTGCAGAAAGAATATTCTCCTCAGTCCAGGTTTCACAATGAAAATGGGAAACATAGTATGAATGGCTCAGGTAAGTCAGAAACAAAGCCGTCTAGAGTTACCCAGGGCAGCGAGCCCAGGAGAGTGACCTTGTTCTTGCCAGCTCAGAGGCTGAATCCCTTGGAAGGCGCCCGAGAAGAGTGCGTGACCTTTCAAAATGGGCCTTGCCTGAGGTCCCTTTGGCTCCCCACTTTATTTAAGGCCTGGTTTTTTTTTCAATTTCAGAGCCTGAAATGGGTAAGTTCAGTCTGAGATTTTATTCAAAACTTCTAACTATTATGATATGATGTGATTTAACAAATGCATAGAAAATTTTCCCTTTCTTATAGGAACAGATACTGGATTTCATTGGTATAAGGAATTCCCAGGCAGGAAAAGTCTTTCTACCAATGCAAGTGAGCACCTTCTGGACAGTTTAGGATTCTAGATAGTTTCTTAGAGAACTGAGGGACAGATTAAGTGATTTGCCCAGGGTCACACAGCTGATAGCTTCCTTTTCTCTGTACAGTGCCTCCTTCTCCTTGCCTCTGTCTCTACTCTAGCTCCCTGGCTCTCTCTTTTCCACTATCTGTCTCTTTTTTTCTGTGTCTCTCTCCCCCCTTTCTCTGTCTCTCCTCTCTCTATCTCTCTGTTTCTGTCTCTGTGTGTTTCTCTGTGTGCCTGTCTCTGTCCATCTCTATCTTGTCTCTGTCTCTGTCTGTCTGTCTGCCTCTGTCTTTGCCTCTGTCCCTCCTCTCTCTCTCTCTCTCTCCTCTCTCTCTCTGTCTGTCTCCCCGTCTCTGTCTATGTGTGTTGCTCTCTGTGTGTTTCTCTGTCTCTCCTCTTCTCTCTCTCTTTCTCCCTCTCCCTCTCTCTCTCTCTCTCTCTCTCTCTCTCTCTCTCTCTCTCTCTCTCTCTCTCTCTCTCTCTCTCTCTCTCTCTCTCTCTCTCTCTCTCTCTCTCTCTCTCTCAGTATGAATGTTTAGAGCCAGATTAAGATGATCACTGGTCTATACAATTAATTGGAGTTTTCTCTGCTGCTGCTGCTGCTGATGATGATGATGATGATGATGCCAGAGTCTTTCTCGGTGCTCCTCTCAAAGACATTCAAATTCCTGGCTATTCCCAAGCTCTGGACAGCTTTGCTCTACTCCCAGCTTCCCAGCTGTCTGCACTAGTGATCTGAGGGGGTTTACTGTCAAAGAGTCACTGGGACAAGATCTTTGTGTTTTCTTTTCCTCCTGGTTTTGGAGCCTTACACCTGCCTCTCTTTTCTCATGAAGAACTAACTCTTTGTGGTAGAGTAGAAAGAAAACCCAAATCTGAACCCCAGCTCTGCCCCTCACTGCCTGTGCGCCCCTGGCCAAGGCTCTCCTATCTGGGCCTCAGTTTCCTCCTCTGTAAAATGAGAATGTTGTATTAGGCTACTGCTATGGCCCCTTCCTGTTCTGAGCCATTGGTCCCGTGATCCTATTTTGTTCTTCATAGCTTTTTGATTTCTCTTTTAACTTCCTGGTCTCTTTTCTGCTCATTACCAAATTTTAAGTATTGTGTCAGGTGAATGACTGTCCAGACTACATACATTGCTATTCAAAAAAAAGATTTATTGTCTTGGTCACAGTTAGAATACTTGACTATTATATATAGGGGTATATGCTGGTAAATGATTAACAACCGGATCTCTGGAGGAGGAAAATGTACATATGACATATTTTTAAATTAAATTCGCATTATTGACATTTCCTCTATCACTTTTTTAAATTTCAGACTCAAACACCAGAATACAAATACAGAAAAGAGAAAAGAAACAAAAACATATCATAAGCTTAAATATTGGAACCTAAATACAAAGTTAAAAAGAAAAAAAAGCACATCATGTGCATTATCACTTTCTTAAGTCTAAACAATCAACAAATGAATAAATCAAGCCCTGGTGTAAGCTTTGGCTGATCCAAGAGGTAAATAAATACAAATCCCAAAAATTTAACAACCAGTTCTCCACACTTAATATTTAACAATCAGTTCTCTGCACTGAAAATTTAACAATCAGTTCTCCATGCTTAATATTTAACAATCAGTTCTCTGCACTGAAAATTTAACAATCAGTTCTCTAGACCCAGTACAATTTGTTACCTGCCTCATAGGATAGAGAAGGACAAGCACCAGCCACCTTGATAGTCGGCTTATTTCCTCCCAGGGACTCTTAACAATAAAGCTATTATATTCTCTCTGTGAGGGGTATGTTCTTTGTCTTTTCTCCTTCCTCTTGCTAAGACATTGATGACATTCCCAAGATCCAGAAGTGCTTGACTAAGGGTCACACCCTCCCTAAAATAGCTTTTGTTGCCCTCCAGTCATCCCTCCATCAAGAATTTCCAAGGTCATAGAGTAACTTGAAGGAAACCTGAATTTCTCTGAGTACTTAACTTGCCACATGCTCCCACTGAAAGCTAACTGGAAGGGAGCTTTCTGTGCTCTCATAATCCAAAACTCTGCCCTGGGGATAGGGTAAGTATTTCATTTCAGAAAGGCAACATCCCCCTCCTCCCATCTACCTCCTGGTCGTTTTTCTCCTCCTCCAACCCTGCCATGCCCAGGATTCTCAGTCTTCACCCTAGGGTCTAGATGGCTCTGGGCTATTGTGGGGTCTCAAGAACCCACCCAACAAACACTAATCTCTTCCATTCAGAAGTAGCCCTATTTGACCCAGTCTCTGATCCCCACTCCAGCTCAGTTAAAATGAAGGATTCAGGCCTTTACAAATCTATTCTCCCACCCAGAACCTGGGTTGGGGGCTTTGGTTAATTCCCAAAGGTCCATCTGTTTTCTTCCCATTTGCCACTCCATCTTCCACCTTCTTCCTGTGAAGGTGGGACAAACTAAGTAGCTTATTCCCCAGGCTGCTTCTTGGAGAAAGGGAGAAAGCCAGAACTATCAGAAATGTCAACTACTGTCATTTTTTAAATGCAGCCTGAATTTTATTCCATTTTTCTTTTGGCTTTCTTTTTCTTCTTTGTGTGAAAAACTCATCCCCTAGAGTCAGCTAGGTGGCTCAGTGAATAGAGTACCGTCCCTGGAGTCAGGAGGACCTGAGTTCAAATCCGACCTCAGACACTTAACACAAAAAACTAGCCATGTGACCTTGGGCAAGTTGCTTAACCCCAACTGTCCTCAAAAAAAAAAAAAAAAGAAAAGAAACTCATCCCCCAGGAGAGTTTTCCTGTATTCCTTTGAATTCTTGGGATCATGAGATCACAGACTGAGGTCAGTAGGGGGCATTGTAGGGGATGATCATTTCTGACTTAGGGGATGGGGAAGAGAAGAATCCTGTAAAAGAGCTAGTGATCACCTTAGGTCATCCTCTCTTCTAGATGGAGAACCGGAAAGGTCATGGGATCATACATCTAGAGCTGGGAATGAGCTTAGAGATCACTGAATCTAACCCCCTTCATTTCACTGATGAGAAAACGGAGGACTCTGGAACTGAAATGACTTGCCCAGGGACACACAGCTAGTAAATGTCTGAGGTAGAATTCAAACTCGGGTCTTCATATTCCTCAATGCTTATGAAGGAATTAATTCATCCTCCTCTATTCAATGCAATTCAACAATCACTTAGGAAGTGGCTGCCCTGTATCAGGCCACTGTGCCAGATGTTAAAGATACAAAAGTAAAAATTAAATAGCCCTTTCTCTAAAGGAGTATACATTCTGCTGAAGGGGGGGAAATGTATACATAGAAAAATAAATGGGAAATATATAAAATCAATTAGAAAGTCATTTGGTAATTATAATGAAGGATTGGGGTAAGGGAGATTTGGGGAAAGGAGGTACCTGTACCAGATCATGGTGAAGATGAAGCATAGGGTTATGGGGATGAGGCAAACAGAGAGGTAGAAAGAGGGGCACATGACATAGGAGATAGACATTTCAGGGTGCAGGATTGTGGGAAGGATGCAAGTGGAGGATGGCAAGACTGAGGATGTGACCCCAGGCAAGAAGATCATAAACCAGGTGCCTACATGACACCTACCTCCCAGGGTTGTGGTTAGGAGCAAATAACATGGAAAGTGCCTGCAAACCTGCAAATGAGCTACATCAATCTAGCTAGTGTATACATGAGAGGTATGCAGTCATAGAAGCTATAGAAAGCTATTATTACTGAGCCATGAGAGAGCTTAACCTAAAGGATAGTAGAAAAGAAGAAGATAAAGGAGGAGGAGGAGGAGGAGAAAGAAGAACAGGAGAAGGAGGAAGAAGAAGAAGGAGAAGAAGGAGGAGGAGGAGGAAGAGAAAGAAGAACAGGAGAAGGAGGAAGAAGAAGGAGGAGGAGAAGAGGAGGAGGAAAGAGGAGGAGGAGGAAGAAGAAGGAAGAAGAGGAGGAGGAGGAGAAGGAAGGAGGAGGAAAAGGAGGAGGAAGGAGGAGGAGGAAGAAGAGGAGGAGGAGGAAGAGGAAGAGGAGGAGGAAGAAGGAGGAGGAGGAGGAAGAGGAGGAGGAAGGAGGAGGAGGAAGAAAGCATTTATATACCACCTACTATGTGCCAGGCACTGTGCTAAGTGCTCTGCCATAGCTATCTCATTTGATCCTCATAATAGCCCTGGAAGGTGGATGTTATTACTGTCTCTTTTTTACAGTTGAGGAAACTGAGGTAGACATGGGTTAAGTGACTTCCCCAAGATCATACAGCTAATAAGTGTCTGGGGCCAGATTTGAACTCCTGTCGTCCTGACTCCAGGCATTCTATCTGTTGTGCTATCAATGCATCATCATCATCATCATCATCATCATCATCATCATCATCATCATCATCATCATCATCGTCATCTATTATAATAATAACAGCTAATATTTTAAAGGCACTTTAAGGATTTACAAATAGCTTCACATATGTGGTCTCATTTTTCCTCCCACAATAACTCTGGGAGGTGGGTGCTTTTATTATGACCATTTTGCAGCTGAGGAAACAGGCTGAGAGGGTTTAAGTGGCTTGCTGGGGACCAACAGTCAGTAAGTGTCTGAGGCAGGACTGGAATGCAGGTCTTCTCGTTTCCCAGTCCAGTGCTCTATGCACTGTGACATCTTCCTGACTCAATAAAGATTTGGAGCAGGTGGTAAAGATGGATGGGTTGAGCCCCCAGAGCAGAGAGGCTCTTGAGTGAGAGAGGCAGGGGAGGGTTTGGAAGCAGCCGTCAAGAACAAGCAAAATGCCCTGGGCTCCTCGTGGTCAGTGTTCCGGAGAGGGAAAGAGGAAGAACACTGAGTCCTGGAGAGGGCAGCAAGGGGTACAGCCTGCTCTGGGGAGCCAGGTTTCCATGAACCCAAGAAGATATAACAGGCTAAAGTGAAGAGCTGCCACTTGTTATCAGAGCAGGGTTCTTCTCCTATCTCCTCTTTGGGACCAGGTTTGTTTTTTGTAATTTTGCACCATTCAGTGAAGACCCACTCCCCAACTTTGCAAAGGTGGGAGAAGGAAAGGCATGGCCTAGGAGGTGGAGCCTTGAATATATTGTCAGATTTTGGGGATGTATTGATCTGCTTTGCTGAGGGTTGGGGGTTTTTTTGCTCTCTTTTAAAAAAATTCTTTGTCATAAGACTCTCTGAGAGAGGAAAAGGAAAAGGAAACAGGAATGCCAGCAATGTCAGAATAAAAGAGCAATGCAATTAATTTTCAAAAATGATAGAGGGAGATCCAGCAGGACTCAACACACTGATGTGTCCTTGAGGGAGGGGCAGTGCCTGGCCATCTTCCCTTCTGGGAATGGCTGGTTTGCCTGGTTAATTCCAAAGAAATGAAGCCCTGCTGTGTTAACAGTACCCCCAAATTCCTGATTCCTCCATTTGTCAGAGCTCCACTCTCACCAAAATGACTTTGCCTTTATTGTGTGTGTATACCTATATAGGTATGCATGCATGTGTATATGTATGTATACATATACATACATACATACATACATGTAGATTTAGTTACTGTCTCCCCTAAAAATAAACTCTTTGAAGGCAGGGAGTTGGGAGAGTAGACAGGGAACTCAAGTTTGAGCCAAAGGACCTGCCTCTGTCACTTATCTATTTGTGTGATCTTAGACAAGTCCTATGTCTTTCTGGGTGTTAGTTTCCTCCCTGGTCCAATGACAGGATTGGGCTGCCTGGTTTCTAAGTTCCCTTCTGGCTGTAGATGTATGATTCCCTGTGAAAGGAGGTAGGTATTCCAAGAGGTGGAGGGAGAAACATTCTAGGAATAATGCCAAGGAAAGGAGGTGGAAGATAAAACCATCCATTGGCCATTTTGACTGACATATGGGTCCCATTATAGGGAATAATGTGATTTAAATGTCAAGCGGAAGAGTTGATATTTTATCTGAAGGCAATAGGAAACCATTGATGGCTCCTGAGCAAAGCTCTGGTGTGCTCAGGTGTATGCTTTAGTGATATCAGTTTGGAGGTTTCATGACTTTGGAATCCAGAAGATCCCAGTTTTCCCACCCCTGTCCCCTAAACTCTGGCCCCAGAGAAATAGAAGATGCTTTCCAGCTACACGATCTTGGGCAAGCCAGTCAAACTCCTTGGGCCTCAGTTTCTCCATCTGTAAAATAAGGTGGTTGCATCTGATGGCCTCTAAGTTCCCTTTTGGTTCTCTATCTATGATCCTAAGACCTTTCTTCCCTATAAGGAGAGAGCTGCCAAGTTTCCCGAAGCTGCCAAAAACAGCTCTGAAGAGCCCCAACATGGCAGCCAGGGTTTAGATTTACAATCAGCTAATTAAGATGCTCAGGGTTACCACCCATTCAAAGGTGAACTGGAGAAATGGAGCCTTCCTAGAATATGAAAAGATTTCTTTAAGCAGATCTCCTCGGCCTGAGTGTTTCCCAGATTTTGTCAATGAGTAAGAGGTGTTCATGAAGTCATCTGGGCATGTGCGCACAAGGTCTCTGGAGAGCCCCTAAGTGTCCCAAGTTGGTCTTGGAATCATAGAGCTGGAAGGGTCTGCAGGGTCCAGCCTCCTATAAGGAACAAAGACCCAGAGAGAGAGATGGCTGTGTAGTCCGGTCCGTGTTGAACAGCTGACCCAGGAGAATAGATGCTCCTGGAGGGCAGGGGCCATTTTGGTTTTATGTCCCTACACTCAGCAGTCAGTCAGTCAACAAGCTTTCATTAAGTGCTTACTATGTGCCGGGCATTGTGCTAAGTGCTGGAAATATAAATGCAGGAAGAAAGCTAGTCCCTGCCCTCAGGAAGTTCACATTCTAATTGGCACAGAGAGGCTTAATAAATGCTGAATTGTTCTTTGATATATGGGCCCTGTTCTTGAGAAGAAGCCTTCCAGGAGCATGACCCTGATGAGTTGGAAGGAGGCTTCTTGACTCTGCCTAGCTCCTAGGGCAGTCAGCTTCATGAAGGCCCTACAAGTTTTGAAACTGAAGAGGAAGGGGACCGCCCGGGAAACTGCCTGGGAAACAGTAATTCCGTTGGCTAAGGCTCCAGGCCCTTCCTTCATTCCTGAGGCATCAACCATCCAGTTCAACCAAAATGCATTAACTGCCCCACTATGTGCCAGGCACTGCGCTCCATGGGGGGGGGGGGGGGAGGCGGGGAGGAGAGAGATACAGAGACAAGAGATGAAAACATCCCTGTCCTCAAGGAGCTTACATCGTATTGGACTGTGAAGTCTGGATGTCAAATGACGTTATCTTGTCTGCCCTGCCCCCACCCAATCAATCAATCAATCAACAAGCATTTATTAAGCACCTACTGTGGGACAAGCATTATGCTAGGCTATGGGGCTACAGAGGAAGGAAGGAAGGAAGGAAGGAAGGAAGGAAGGAAGGAAGGAAGGAAGGAAGGAAGAGCCTCTGCTCTCAAGAAGTTTCCACTCTTGAGGGAGACAGTAACAGCTAGGACTCAGCACTTGAAGGTTTGCACAGTTACATATGTCATCTGTTTGATCCTCACAACAGACCTGTGATGCAAGTGCCATTATTATCTCCAGTTTACAGATGAGGAAACTGAGGCTGAGAAGCTAAGAGACTTGCCCAAGTTTCCACAGCTAAACAACATGTACGCATATAAGCATATATTAAAAGATATTTGTATCTATTTACATCACACAAAACTCCAGCCAAGAGGAGTCACAGCAGATAGACAGACAGCAGAAACAGCCAGGCAGTGTGCACACTCAGGTCAGACAGCTATGGGAGGGAGGAGACAAAGTTCCAGGCAAACAGAGGCTACACACAGGTCAAGGGCTGACAAAGAATCCAGGTCCACTGGACCATGGAGAGCTCCAGCCAGCAGCTGCTCAGGATGCTTGACTAACTTCGAACTCTTGGCCAAAGAAACTTCCCTCCTATATAGGAAACACCTACTAAATGCTTATTGACTGACCGAGTAATTTGGAGCCACCATTCCTTGAATAATAACTCCTGGCATTTGTTACTGTGCCTTAATGATAACAAAGCACTTTATATACAGTATCTCAGGCCAACCTCCCACCAGCCCACTGAGACCCATCCTCCAGACACTGGGTGATTCTAAAAAGTTTGAACCCTTTCAGAAATGTAATTAGCCTGAATGTGAACATGTAGTGAGTGCTGAATTGTAGAATTTCACCCTCACATTTCTCTACACTGTGATAATTCCATTACAAATTGGGTTTGACTTCATGTTCATATATCCCCTGGCCAAAAGATGATAAGTTATCAAAAGTGTTCACTTCTTCATGAATCACCCTGTATGCTTAATTCTAGTTTACAGTGGAGGAAACTGAGGCTGAGGTTAGAGAGATAAGTGAGCTGCCTGTGATCACACAGCTAGTTAGTGGCAGAAATGGGATGTGAATCTTGTCTTCCAGGATGCAGTTTCAACACACCAGCCAATGCTCCATTCTGCCTCTCAAATGGGTCCTGCATTTTCCCTTCCTGTAAACCACGACTCATATTCAGGGAGGACTTTAAATTCTACCACGTGCTTTCCTCCTCACCACCATCCTGCGAAGCAAGTAAGCAAGAACATGAGTGTCCCCATTCTCTGGATGAGGAAACTGATGGTCAGGGAAGGCAAGAAGTCTTCCCTCCTGTCCTTCCCTATGTCTAGGCTTTCTTGCCTGCTGGCATTCTACCCATCCTTCAAAGCCTGAGTCCTATCTCCCTCCCCTAGGATCTTTCCTTACTAACCTCCACCTACCTCAACCCCTAGGCACCTGCCAGCTAAATCTCTCTCCTCTGAGATCCATGAGGCCTTTGGCCAACTCTTCTTGCCTTGTACAGCCCTCGATGCCTCTTATGTCTTTAGTTATAAACAGCTCGGGGGAAGAAGTCTGAGCTTATTTCTTTTTGAATGACTCTCAGAGCCTAGGAGTGGGTTAGGTAGCTAGGAGTCTCTTCATAAGTGTCTGAACCAGGGCCCAAGGTGCACTCCAGATCTCCCTCACATCTTCTTGGGCTTTCCAAGAGCCTCAGCCCTCATGGTGAGGCTAGAGAATTGCTTTCATCCCCCTCCTCCTAACTCATAGTCATTAGTCATAGGCTTAGCATTAGAAGGGGCCTTAAAGGTTATCGAGTCCACACACACACACACACACATTTTGCAGATGATTAAACTGAGGTCCAAAGAGATAAAAGGAACATTAGAGGTTATCAAGACCAGTCCCTTCATTTTCTAGATAATAAAAAAAGAGCCCAGAGAGCTGTGACTTACCCAAGGACATCCAAAGATCCAGTGAGTATAGCAGTGAGACTGTGAATCCAGGTCATCTGGGATAATAAGAAGTTAAATGACTTTCCCAGGCATAAGGTCATAGATTCAAAGCTCAAAGGGGTCTTACAAACCATTTATCAATTACTTACAATGAAGAAACAGGTCTGGCTTGACTAGAGATCCCCCTAAGTCCTTCACAGGTTACTTAAGTTTTGGGGGGGGGAGCACTGGAGGAGGGGGCAGGGGGTTAGAGCTCATCCTTCAGGAGCCCCACTTCTCTCAAGCCAGGCAACAGTACTGCAGAAATCCCCTCCTCCCTCCAG
Source organism: Pseudochirops corinnae (assembly GCA_028646515.1). NCBI lineage: Eukaryota > Metazoa > Chordata > Mammalia > Diprotodontia > Pseudocheiridae > Pseudochirops > Pseudochirops corinnae. The sequence goes on along the minus strand of CM053590.1, from coordinate 17,508,753 downwards.
TCTGTTTGTTTTAAAATGCATCATTTCTCTTGGATTTGGAAGCAGCCTTCTCCTAGTTATGCTTTGCTTAAGGGGATGATTCAAATGAACTGGCCTTCCTGAAACGGGGGGAGGGGAACCCAGAAGGTGCCAGACTCCCAGAAAGCTTCCTCCTGTAGCCATGCACTTGCCAGAAATGATGCTTGGGCAGAGAACTGGATGGACTCTGATCGTGCCTCCTCTAGGCTTAGGCTCTGGGGCATCTGGGTTTGTTCATTTCTTCTTTTAAAGTTGAGAAGGAAAAGGAAATAGTTGAGGACTTCACACAATCCCAGCTCCTTTCCCCTCTGGAATGTCGTACTCCCAGCCCTCCAATCCTTTAATGTAGAAGCTGCTAGATTTTGTGTTCTATTGGCTGTAGCTCCAAGACACTTGCAGTGTCTCTTTCTGGCTGCTTGCCATATTCTCTCCTTGACCTGGGAGCTCTAGAATTTGACTATAATATTCCCGGGAGCTTTGATTTTGGGACCTCTTTCAGGAGGTGATTGGTGGATTCTTTCCATTTCTATTTTACCCTCTGCTTCCAGAATATTGGGGCAGTTTTCCTTGACAATTTCTAAAAAGGCGATGTCTAGGCTCTTTTTTTTTATCGTGACTTTCAGGCAGTGCAAAAATTTTTTAATTATCTATCTTGGATCTATTGTTCAGGTCAGTTGTTTTTCCAATGAGATATTTCATGCTGTCTTCTATTTTTCATTCTTTTTGGTTTTGTGTTATTGTTTCTTGATTTATCATAAAGTCATTCATTTCCATTTGTTCAATTCTAATGTTTGAGGAATTATTTTCTTCAGTGAGCTTTTGGACCTCCTTTTCCATTTGACCAATTCTACTTTTTAAGAAGTTTTTCTTTTTTTCAGTGAATTTTTGTTCCCCTTTTACCATTTGGCCTAGTCTATACTGGACTTTGGTTCACTCTCAGCCAGGTGTGACAGACCTTTCCTGCCAACTTTCTAAGTTGTCTTTGGCTGGAAAATTATTTCACTCCATCCTTTCATGGGTTCTGCCATTCTAGGAATTATTTTATGACATTATTTAAAGATATTCAGAGGGGCTGGGGGGAGAGCTCAGGCAAATAGTTGCCTTTTCTCCACCATCTTGACTCTATCTCTTAAATTTGATCATTGTCAAAAATAAAAGATTTAAACAATTTGATAAATTTGATACAGATTTAAACAGCTGTCACAGTGGCCATGTTTTATATAATCTCCCATATCATTCAATCAATGCCTCTCTACGTTGGTTCTCTGGGACCAAGACTGTTCATTAAAATTCATCAGAATTCAGCTGCTTTCATTTCTGTACTCTCTGTGTATAGTATATAATCATAGGTTAAGAAATGGAAGGGACCATAAAGGTCAACTAAAACCCTAATGTTTTGTTTTTTTTTTCCAGGGAATTATTTTTTTTTTATTTTTTTAAATTTTATTTTAGTTTGCATCATTCATTTCCACAAGATTTTGAGTTACATATTTTCTCCCCTTCTTTCCTCTACCGACCACCCCAAAACAGCCATCACAGTGTGTCCCCCTTCCCCCAGTCTATTCTCTCCTATGTCTTCCCCCCTCACCCCTCTGACTTTTTGGAAGGGCAGGATGGATCTCCCAACCACAGTGCCTGTGTATTTCAGGTTCCAGTTGGATGTAGTCAATAATAATAATAATAATAATAATAATAATTGCATATATATATTTATAACATTTGGTTATGGAACTTTAGATTCTAGATTCTTTCTCTTCCTCCCTCGTCACCCACCCCCACTGGAAGGACAAGCAATCAAATACAGGCTGAACATGTGAAATTACGCAGAACCTCTCCATAGTGAGCAC